>CM054137.1:80111483-80128983 GCA_028751875.1 Rapana venosa | reverse complement strand
TGTGAGATTCGGCAGTGTCTGTTATTGTACAGCGTCTCTTCTGACAGCTGTGTGAGATTCGGCAGTGTCTGTTATTGTAGAGCGTCTCTTCTGACAGCTGTGTGAGATTCGGCAGTGTCTGCTATTGTACAGCGTCTCTTCTGACAGCTGGTGTGCCTCTGACTGGTGTCATTATCAGGGCGATGGACTGGCTTTGAGCTTGCTACCTTGACCAGTATGGCAGTCCTGCGCTTTTTTAGTTTTGCTTTTTGTTTCGTCCTCATTTTTTCCCCCCGTTTAGTTAGGTTTGGTTTGGTTGTTGTCCCTTTGTTGTGGGTTTTTTCTTTTTGTAGGGTTGTTTTGTTGTTGTTGTCGGTTTTTCTTTGTCGGTTTTTGTTGTTGTTGGGGTGTGTTGTTGTGTTGTTGTTGTTTTTTGGGGGGGCGGGTGGCGTTATTTTATTTGCTTTTACTTAATGCTCATTCTGTTATTGTGTTATTGCTGGTTTCGGAGGTGATTTTATTTTGCAAGGGGGAGAGGGTATTTCTCTGGTAATGGTCACCATCATCATTGTCCTATAACTATGTTTTCTATTTCGTTTTACTGGTTTCCACTGTAGAGATGCCAGAGGCTGGGCATGTCAGTATAAATAGCATCCCATCTTTCTGGAAACTCTCTGTTAAAATATAATGCAACACAATATTATAATTATAATAATAATAATAATTATTATTATTATTATTATAATTATAATAAATGAAATTTATATAGCGCTATATCTTGCAAAGACAAATCAGAGCGCTTGCATTCAATATATTCTTACAGAGTCATGCAGCCAATACCTATCAAAACTTAAACAAAATTCAAATAGTAACACACCAACAGCACACATCACACAACACAACATACACACAGTTGTAGACTTTGGCAGGTAATACAATGCAATGTAATACATATAATACAATACAATGCAATTACAATGTTATACAAACAATGACAACACAAATAATACAATACAATGCAACACAACATTAATACAATACAACACAATTCAATACAACATAATATACTACAATACAATGCAATATAATACAGAACAATGCAAAAAACATAACACAATACAACACAATTCAATGCAACATAATACAACACAATGCAACCCAATATAATACAGAACAATGCAAAGCAACATAATACGTTATAGAGCAACACAATACAGTACAATACAGTCAAATACATAGCCATACAATACGATACAATACAAAGCAACACATATCAAATACAATGCAATACTACCCAACCAATAATCCCCATTGCAACACAACTCAACCAAAACACAACATAACACAACCAAACACAATCAGAAACCAACACTATCACAACACAACTCAAGCAAACACAACAGAACCCAACACATCACAACACAACCAAGCCAAACACAACAGAACCCAACACATCCATCACAACACAACTCAACCCAAACACAACAGAACCCAACACAACCAAACCCAACACAACCCAAACACAACCTAACACCAACACACATGCACAACCAACCCATCATAACCCAACCCACCAACCCAACCCAACCCAACTCACCACAACCCAACCCAACCATCACAACCCAACCCAAACCATCATCAACCCAACCCATCATAAAGTATAATATAAGTATAATACAGTATTGCTGGCAGGCAGCTGGTTCAGTATAATATAAAGTATAATATAAAGTATAATATAAAGTATAATATAAGTATAATACAGTATTGCTGGCAGGCAGCTGGTCCAGTATAATATAAAGTATAATATAAGTATAACACAGTATTGCTGGCAGGCAAATGGTCCAGTATAATATAAAGTATAATATAAGTATAACACAGTATTGCTGGCAGGCAAATGGTCCAGTATAATATAAAGTATAATATAAGTATAACACAGTACTGCTGGCAGACGATGACCTTGTGTGGCCGGCCTCCGGCCTGCTGTGTTCCCAGAGGCACGGACAGTGGTCAAGTATGCATGGACTGTGTGACGTAGGATAGGAGGCATGGACTGTGTGACGTAGGATAGGAGGCAGGGTTGTGTGATGTAGGATAGGAGGCAGGGCTGTGTGATGTAGGATAGGAGGGGACTGTGTGATGTAGGATAGGAGGGGACTGTGTGATGTAGGATAGGAGGCAGGGCTGTGTGATGTAGGATAGGAGGCAGGGCTGTGTGATGTAGGATAGGAGGGGACTGTGTGATGTAGGATAGGAGGGGACTGTGTGATGTAGGATAGGAGGGGACTGTGTGATGTAGGATAGGAGGGGACTGTGTGATGTAGGATAGGAGGCAGGGTTGTGTGATGTAGGATAGGAGGCAGGGTTGTGTGATGTAGGATAGGAGGGGACTGTGTGATGTAGGATAGGAGGGGACTGTGTGATGTAGGATAGGAGGGGACTGTGTGATGTAGGATAGGAGGGGACTGTGTGATGTAGGATAGGAGGGGAATGTGTGATGGAGGATAGGAGGCATGGACTGTGTGATGTAGGATAGGAGGTAGGGTCTGTGTGATGTAGGATAGGAGGTAGTGTTGTGTGTGTGGATTGTAGAGATAGGAGCAGGGCTGTGTGATGTAGGATAGGAGGCAGGGCTGTGTGATGTAGGATAGGAGGCAGGGCTGTGTGATGTAGGATAGGAGGCAGGGTTGTGTGATGTAGGATAGGAGGCAGGGCTGTGTGATGTAGGATAGGAGGCAGGGTTGTGTGATGTAGGATAAGAGGCAGGGTTGTGTGATGGAGGATAAGAGGCAGGGTTGTGTGATGTAGGATAGGAGGCAGGGCTGTGTGTGATGTAGGATAGGAGGCAGGACTGTGTGATGTAGGATAGGAGGCAGGGTTGTGTGATGGAGGATAAGGAGGCAGGGTTGTGTGATGTAGGATAGGAGGCAGGGTTGTGTGATGTAGGATAGGAGGCAGGGTTGTGTGATGTAGGATTAGGAAGGCAGGGTTGTGTGATGTAGGATAGGAGGGGTACTGTGTGATGTAGGATAGGAGGCAGGGTTGTGTGATGTAGGATAGGAGGCAGGGTTGTGTGATGGGGGTGTGATTAGGATGAGGCAGGGTTGTGTGATGTAGGATAGGAGGCAGGGTTGTGTGATGTAGGATAGGAGGCAGGGTTGTGTGATGTAGGATAGGAGGCAGGGTTGTGTGATGTAGGATAGGAGGCATGGACTGTGTGATGTAGGATAGGAGGCAGGGTTTTGGTAAGAGTGGCGTAGTCAGCAGCTCTGAGGTCAATGGGGAAGTGTGTGTGTATTGTTGTTGTTGTTGTTGTCTTCAATTTAACGTCTGTTCACTCTGAGTGATATTAGACGAGGGAAATAGAAAGTGTAAGGGAAGTTAAAGAAGGGAGAGGAAGGAATGGAAGGAGAAAAGGTTAAGAAATAGCATCAGTGTTGGTATTTTGTGAGAAAGAAAAAAAAAGAAAAAAAAAGAAACCATAGAAAAGTAAGGATAATACTTTTAAACAGGAGTCAAATATAAACCCAACAATGTGGAAACATGAAATAACAATAATGTAACTACAATAAATATTCAAGTGGACTATGCAATAAACATCTGGCAATGGCAAAGGCTAGCTTTGAATTTTCAAATACATTTTCCAGAGACTGTTCAGAAAATGTAGGTAAAAAAGGTTTTACAATAGGGCACTCAAATATGATATGAGTATTGGAAATATGATCCCCACATAGACATCTGACATGTTTACAAAATTTTGTAAGGAATGCATTTAATTTCATTCTAAAATATAGTGAATTAACCCTTCTCACGGATATAAAACGTGAATCTATTTGAGAAGGAGCCATATAACAAGAAATATGGGCAGTGGTCAGACAACTTTTTAAATATCGTTCCTTGAATTGATCAGATTCTTTAAACTTACCCTATGAAGTTTGTTCTAATATTCGGTATCCCTCCTGTAGAGATAAGGGAACATCCAGTTCTATCGATTCCATGTCATGTCTTGCCCCCTTTTTTGCAGCTCTGTCAGCCCTCTCATTTGAAAAATTCCAACATGAGAGGGCACCCAACAAAAAGAAACAGGAATACCTCTTAAACTTAGGAGGTGTATGACATATTTAATTTCAAAAATAATTCCGGAGACCTTGAAGTTTGGGGATTTTATAGCATACAATACAGACTTAGAGTCAACACAAAGCAAGATATGAAAGAAGGAAAATGGAAAATCAAGAATATAGTTAAGAGCCATAAGAACTGCAATAAGTTCAGCTGTAAATATTGAACGATGTTTACCAAGATAGTACGATTTCTAAATTTTAAGTGCTGGTATGACAAATGCAGAGCCTGTGTCATGGTTTTCTAAAACAGATCCATCTGTATACACTTTTAAGGAGTCAGCATACTTATTTGCAATATGCGACTGAACATCTGTAACCATGATGTTTTGATTTTCATTTTTTTTTCATTGATATATTCTATATCAAAAAAGGCTTTTTCCATTTCCCATGAAGGACATGGTAAAGCTTCTTTTTGTGTTTCTAAGTCATATTGATTAAGTTTAGATTTTTGAAAGAGATCTGATACATAAGTGCCAATAGGCATTAAACACGAAATTTGTTTAGCCCTTTTTGGAAAATTCGTTTCTGCTTGAACTTTTAATTCACTACAGACAAAATTTTCGCCATTCGTGCTCCGTAAAACATATTTGGCGCATGAAAGTTGTCGGTATTCAGCTAGGGAAAGTTCCCCAACTTCCTTATAAGTTCCTATGGTGGATGCATGGAATGGTTCCCCAAGTGCATGTTTGTACGCCTTACAATCTATACTTTGGAATTTTTTAAGTAAATAATTAGGAGCACTGAAAAAAACTTCTTGTCCATAAGACAGTTTGGAACGTACAAGTGACTTACACAAGCATTTAAGAGTGAAGATATCTTGTCCCCAGGACTGTCTGCTAACCATTTTAAGAAAATTGAGGCATTTCCTCGCTTTTGTTAAAATGTATCCAATATGAGCATTCCAAGTTAATTTTGATGTAAGTTGAATGCCTAAAAATTTTACCATATTTTTATACTGAATTGGCTCCCCTCCAATCGTAAACTGTGGCAGTGTATCTGGATCACTACCATTATTAAAAAGCATAATGTGCGTTTTTTCTGTAGATAATGTCAGACCATTTTCAAAAATATATTTATGTAAATTACCTAGCTCTTTTTTTATATACTTTTCTGGTATAGTTTATCATCCTCTTTGTTGTAGCACGCTTCATAGTGACATTCATCCATATACATATATCATCAGCATATTGTACCAGGACAACGTCTTTAGACAGTTTTGTGGGTAAATCATACATCAATATATTAAACAGAAAAGGAGCTATAACTGAGCCCTGTGGTAAACCCATATGCAATGACCTAAAGTTTGAATATGCATTCCCTACTCTCACTTGTATACTTCTGTTACATAAAAAGCTTTTAATATAATAGAAAAAAATGCCCAGAAATGCCAATAGTTTTCAGTTTATGCAGCAATTTAGCATGCCAAACTTGGTCGTAGGCTTTCTTTACATCTTTTTCTTATGTGTGTGTATGTGTGTGCGTGCGTGCGTGCGTGCGTGTCTGTCTGCCTGTCTGTGTCTATGTACGCGTAGGCGCGCACTCAAGAAAATAACGGGCGCTGATGCGCATTTAGAGAATGCTGTTCCAACTGCCAGCAGCAAAGTTCTAGAAGTAACACACACCCGTGCAGTGATTAAGAGGTCTCGGGTTTAAACCCCTCCCATATCTAGACGTTTTTCCCATCCACTAGACCATGAGTGATGCATGGTCTGGGTGCTAGTCTTTCTGCGAAAACAAGAAGGTGAGGATCAGTGCGCAAGAAGCATGATGTCATGACAATAAAAGGATTGACACTGGCAGAATTTATTCTGCTGAAGAATATGAATTGTTATGGGAAGTAAAGGCCTGTGCATAGACAGGCAAAGGTAGGAGCACTGTTTATTTTTTAAAATTCTTTTTTTTTTTATACCACTTTAAGTCACATCAGATTTCTCTGCATGAAATTCGGACTGCTCACCCCGGGAAGAGCGTGTCGCCACAAGAGCAGCGTTACCCATTATTATTTTTTTCTGTTCCTGTTTAGTGGACATACATTCTCCATTGAAAGAGTGGCTCCCACCCCACACAGACAAATCTGAAGTTGCTCTAAATGCTGTGCAATACGATGTAATACCATACAGTACCACGATGTCCTTCGGATGAGAGAAAAGATCTAAACCGAAGTCCCGTGTGCGAACGCATGCAGAACATCTTGCGCACACGAGATAAAAAATTTGTTTCGCCTTTCGGAAGAGTAGGCCATGTGTGCCGGTGGGAACGGATGACAAAATTTATAAAAATTGCATGCACACGAGGACTGGATGTGCACACACACACTTACACCCACACTCTCACACGCGCGCGCGCGTAAGTGCTTATTCCATTATCCTCGAAATAAAAGACTGAATAAATAACTGAAATAAATGCACGAAGGCAGTAATCTACAATATAATGCGATACAGTTCTATGCAATATGTTGCAGCGCAAGAAAATAACTCAAATACGTACAAAAGAGTACGGGGCAATAAAATAAATCGTTTAACTTTCTTCTTCACTATTAAGCTTACTGACGTTCTGTTTTTGTTCACACTAACACGCTGGTGCTTTTCTTGCCAGTTTTTGTTTTGTAATTGGAGGCCTAGACTGTTACACGCAGAATCCTTCTTAACTCTGTGCATACTCGTCCCCTTGTTTACCTAAGGCGGGTTGCACAGACCGCATTGCTGATGTATACAGCCGTTCTGCCGATAACCAGGCTAACTGGCACACTGCGCTGCAGCCAATGCTGCCTGACACCGCTAGTAAAGCCACGCTGTCTATCTGGCGATGCCCGTGTTTCTGCCTGTGACGTCTGTTTTAGCATGACGTCAAATTCTGGGTGACGGGAACAATAACACTTTATGTTGTAACTACTGGCAGAGTAAACGTCTGGGAAAGCACGGGACAGAAAATGGGTCAGTAACTCCAGTCTAACGACAGTAGAATGTACATCATTGTCAAAAAACCCCCCCGTCCCAGGGGTTTTTTATTTTTTTGTTTTTTGGGGGGTTTTTTTTTTGGGGGCCCCCAAAAAGCTGCTTTAAGCGTTTTTCCGGGCCGGACCCCAATGAAGGGAAAAAAAAAAACCCGGGACCCCGGGGACGGGAAAAAAAAACCAAAAAAAATTTTTTTTCCTTTTCGAAAAAAAAAAAAAAAATTAAAAGAATAAAAAAAAAAAATAAATAAAAAAACGGGAAAAAAAAAAAACCTGGGGGGTTAAGTTTTAAACACCTGTTTAAAAAAAAACTAATTTTTTTTTTCCATAAACCAACAAAAAAAAAAAAAAAACCTAATATTTTACCCCCATAATATTTTGGGGCCTTTAATTTTTTTCCTTTTTTTGTTTTCCCCCCTGTTTTTTTTTCCCCCTTTTTGTTTTAAAAAACCCCCCAAACTGGCTTTTAAACCCCCCAAAAAAAAAACCGGTTTGGGAAAATTTTCAACCCGGCCCTTTCCAAAACCTTCCCCCAATGCCCCCACCGGGGAGGAACCCCTCCCCAAAACCCGAAAGGGCCCTGCCTGATTTTTTCACCCCATTCGGGGACGAACCCCAAAAAAACCCAAAAACCCCAAAAACCCAAAACAAAAAAAACCCAAAATAAACCCCCCAAAAAATAAACAAAAAACCCCCCAACCCCCCCCAAACCCCCCCCCCCCCCCAATCCCCTCCCCAAAAAAAACCCCCCCCCTCCCCCTCCCCCTCCCCCCTTTCCCCCCCCCCCCCCCCCCCCCAAAAAAAAAAAACCCCCCCAAAACCAAAAAAAAAACCCCCAAAAATCACCCAACAAATCCAAAATTTTAAAACAAAAACCAAAACCCCCAAAAAAATTGAAAACCTCCCCCAAAAAAAACCCAACAACCCCCCCAAACAAAAACACGGGGGAGGGGGAGAAATAAAAAAGGGGGGGAAAAAATTTTTTTTTTTAAAAAAATGGGTTGGGGGGGGGGGGGTTTTGTGGTTTTTTGGGGGGTGGGAAAAGGGGGAAGGAATTATAAAGGGGGAAGGGGCCCCCCCCTTGTTTGGTCTCTTTTTGGGTTTTTTTTCCCTTATTTTTTTTTCCCCTTTTTCCTTTTCTTTTTTCCTTTTTTTCTTTTTTCCTTTTTTTTCCCCCCCCCCCTTTTTTTTTTTTTCCCTTTTTTTTTTTTTTTTTAACCTTTTCCTCCTTTCTTTTATTTCTTTTTCCCCTTTCCCCCCCTTTTTTTTTCCCCTTCTTCCCTTTTTCCCCCCCTTTTTTTTTTTTTTCCCCTTTATTTTTTTTTCCTTTTTCCACCCCCCCCTTTTTCCCCCTTCCCCTTTTTTCCCCCCTTCCCTTCCCCTTTCCCCTTTTTTTCCCCCCTTTTAGAGTTTTTTTTTTCCCTTTAAAAAATTTTTAAAAAAAAAACCCCCCCCAAAAAAAAAAAAACCCCCAAAATTTTTAAAAACAACAAATTTTTTTTTTTTCCTACACACAACAAAAAAAAAACACCAACAAAAAAAGTAAAAAAAAAAAATTTTTTTTTTTAAAAAACCCTATTCAAAGGGAGGGGAAAAAATTTTTTCCCGTTTTCCAAAATTCTGGGGGGGAAATTTCCCCAAAAAACCCCCAAAAACCCCCAAAGCCCAAAAAAAACCCCCCCCCCCCAAAAAACCCCCCCCCCCCCCCCCCCCCCCCCCCTCCCCCCCCCCCCTAAAAAAACCTATTTGCCCCTTTTACCCCATGATTTTAAAAAAAAAACCCACTCCCCAAAAATTTTTTCACCCGGAAAAAAAATCCCCAACCCCCCTTTTTAAAAACCCAAAATTTTAAAAAGGGGTTAAAAGTCGATTTTTTAATTTTTTCCCAAAAGCCCCTTTAAGAAACAACCCCCCAAAACCCCCCCCCCCGGGGGGGGGGGGGGGGGGGGGGGGGGGGGGTAAAAAAACAAAAAAGGGGGGTGCGCAAAGGGGAAAAATGTAAATTTTGGGGAAACCTTTTTCCCCTTAATTTTTTTTTTTTTTAATTTTTTTTTTTAAAAAATTTTAAAAAAGTAAAAAAGGGGGGTTTGGGGGAAAAAAAGGGGTTTGCCTTTTTTTTTGGGGGGGGGGGTAAAGTGAGGGGTTGGTAGTGGAAATGGAAAGTAAAATTTTAGCCTTTTCCCGGTGGGTTTTGGGGGTTTTTTTTTTGGGGGTTTGGGGGGGGGGTGGTTTTTTGGGTTTTTTTGTTGTTGTGTGGTGTTATTAAGGGGGGGTTTTTTTGGGTTTTTTGGTTTAAAATTTTAAAGAAGAACACGAAAGGGGAGGGGGGGGGGGGGGGGGAGGGGGCGGGGGCAGAAGAGGGGGGGGAAGGAAAAGGGGGGGGGGCCCCCAAGGGAAAACAGACGAAAAGGGGGCAAAAAAAAAAGAGAAAAAGGAAAAAAAAAAAAAAACCCCCCAAAAGGGGAAAGAAAAAAAAGGGCCCAAACCCCCCACCCCAAAAAAATCCTATTTCCAAAAGGGGAAAAGGATAAGGTCCCAAAAATTTTTTTTTCTTCAACCCGGGGGCCCCCTGTTTTTTTTCACCGAAGGTTTTTTGGAACGGTTTTTTTTTTGGCAAAAAAAAAAAAAAAGGGGGAAACCGGGGGCCCCCAAACCTCAGGTTTTAACTTTTGGGGGAAAAAAAACACCCGGGGCCCACCCAAAAAAAAAAAAGGGGCGTTTAACCCCCCAAAAAGGGACCCCTTGCCCCCTGGGGACACAGGGCGGGGCTGTGTTCCCCCGCCTTCTCCCGTCCCCCTCCCCCTTTTTTTCCCCCTTCCTTCCCCCCCCTTTTCTCCGGGGGGGCCCAGGGAAAAAGGGGGGGAAAAAAGGGGGGGCCAAAAACAAAAAAAAAAAAAAAAGAAAAAAAAAAAAGGGGGGGGGAAAGGGGGGGGGGGGGGGGGAAGGGGAAAAAAAAAAGGGGGGGGGGGGGGGAAAACCCCCCCCGGGGGGGAAAAAAAGGGGGAAAAAAGGGGGGGCCCCCCCAAAAAAAAAATTTTAAAAAAACAAAACAAACGAAAAAAAGGGACAAAAAAAAAACCCCCCAAAAAAACCCAAAAAAAAAAAACAATCCCCCCTCCTTTTTTTTTTCCCCCCCTCCCCCCCCTTAAAATTTTTCTTCCCCCCTTTTTTTTAAAAAACCCCTTTTTTAAACTTTTTTTAAACACCTTTTTCCTTTTCCTTTTTTTTCCATTTTTTTTTAAAACCCTTTTTGTTTCCCCCTTTTCCCCCTTTTTTTTCCCCTTCCCTTGCAATTTCCACCCCCACCTCCAATTTCCAATTTTAATTTTGGGGAGAAACCTTTTCTTTTTTTTTTTTTAATTTTAAAAAAAAAAGGCAAAAAAAGCCCAAGAAAGCAGGGGGAAAAAAAAAAACAAAAAAAAAAAAAAGGGGCCCCCCCCCAAAAAAAAAAACCCAAAAAGGGAAAAAAAAAAAGGGGGGATTTACAAGGGAAAAATTAAAATGGACTTTTTTTAACAAAAAAACCCCCCACAATTTTTATTTGCACTTTTTAAAATTTTTCCAACTCTTTTTTGCCCAAAAAAATAAAAAAAAAATTTTTTTCCAAAAAAAAAATCTTTTTTTACACCAAAAAAATTTAAAAAAAAAAATATTTTTTTAAATACTCCTCCTTTTTTGCACAGATACCTTTTTTCGTCAAAAAATTTTCCCAAGTTTTTTTTTTTCATTCCTGGATAGAGCCCGAGGTCACCAAAAGGTGAGATTTTGCGTTGGACCCTTTTCTCCCTTAAAAATTTCCGACTTCAGGGAAAACTCCCAAATTTTTTAAAAACCAAAAAAATAAAACATTTAAAAATTTTTAAGCCCATCCCCCTTTACCCCCAATTTCTTTTTTTCTGCAATTTTCTTTTCAGTCTTTTATTTTATTGAGACTTTCAAAGGGTTATTTAAAAACAAATTGTATTAAAACCAAAAAACCCCCCAAAAAAAAAACTTTTAACCAAAACCCACCCGTGAGATCTTCCCAAAAAACCCCCCGAAAAAGGACTTAAAAAAGCCCCAAAAAAATTTTCTAAAACCCCCCCAAACCCCCCCGGGTGCTTTAAAAAAAAGCCCAAACCAAAAATTTCCTTTCCAAAAAAAACCCCAAAAAAAAAATTTTTTCCAAAGCCCCCCCCAAAATGTTAACTTTAAACCAAGCCCCAACCAAAATTTTATTTAAACCCAAACCCCAAAACCCAAAAAGAAGAAAAAAAAGGGAAAAACAAACCCGAAAAAAGACAAAAAAGCCCCCCCCCAAAATGAAAGACATCCCAACCCCCCCGAAAAGAGCCCAAAAACCCCCCCCAAAAAAATTTTAAGACATAAAACCCAAAACCCCACCCCTTTTTTTAGACTGCTTAAAAATTTCCCCGGGGTTTTGGCCGGGTTTTCAGTTCCCCTCCCCCTTTTAAAAAAATTTTTTTCCCCCAAATTTTTTTTTTTTTCCCCTTTTTTTTTTTTTTTTTCCCCAATTTTTTTTTTTTTTTTTTTGGTTTTTTTTGTTTTTTTTTTAAAAAAATTGAAAAAATTTTTGGGGGTGGGTGGGTTTGGTTGTTTCGGGGGAAAAGGGGGAAAAGATTTTTTGTATAAAAAAAAATAGACAAATTTTTTAAAGGGTAAACCACACCAAGGAAAAGGAAAAAAAAAAAAGGGAAAAAAAACAAGAAAAAAAAAAAAAAAAAAAAAGGGAAAAAAGACAGGCCCTGAAAAGAGTTTAAAAAAGGGGGGGGGCCAAAAAAAAGCCCCCAGGGTGTTCATTAGGGCCCCAAAAAACCCCCCACCCGGAAAAAAAAGGCCCCCCACCCCCCTCCCCCCCAGATAAGACTGAACCTTTAAACCTTTTAGGGAAAAACCCCCCCGAGCCCGGTTTTAAAACCCCCAATTTGGGGCAACCCGGGAAACCGAGAACCCCGGAGGGGGGGTTTTGTAGTTTATCAAAAAAACAGCTTTAAAGTGGGGTTTTGGGGGGGGGGGTTTTTGGTTTTTTGGGGGTGTGTGTGGGTGTGTGTGTGTGTGTGTGTGGGTGCGTGCGTGCGTAGCGTGCTGTGCGATCGTTCGTGTATGCGCCGCGCGCGCGCGTGGGTGGGTGGATGAAGGCTGGGTGTGGAAGGATTTGCACACGTTGCTATCATGCCGCAATAAATAAGAATAAAAAACAACAATAAAACTAGAAAATAAAAAGTTGGGTAAAAAAAAAGTAAAAATTATAAAACACAGAAATTTGAAAAAGAAAGAAATAACCACACTCGAACATTAACTTTGGCAATTCATATGACTAAGTAAACATCAATGAACTACAGGAATAATATCAATCACCATAACGAATAACAATTAACAACACTGACAACAAACAACAACAATGTCAATAAGAAGTCGAACAGAAAAGGCCAGAAAGGATAAAAAACGGGTTTTGGGTGGGGGGGGTTGGGGGGAAGCAGCTTAGTTCTCACAACTGTGTCACCAGTAAACCAAGAAATACAACAAGGAAAGAGGAGAAAATAGCCCAGCGGGAAAAGAGAGGGGACTCTCACATTGCACATTAGCGCTAACGATTCGGTTTAAGACCCTTACCCCCACTGATCGATAGTCATCAAAGCACAGGAAAGACCCCACGCTACACATCAGGGTCTGCTGGGTGAGTGGCCTAGGGGGAGGCCGATGTAGCGCATGGTTGACGGGATTGGGTCATGTCCTGGACTTGGCCCACACTTCCAACAGTACAGCACAAGGGCCAGGTTCACAATGTGATGACTTTGGCCTCCCCCGTCACAAACATCTACTAAACATCTGAGAAGACAATTTGGAGATAGAGAGAGAAAGACAAGACAGACAGACAGACAAAGGATAGGACAGACGGGACAAGACCACGAGAGAGGAAACTGACAAGACAGAACGGACGGGACAGAGGACAGACACACACACACCGACCGAGGATTACAGACAGAAGACGGATAGACCGATACACACAAAAGAAAGAACACAGAGAGAGAAAGAGAAGAGAGAGGACAAGAGAGGAGAGACAGAGACAGAGACAGAGACAATACAGAGACAGATAGACCAGAGACCTAGGACAGACAAAGATGACAGTCAGAGCAGTCAGAACAACAAGAAACAGACCCAGAGATAGACAAACAACAGAGACAGAGACAAACAGACAGTCCACAGACAACAGACAGAGACCAGAGAAGGCAAGAGAGAAGGAGGGGGGGGGGGTATGGGGGGGGGGGGGGGGGGGGGGGATGGGGCCCCAGATTCTGGAGGGGAGAAGGGTGAAAAAACAAGGGCCAACAGAAACACAAGGAAACAATTACATGGATTGTACTTTGAACCCTACCCATCCTCCCTATCTCCCCCCCCCCCCCCCCCCCCCCCCCCTCCTACACACACACACACAACACAACCCTCACTACACCACTCCACCCGACCCACATCCCTACCATACTACTTCACCCAAGCAAGTGGAACTAGTGGAAGACAGAAGAACACACACACACACACACACATACAACCACACACACAACACACAAAAACAACAACCACACACATATAACACACAAAACACACACACCACATACACCCACACAAACACACACAAACACACATATAACACACAAGACACACACACAACAACTAACACAGACACATATACACACAAACACACACACACACAACACACCGACAACACACACACACACATACAAACACACACTCAAATACATACACACACACTACACACAAAAACAACAAACACAACACACAACAACACACACACACACGACACACACCACAACACACAACACACACACACTAAAAACACACACAAACACACACAAACACACATCACACACACACAACACACCACCACACAACACACACATATACACACACCACACACACAACCCCAAAACACACAATACACACACACACACACACACATACAACACACCCCCACCCACACAAAACCCCAACACACACTACTACACAACACAAAAACACACCACACACACACACTACACACACACACACACACACACACAACAATACACACACCCACACACACACACACACACAAAATACAACACACACATCCCAAAACACACACATACACACACAACACCCCAACACACACAACACACTACACACACACACACACCCACACACAACTCACACACACACACAACAAAACACATCCCACACACACACACACACACACTAAACACACACACACACACCCCAACATACACACACACACAGTACAACACACACAATAACACAAAACACAACAACCCACACACTCACACAACACACATACACACACACAACACACACCACACACTACACACACACCACAACTACACACACACACACCACACACACACACACACACACCACACACACAAAACACACCACACACACCACACACACCCCAACTACACACACACACACACATACACACCAACCACAAACACACACACACACACCATACACACACACACTACAACACCACATACCACACACACACTACACACACACACACACACACACAACAACCACACCACACCACCACACACACACACACACACACACACACCACATACAAAAACCCACACATTACTTACACCACACACACACCCCTACATACACACACACACACCACACCCCCACACACACAACACATACACACACATACACACACACACCCCACACACCCACACACACATAAAACACCACACACACACACACACACACAACATACACACTCACACAACACACACACACACACACATCCCACACTCACAACACACACACACACACACACACATACACATCACACACAACACACACCACACACACACACACACACACACACACAGAAGACAAGTAAAGCCCAAGGCCGGGGTGACGAAGTGCTACAGAATCTACCAGCAGCCACTTTCTTGCCAATGATTTGCCCAGAACTGGTCTTGGGATTGTATGAAAGGGGGTACACCTCACCCCAATGAAAAGTCTAATAATACAACAAAACAAACCAAAACATTACCATGTTGATGGGATGGTATTTGCAGTTTTATGTCCACCATGCGTTTGTGTGTGTGTGTGTTGTTTTGTGTGTGTTGGGGTGTGTGTGTGTGTGTGTGTTGTGTGTGTTTTGTGTGTGTGTGTGTGTGTGTGTATGTGTAGAGAGAGAGAGAGATTACAAAGTTCGAGAAAAGAGAAAAAAGATTCTGTAACTGTCTGTGCATAATAACCAAAATATAAAATTTTCTGTGCACCCATGGGTGTAAGGGAAAATGTATGAGTTTAACATGCATCGATTTTGTATCCGTTTATTTTTGTTCAAATTGTTTAGTACTCCCGAAATCTCTCTCACCACACACACACACACACACACACACACACACACACACACAAGCATACTATTTGTGTTTTTTCCCTTGTTATTACTCCTTTTATTACACACACAGACACACACACACACACACACCACACACAAAACACACACCCAACCACAAAAACACACACACACACTTATACACACCCATGCACCACCACACAGAGTAGATCTATCTATTTATCTATCTCTCTCTCTCTCTCCTCTCTCTCTCTCTCTTCTCTCCTCTCCCCTCTCCTCTCTTTCATTCAGTCTCCTATTTTAGGGCCGTCTGGTATCATTTAAAAGTGGAAAGACGTTAAAATTGAAGACTTACTTACTTACTACACACACACACACACTTTTTCTCCTCCTCCCTTCCCCCCCCTACATTCAGCCTCCTCTACATCTTCCCTTTCTCCCCTCCCTCCCCCAGTTGCACATTGTTTAAAATTGCTCCAGACACACTGACATAGATGTTGCAGACCAAACAACTGTTGGCAAGCAGTTACATCACACACACACCACACACACACACACACACACACACAACAAAACACACACACACACACACCCCACACACACACACAAACACAACACACATCACACACACACAACACACACACACACCACACACACACACACTCACACACACAAAAACACACACACACAACACACACACACACCAACACACACACACACACACACAACACATACACACACACGGATGAAAAAATTTGGCAAACTGCATACATACGGGGACTGGATTAAAAAAGCAAATGAGTGCTTATTCCATTATCCTCGAAATAAAAGAATAAAATAAATAATAAAATAAACACACAGACACACAATACAGAGAGACAGACAGAGAGACAGACAGACAGACAGACAGACAGACCGAGCAAAGCAGACTGCAGCCAGTGTTGACATGGCCTACAGACAGGAGTGACAAGGAAAACAAACAGCCTTGTTTCAATGTTTCCTTACATTACCCCCCTGACTGATGGCTGTATTCACAACACTCTCTCTCCTCCTCCTCTCCTCCTCCTCTCCTCCTCCTCCGCCTTATTGCCTGTTTTTCTTCTGTGGAATTTTCTTCAGTTCGCATCAAAGTTAAATAAATAATGTGTGGAATGAGAGAGAGAAATTAATTGATGATTCTGAGCTAAAGAGGAGAGAAAGAGGTGAAGAGGAGTAGAGCAAGAGCAAGATACATCATTGGAAAGAGGGGAAAGGGGGGAGGGAGTGACGACGAGCGGCAGAGACGAGAGAGAAGAACAATGACAAGTCTGTATTTTAGGGGTTTACTATTAACATAACAAGTAGTTTTTTTTTTTACTCAGCCCTCGGGGGAGACAGACAGATGACTCTTGCGACCGTTAAATCTGTTCCTTTCGGGCAGAGTAGGCCATTGTTTACCTGGAAAAAGTTATGACAAAATTTAACAAAAGCATACACACGGGGAAACGATGTATAAAAAAAGCATATATGTGCTTTTCAATTATCCTCTCGAATAAAAAATAATAAATAATTCTAAGCAGACCAGAATGATGCAGAGAGATGGTCACAACAAACTGTATCAGAACCAGCACAGAGAAGCAAGAACACCAGAGCAAGGGGAGGAAAGAAATTTCCCCCAGAACCTGTTGCAGCCCCCCCCCCCCCCCCCCCCCCCCACCCAAACCCTCCCCAGCAAATTCCGCGCCAAGGATCCATTAGTTATCCATCAAGCACTGAGAAACACCTCGCCACGTCCTTTCCCGCTGAGAGGCCCTACAGCAGGCGGCCCGCTAGGACGCACCACACCACGTTTGACTAGGATGGTCATGTCACGGCGGGCCATGGAACGAGACTGACACGGGGGAAAGTCAGGACCTGCTTGACGGTGAATCAATTCCTGGGGGGGGGGGGGGGGGGGGGGGGGGGGTGGGTAATAACGGAGAGAAAATAGTGGGTTGGTGGGGGAGGGAAGGGGTGGGGGTGGGGGTAGGGGTGCAGACCCAGAAAGAATAAGACAAGACAAAGGAAGGGGTGATT
>CM054137.1:80103983-80106483 GCA_028751875.1 Rapana venosa | reverse complement strand
CCCCACCACCCCCACCCCGCAAAATGGGAGGATGGGAAAAGGTGGGACCCCCGGGGTATTCCTTTTTAGGGGGGAATTTATTAAGTTATTACTTTTGGGAGGGTGAAGGGGGAAGGAGAGGGAAGGGGGAGGGAGGGGAGGGGGAAGAGGGATTAGGAGGCAGGGGTAAAAATGAGAAAAAGGGTTTAGATGTTTGCGTAAACCAATTGATTACCAAAGGTAGAAAATAGGAAAAAAAATTTGCTTTTTGATATTTTGGGGTTTTTTTTTTTTGGGATTTTTGAAAAGATTAAAACATTTCCGTTTTCCTTGTTCCCAGGGAGGACCCAAAGTGGCCCCTCGCTTCCCCCACGGAAAGGTTAGGGAGGTTGAGGTGGGAAAAGGGGGTGGTGAGTTTGGGGCCGGGAAAAAGTTTTTAGTTTCACCCAGCTGTTTAAAATGGGTAACCGCCCTCTTTAGGGGGTAAGGGAAAGGTTTTAAGCAGCGAGGGAGAGGGGGATGGGGCCCGCCCCGCCCCCCCCCTTTTAAAATTTCTGGCCCGGAAAAGCTGAGGTCTCTGAATCTCTCTCCCCAACGAGACAGGTTATGGGAAAAAACTTTCACCTTTCTCTTTGGTCCCCGCTTGTTAGCACTAGTTTCTCTAGGAAAAATCTCCCCTGTAAATGTCAGAACAGTTGTAACGGCTACCCTTTTTTTGTTTTGTTTTTTTGTTGTTGTTGTTGTTTTGTTTTTTGGGGGGGGATCTTTTTGTTGTTGTTTTTTCCTCGGCTAAGCTCCATTTCCCAATGGTAAAATTTTGCGCTTTCGCTGTTTTTTTCCCACCATGAAGGTACCACATTCCCTTCCGGGATTTATATGGGTTATTTGATGGGGTTACGTAACCTACCCAAAATGATTTGTTGTTGTTGTTGTTGTTGTTGTTGTTGTTGTTGTTGTTGTTGTTGTGCGTTCCCCTGCTTCATACTCTGGGGGTCAGCCAGAATGTGCTCTCTGACTCACTCATCCCACAGTTACGGGGATTTTAGCATGTATATTTGACATTCTGCAAGTGTGTATACACGAAGGGAGTTAACTGGTAGGTGTGCACTTGAAGTTGACACGGGAGCTCGTCAAAATCTTCACACACAACTCATCACCGCTGCCGAAATTCGAACCCACCCCTTCATGTCCCCTCAGGCTTGAAGGGAACAATGAACAAGGCGTCACCACTCGGCTACAGCCTCCGTCATTGTGACACTCGTCTCTCTCTTCTGCTTTTCTATCTGCAGCTGCCCCTGATTGCAATATCACTGCTGTATATATTGATATCCCTTATCAGTGCTCCCCTTCCCCTCTGCCCCCCCCCCCCTCCCCATTTTCCTTACATACACGCACATATGCATGTGCGCGCACACGCATGCACACGCACGCGCACATACACGAAAGCACACGTATGCACACTCACGCGCGCATGCACATGCACAAACACACACGCGAGCGTGCGCGCTCTCTCTCTCTCTCACACACATACACACACACCACCACCACCACCACCACTACCACCATCAACACCACCTTCATCACCACCCACCACCACACACATGCATAAAATTCTCTGTCTGTCTGTTTGTCTGTCAGTCGGTCGGTCGGTCTGTCTGTCTGTCTCTCTCTGACTCTCTCTCTCATCTCTCTTTATCTCTCTCTGTCTCTGTCTCTCTCTCTCTGTCTATCTCCCCTCTATCTCTCTCCATCTCTCCCTCTCTCTATTTCTCTATCTCTATCTTTCTCTTTCTCTGTCTCTCTGTCTGTCTCTGTTTCTCTCTCTCTCTCTTGCTATATGATTTTCCCCGGAAGATAACCTTAAACAGTGAGCAAAGCGGTGCAGAGAGAGAGATAGAGAGAGAGAGAGGGGGGGGGGGGGCTGATTTACTGCTTGTAAAACTGATAGCCATGTTTGCTCTGTCGACATAAAACCATCACCAGCTTGCCTCTAAAAGTTCAGCTTCCCTTCTTTATCTGTCTGTCTGTTTGTTCGTCCGTCTTTCTGTCTGTCTGCCTGTCTGTCCGTCCGTCCGTCTGTCTGTCTGTCTGTCCGTCCGTCCGTCCGTCCGTCTGTCTGTCTGTCCGTCTGTGTTGTCTGTCTGTATGTCCGTCCGTCCGTCTGTCTGTCTGTCTGTCTGTATGTATGTCCGTCCGTCCGTCCGTCAGTCTGTCTGTCTGTCTGTATGTCTGTCTTCTGTCCGTCTGTGTTATCTGTCTGTATGTCTGTCTGTCCGTCTCTCTCTCTCTCTCTGTCTGTCAGAAGAAGAAGAAGAAGAAGAAGAAGAACAACAACAACAACAACAACAACAACAACGAGAAGAACAATAACAAAAACAAGAATTGCACAATTTCACAGAAGAAGAACGACAGCAAGAACACGAACAAGAAAAACAACAAGAACAACAAGAACAACAAGAACAACAAGAAGAAGATTATGACCAGACATCATCAGTCATGTCATCATCATCATCACCATATC
>CM054137.1:80096483-80098983 GCA_028751875.1 Rapana venosa | reverse complement strand
GGTTTTGGGTAAGGGGGTGAGAAGAGAGAGGGGAGAGAGAGAGGAGAGAGAGAGAGAGAGAGATAGAGAGAGAGAGAGAGGAGAGTGTGTGTGTGTGTGTGTGTGTGTGTGGTGAGTGTGTGTGTGTGTGTGTGTGTGCGCGCGCTCGCGCGTGCGTGCGGTTGGCGTGTGTGCTTGCATATGTGTGCGTGCTTGCATGTGTGCTTGCATGTGTGTGTGTGTGTGCGCGTGCTTGCATGGATGCGTGCGTGTGTGTGTATACATGCATGCGCGCACACGCACGCATGCACGCGTGCGTCTGTGCGTGTATGTGTGTGTGCATGCGGGCGTGCGCGCACGCGCAAAGCATCTGGTTAACCATCTACTTTCTAGGTATCTTGACAGATGGGGCAGAGTGTGTATTATTAGATGGTTGCACGTACCTGCATACAAATCTGTTTGAGCATGTGTGTTGGCATTTAATCATAATATACATTCCTGTGTGCTGATGTTTGCATTTCTGCACGCGCGGCGCAGGCATGTTGGCGTGTGTGTGTGTGTGTGTGTGTGTGTGTGTGTGTGGGGTGTGTGTGTGTGTGTGTGTGTGTGTGTGGTGTGTGTGTGTGTGTGTGTGTGTGTGTGTGTGGGGTGTGTGTGTGTGGGGTGTGTATGTGTGTGTATGTGTTGTATTTTTTGTATAGTGTGTGGTGTGTGTGTGTGTATGTGTGTGTATGTTTGTATATGTGTGTTGTGTGTGTGTGTGTGTGTGTGTGTGGTGTGTGTGTGTTGTGTGTTGTGTGTGTGTGTGTGTGTGTGTGTGTGGGTGGTATGTGTGTGGTATGTGTGTGTTATGTTTGTATATGTTTTGTGTGTGTGTGTGTGTGTATGTGTGTGTATGTTTGTATTGTGTGTGTGTGTGTGTGTATGTGTGTGTGTGTGTGTGTGTGGGGTGTGTGGTGTCTATGTGTATGTGTGTGTGTGTGCAGGTCCCTGTGGCGTGCAGGGGGAGACTGGCATGTGCTGTGGCGGGGAGGGACGAGGAACCAGTGCACGGATGGAGGAGGAAGGTTTCTGAACTCCTGGACATGGCTGTGTTGACTGAGGGCTGTGTCGTGTTGCTGTGGTCGTCATGTTGATATGACAGTGCTAGCTTACACCGCCTTGCGTCATCCCACATGACGTCACACTGCCGTGCGTTTCATCACATTATACATCATATTAAAAGGTAAAGGTAAAGGAGTCCCATAACCTATAAGGTCGTAGGGGAGCGAGGCGTCAGAGACCTCATTTCTCTAGGGCCAGCATATTGAGGGCGGCGCCCATCTCCTCTCCCTCGCTGCTTTACCTTCCCTGACCCTAAAGAGGGCAGGTACCTATTTACAGCTGGGTGAACTGGGGGAACTGTACTGAAGCCAAGGCGCGCAAACGGTCACCCATCCAACTGGTAACCACGCTCGACGCTGCTTAACTTGGCTGGTGGAAAGCGAGTGCTCCGACCACTGAGCTATCATATTACGTTACATTAAATCACACTACACCACATGACCTTATATTATTATATCATACCACATCCCATCACACTATGTTACATGACACCACGGGGATCACATCACATTATATCACATCACACTAGGGTATATTATATTACGTACATTACATCACGTTACAAGCTGCATTACATTATATCGCGTACCATTGCACCACATTACGTTACTTTATGCTATATACTATTTATATCACTTTACATTCTTTCCCATCACATCCTATCACATCGCAATACACTACATCAAAGTATGTGATATTACATTACATTATATTACATCACATCACATCACATTACGTCACATTACATTGTTATTACTTCCCAATATCTTCTCAACTGTAGCAGCACAATGGATGACTTGACAGCCAGCCCTCTCCGTCTTTCTGGACATCATCATTATCATCGTCGTCGTCGTCATAATCGTCATTACCATCATCATCATTATCATCATCGTCGTCGTCATCGTTGTCATCACCATCATCATTATCATCATCATCGTCGTCGTCGTCGTCGTCGTCATCATAATCGTCATCATCATCATCATCATCATCATCACAGCCTTGTTGTGTGCATGTGCAGCTGATACCAGGTACCTGTCTCTGTATCTCTCTAAGCAGAGGACTGGGGGCAGTGTGTAATGCCGCTGGTGGATTGGCTGTATCGTGGTCTTTGCAAACGTTGTGCTGACTCCTCGAAACGTGCAGGCACATAATTATACGGGTCATATACCTCTCTGTTTCCGTGTCTGTCTGTCTGCCTGCCTACATCTCTGAAACTCTCTGTCTCTCTGTCTATCTCTTTCTCTCTCTCTCTGGGTTATTATTAAGATGTATCCCTACGGGCGGGGACTGGATGTAAAAAAGCACATGAGTGCTTATTCATTATCCTCGAAATCAAAGAATTTGTCATTGTCATTGTCTATCTCTCTCTCTCTCTCTCTCTCTCTCTCTCTCTCTCTCTCTCTCTCTCTCTCTCTAT
>CM054137.1:80078983-80086483 GCA_028751875.1 Rapana venosa | reverse complement strand
AAAGAAAGAGATAGAAAAGATGAATTCCTAGCACAGAACTTCCAGAAGCTGGGGATACTGTTTATACTGACAGGCCCCTGGTATCCCCAACAGGGGAATCAGACAAAATAAAAACCGGAATATTCAATTTCTTCATTAAACTCACAAAGTTAGGCTGGAGAAACTGTGTACTTTTCGCTCATGTTGGATAACAAGGACGAGGTGTGTATGTCGATTCATGGCGAAAAGAACAGAGCAGAGCAGAGCAGACAGATGTGTGTTTATCTGCACAGTGAACAGCAAGTGTGGACACTGTATCAGTTTACAGAACAGTACACAAAAGGAAGATTGTTTCTACTTTCACAAAAAGCCAAGAATGAAAAAGGCAAGAATGGGAGATTGTAAAGCTAAACCATTCACACTAAATGACAAGATCAGAACAGATAATGTCCAAGTACTGGAAGCACGACCAGCAGAAAGCCTGTGTGCCTTTCTAACTAAATAAACATTGTATCCATTTGCGCAAAACAGGAAAAAAAACCAAACCAAACCAAGCCAAAATAAACCCACGCATGGGTTTTTTTCTGAAAAACAGCAAAAATAGAGCGTGTGTATCAGTTTCCTTGTGATGATAAGCACAGAACGTTTCATTACGCTAAAATCTTTCCCACACATCAGATGAAAGGGAATTGCAGCATTGCAGAATAAACCTGTACTCTCGCTCCTGTCTTCCATTCACAGCCAAAGAAGAAAAGAACTATACTTACAACAAACAGCACAAGCCAAGCGGATTTTATAAAAATTAAAAAACTGGTAAATTTTTAAAAACGCTTTTCTCCCTGTATAATAGGACCATTCCTCTGACTGACTGACTGACTGACTGACTGACTTCTCCCTTGTGACTGAATCAGAGACAGTGTTCTTCTATTGCAAGATGATCCATAACGATGATGAGGACGAAGTGTGTGCTGATACTGCTGAGGAAGTGCATCTGCTTCGAGACCTCATGACCGGGCTGTATCTACGCTTCATGGCATAGTGTGTCCCGGTGTCACCAGGCCCAGAGATACAGATACTTGCAATGGGGATCAACTAATTTGAGCAGCACTCTCAAAATCGCATCCCTAAAGTGAATGAAGCTTGACTGTGTGGTTCCAGTCTTCCCAATGAGTACAGTACATAGTAAACTCATTCTAGGCTAGAGCCGGCTAGAGTCCGAAAAATCCGTATGACTCCCATGGGATTCGAACCCTCGACCTTCCCGCCTGTAACCCAACACACTAACCACTGAGCCATGGCTGGTAACTGAACATGTCCCTCTCTTCTGACCAATTGACAGTACTATAACAAACAAACAAAAACCAACGTGTATATTCTATCAATACTAAACTTTTTTAAATGTTATTGAGAAGTTACACACCTTTTAATCTAGATAGAAATGAATCCATGCTTTTGAAGAAAACAAAAAACGAATGTAGAAAGCAGAACAACAAAAAGTAGAGGGGGGGGAGTAGAGGGGAGACACTTTCATCATAAAAGTGTTGAAGCATCCCATGAGAGATTTGAATAATTCAAGAGGAACAAATTACAGAGAAAATAAAAAGAGGAATCAATTCATTCAGGAAAAAACAACAATTCACAACACCATTAGCAACAGCAAAAATCACAAAATACACAAAGAGTATGAATTAATTTCAGTGAGTATGATTTCAACAATAATGATCATAAAAATTCGTTTTCAAAGAAAGTTATGACTTTTTCTGCTGAATTTTACATCAAAACAAATGGCCTTCCTCCCCCCAGCTAGCATGTCCAACACTGCCCCCCATTGCTCTGACAAACCTCACACGGCGCTAGCAGGCCAGTTATCCAAACGGGTCTAATTGTCCTAACAGACTAGCTAGCTATTCCAAACGACTCTTGTCTCTATCCGCGCATGTTTATGTAAAGCCTCATTACCCCTGATGTCCAGCCGCCAGCAAAAATTAACACACGCCTGGCGTCAGATTTCTGAATTATTTCGTTGTGTTTTGAGCGTCAACATTTGTTGTTGTTTTTTGGCTCTGAGTCATGTTTCTCCATTTTACTCCATAATTTATTCTCATTCTGAAACTGAAGCGCTGTGGGCTGTGTCTGTGATAACAGGCTTAGAATAACTGTTTCAATAGGGGTGTGTTGCCGTTCAGTGCATCTGGTGTTGTTTTGTTTGCTTGGTTTCGATTGTGTTATATAAATAGTGTGTGTGTGTGTGTGTGTGTGTGTGTGTGTGTGTGTGTGTGTGTGTGTGTGTGTGTGTGTGCAGAGGATAGGTTTTGTCACCATATTCGTTTCGTTGTCTGTATTGCTCTCTGTTACAGAACAGAAAAGGCTTTTGCCTGTTGTTTATTCAAAGGTGTGTGTTTCTGCTGATGGGGTTCGGGAATTTTCCTCGGGTTGCTTGCTAAGGTTTTTATCCCTTCACACTGCTTTGTTGTTGTTGTTGTTCTTCTTCTTCTTCTTCAACATCATCATCATCGGGTTTTTTTTTGTTTTACATTTTAATCAAAATCTGTTAAACCTATTTGCGGTCTGCAAAGCCAAAAGAATGTAGCAGGCCTATGCATGAGGCCAGTAACTGTCCAGCTCTTGTGGTATGTCGTGTGAATGACATGGGTGACTATCTCCAAAGTAGAAATGTGTCTGCCTTGATAGCGAGCGAAATAAATAGATAAATAAAAACCCCAACATGGTCACATACGCAAAATTTCAGCATTGCTAAATCTCGGAGCTGTAGCTGAAGCTGATTGCTGATTGGCTGAAGGATGCCCGCTGTACCTTCAGAGATATCAGGGTACTTGACTGGTGGAGTTCATCCCGCTACCTCTCTCTGTTTCAGACGTACGAACGTCAGCAAGTTCTCTTCAGGAATTATTTTGTCCAGTCCTCTCAAAGCGTACAGTTTTAAAGGTTCGTGTGTCTGCGCGTTTGCTCTCTGTTGATGTTATGATAGTCAGAAAGCGATTTTTCTTTCATTTAAACCAATGTCTTCCTTCACCCTCTTTCACCTACCCCGTAGTCTAGTAGATCGTTGGGGCACCACTGAAGATTTTGCAACCATCTTCCTCCACTCCTTGAGGTTTTCATCTTTCAGTAGCAAGTCGTTCCACTCTATGCCAGTCCACTCTCTAATGTTGTCTTCTCATCGATTTCTCTGTCTGCCTCTTCGTCTCCTTTCTTGTACAGTTCTCTGTAGGACAGTCTTAGCCAGTCCAGAATTTAAAATGCCATAGGACCATGTGAACAGCTCCTGACTTCAGTGGAAAAAAACGTTAAGCTGAAGTTGTACGGACACATAACACAAAACCAGTGTCTATAAGACAAGCCAAGTCAAGTCAAAAACACTGTAATCACCCCTGAAGGGCAAACACCTTACTGACAGGCAGATTGATGCTGAAGCAAATGAACAACTTTATCTCCGGATAAGGACAGCCGCCTCAACTAAGGACACAACTAGCCGGACAGACAGGCGTCATCAGTGTTATGGTCATTCATTTATCTTTGCCTGGCTGGTCAGGGGTCAGCTTAGTGCTAATGAAGCCACCACACTCCCCTCTGGCCCTAATCACCGGTGTGCTCACTCGCCGTGTAGTGAGAAAGCATTGAACCGTGGGGGTTTCCGACAGGTGCAGGGAGACAACCCATCCGGCTTCCTGCCTGTTGTCTTCCCTTGCTGCTTGTTAAGATAATTGCTTAACTCTTAATGGTTTCTTTCCCTGTGTGTGAGGAGAGATTATAGGGTACTTCAGAACCCTGCACTGTACTGTACTGCACTGTACTGTACTGTACTGTTGTGTACTGTACTGCACTGTACTGTACTGTACTGCATTGTACTGTACTGTACTGTTGTGTACTGCACCATCTTACACTACACCACTCTGCATAGCAGCACACTGCACCATAGCGCACTACACAACACATATCAGAAGTAAGGATGTTCACCTTACATGAAAGTATATGATTAACTGTTGTTCCTATGGGCCATATGGCCTGCAAAAACTGAATTCAAATTATTGTTATTGTTATTGTTATCACACCACACCACACCACACTACTCTACACTACGCTACACTACACCACACTACTCTACACTACGCTACACTACACTACACTGCAATACACTACACTACACTACACTGCACTACACTACACTGCACTACACTACACTACACTACACTCCACTCCACTACACTACACTGCACTACACTGTACTACACTACATTGCACTACACTACACACACCACACTACACTACACTACACTACACTACACTGCACTACACTACACTACCCTAAACTACACTACACTACACTACGCTACACTACACTACACTACACTACACCACACTACACTAAACCACACTACACTACACCACACTACACTACACTACACTACACTACTCTACACTACACCACACTAACCTATACTACACTACACTACCCTACACTACACCACACTACACTGCACTACACTACACTACCCTACCCTACCCTACACTACACTACACTACACTACCCTACACTACACTACACTACACTACACTACACTACGCTACGCTACACTACACTACACTACGCTACGCTACACTACACCACACTACACTCTCTGCACTACGCTACACTACACTACACTACGCTACGCTACACTACACCACACTACACTGAAAATCTCCAGAAACTCGGAGTAGCTAGCATCTTCCGCAACGTTGACTTGAAAAGATAACCGCTGTTCATATTTGTATCCATTAATGTTAGTATACTGTCAAAAATATAAATCATTTCTTCTTCGTCATCGAACGCACAGACAGCAATTGTTGTTGTCTGTCATATTAAGAAAAATGCGTTGCGCCGCCGTTAAGTGCCTGACAAGTCAGGCCCAGCGCATCCGACTTGGGCAATAAGAGATAATTGTTATCTTTTAAGTCTTTCTGGAAAAAAAGGCAGCAGAATGGACCAAGAAGACAGAAAAAAAGACAAGAAGGAGGTGACAGGAAGAAAAAGAACAAGGCAGAAACAAAGAGAGGGATAGAAAAGAGGGAATTTCTAGCACATAATTTCCAGAATGCGGGGGTGCTTTTTATACTGACAGACCCCCGGCATACCCTCGGGGGAGTAAGTTTTCGTTATAACAGCCCGGGTTAAATTGCCCTGGAATCTACGCCGTTGCGTACAACCTCTTTGGCATAAGTGTTGCAGCAACAGCAGCAACAGCAGCAACAACAGAAGCAGCAGCAGCAACAGCAGCAATAGCAACAGCAGCAGCAGCAACAGCAGCAGCAGCAACAGCAGCAACAGCAGCAACAGCAGCAATAGCAACAATAGCAACAGCAGCAATAGCAACAGCAGCAGAAGCAACAGCAGCAGCAACAACAAACAACAGCAGCAGCAGCAGCAGCAGGAGCAACAGCAGCAACAGCAGCAGCAGGAGCAACAATAGCAACAGCAGCAGCAGCAGCAATAGCAACAGCAACAGCAGCAGCAACAACAAACAACAGCAGCAGCAGCAGGAGCAACAATAGCAACAGCAGCAGCAGCAGCAGGAGGTGTATTGCAGAAACAGCGGCTTCTGTTGCTGGAAATGACTGAGGTGTGCTACAACAGAGTCTGTTTCAGCAGCCTTCCCCTCTCTATTTCACACAGGTGCTGCCCACACACACTTTTGTTTCTAGATGAAATCTGGCTGCCTTAATCATGTCTGTACGCTACACCGTATTTTGATAGCATTTTATTATAACATTGTAGTTCGTTTTTCATTCGGATGATAGCGATAATATTTTGCCAGTCAGAATCGCTATCAAAGGAAAACTCTTTCAAAGAGGTCACGTAGACCTTAGTGCATAAAAATGTATTATTTCTCTTTTCCCCTTTTCTTTCTTACTTTCTGTCTTTCTGTCTTTCTGCCCGTCTTTCTTTCTTACTTTCTGTCTTTCTTTCTTTCTGTCTGTCTTTCTTTCTTCTGTCTGTCTGTCCGTCCGTCTTTCGTCCGTCTTTCTTTCTTACTTTCTGTCTTTCTTTCTTTCTGTCTGTCTTTCTTTCTTTCTTTCTGTATGTCTTTCTGTATGTCTTTCTTTCTTTCTTTCTGTCTTTCTTTCTTTCATTCCTCTGCTATGCTAGAGCTCTCAGGTTCACCAATAGTGAGATTTTTTAGCATGCGACCGTACCCCCCCCCCCCTCACCCCCCCCCCCCCCACCACCACCACCACCACCACCATTTAGGTATCCGCATTCTGACTTCGGGAATGTTTTTGTTTTCGAAGGAGTTTCCGCTATGTGCAGAATGTAACATAATTATATGCTACGCCATACCTGCAAATGATTTAGCAGTAAATGCTAGGGGTCAGCTGCAAAACCAGAGCGCTGGTGAAGCCTTGGGTGCATGCTAGGCATAGTCATGGTTTCGCTATCCATAGCTGAAATGAATTTCCGAATATCTCAGGCTTTTAGTTGATTTTCTGCCTTGCCTGTGTGTACACAGAGGGAAGTAAGGCACTGGCAGGACTGCGTGGGTGAGTTCCATTGCTTGCCGAACCGACCAAGGAAAGGGACATCTCTACTCTAACAAAACAACAGAAAGCTTCCAGCCTTGTGCCAGCGTAAAACACAAATACACAAACACACAAACACACAAACAAACACACAAACAAACGAGTACTCGAATTAGCAAGCAAACAACAAACAGCACATAAACTAAACTACACTAAACAAAACACTGCCACATTAAAGGCAACCACAACTGAAGGTTCTCAGCTTCACCTCTCCCCCCCCCCTCTCTCTCCCTCTCTCTCTCCCTCTCTCTCTCCTCCCCTCTCTCTCTCTCTCTTTTCTCTCTACCCTCTCTCTCTCCCTCCTCTCTCTCTCCCTCTCTCTCCCTCTCTCTCCCTCTCTCTCTCCCTCTCTCTCTCCCTCTCTCTCTCTCTCCCTCTCTCTCCCTCTCTCTCTCTCTCCCTCTCTCTCTCCCTCTCTCTCTCTCTCGCTCCCCCTCCCTCTCTCTCTCCTCTCTCCCTCTCTCTCCCTCTCCCTCTCTCTCCATCTCTCTCTCTCTCCCTCTCTCTCCCTCTCTCTCCCTCTCTCTCTCCCTCTCTCTCCTTCCCTCATCCCTCTCTCTCATCCCTCTCTCTCTCCCTCTCTCTCTCCCTCTCTCCCCCTCTCTCTCTCCCTCTCTCTCTCCCCTCTCTCCCTCTCTCTCTCTCCCTCTCTCTCCCTCTCTCTCTCTCTACCTCTCTCTCCCTCTCTCTCTCCCCCTCTCCCTCTCTCTCTCTCCCTCTCTCTCTCTCCCCTCTTCCTCTCTCTCTCCCTCTCTCTCTCTCTCTCTCTCTCTCTCTCTCTCTCTCTCTGCTAGGTATGTGAACTCAGCCAAACAGGGCTGAAGCCCAGGTTAGAAAGGACGTGAATTCCCTGTAACACTGCACAGCTGCCCCTCAGTGCACTGCCACCGTGACTCCCAACGGAGCTGAGGACAGAGGAGGAGGAGGAGGAGGAGGAGGAAA
>CM054137.1:80061483-80073983 GCA_028751875.1 Rapana venosa | reverse complement strand
ATTGTTATCGTTTAAGACTTTCTGGGGGAGGGGGGGGGGGGAGGCAGGAGAACGGACCAAGAAGGCAGAGAATACACGAGAAGGAGGTGATCAGCGGCCGGTCTGTCCTTTATTATTATCGTCAATATTAAGAGCAGCAACTACAACAGCAGCGGCAGCAACAGCAGCAGCAACAGCAGCATTAGAAGTAGCAACAGTGGCATTAATACCAGGAGCAACAGTTACAATCATACCGGCAGTAACATCGCAGCAACAATTACAGCATCGGCAGTAGCAGCTGCGCGTTGATTGTATTAGAGTCCCAGCGAAGTTATCCGATTTAGGGACTAAGAGAGAGAGAGAGAGAGAGAGAGAGAGAGAGAGAGAGAGAGAGAGAGAGAGAGAGAGAGAGTGAGTGAGTGAGAGAGAGAGAGACAGACAGACAGACAGACAGACAGACAGATCGACAGAAAGACAGACAGACAGATTCGTAACAGGAGAAAGGTCCAAAGCTAAGGGTTTGGGGCTATGTATAAGAGGTCAGAGGGGACACAAGATGCTGCCTCTTATTCATCAAAGACTATAATAATAATAAAAATAATAATACATTTTTAATTACATCAGACAGGAACCTTCTCCACCCTCCACCCACATATACAGTGTACACACACGCACATACACGCACACATACAGTCACACACACACACACATACAGTGTGCACACACGCACACACACGCACACATACAGTCACACACACATACAGTGTACACACACAGCCCCAACAGTTCATCATCCTTCATAAGTGTAGGACCTTAGAGGAGGAGGAGGGTAAAGAGGAGGTGAAAGAGAAGGAGGAGGAAGAGGAGGAGGAGGGGGGAGGAGAGGGAGGAGGGGGTGGAAGACTAATAATCTTTGGTCCTTTGGGTGTGACTCATATCATTCATATTGCCCGCCAACCCCCCCCCCCCTCTCTCTCTCTCTCTCTCTCTCTCTCCATCTCTCTCTCTCTCTCTCTCTCTCTCTCTCTCTCTCTCTCTCTCTCTCTCTCTCCTCTCTCTCTCTCTCTCTCTCTCTCTCTCTCTCTCTCTCCACTTCCAGCAGTCATTTTCTGTGTGTGTGTGTGTGTATGTGTGTGTGTGTGTTGTGTTGTGTGTGTGTGTGTGTGTGTGTGTGTGTGTGTGTGTGTGTGTGTGTGTGGAGGGGGTGTTTTGGATTGTTTTCTTTTGTTTTTTTATTGTTATTCTTTTATTTCGAGGATAATTGGGTAAGCACTCATGTGCTTTTTTTGTACATCCAGTCCCTGTGTGTATGGGGTTTTGTAAATGTTGTCATCTGTTCTCACCGGTACAAAAGGCCTACTCTTGCGAAAGTTGGAACAGGTTTTAACGTGCGACCAGGATATTCTCTGTGTGTGTGTAAGTCAAGTTAAAGTCAAATTATTTCCAGATGGTATATTCATTAAGCAATCATTTGCTTTGTGGTGTGTGTGTGTGTGTGTGTGTGTGTGTGTGTGTGTGTGTGTGTGTGTGTGTGTGTGTGTGTGTGTGTGCGAGCGTGCGTGTGTGTGTGTGTGTGTGTATATGTGTGTGCGCGCGCACATGATGTATGTGTGTGCGTGCGTGCGTGTGCATGCGTGCGTGCTTGCGTATGTCTGTTTCTGTCTCTGTGTGTATGTGTACATGAACGCGTACCCATCCCCACCCCATCCACCACCCTCAATGAAGGGCAATGACCAGTTGAAAGAAAGCAGGCACTGCATAATTAGCCACTACCCTGCAGAGCTAAACAGAAAAGGAAAAAAGCCTGCACCACTTTCCCCCCTTCTCTCCCCCTCCTAACCAGGCCAAGCCAGCACTTAGCACACAGGGTGATGAAGGCTGAGCTGAACACCATCTTAGCTGACCTTGCCTTTTCTGGAGGAGTGCTTGTTAAACTTTGGCTTTGGATCCAGGCTTTGGAGGTGACATGCCTCAGATGACTCCTTGGCATTTCATACGCTGGCGTTAAATCCTGTTCCGCTTTTCGGAAGAGTAGGCCATTGTGTGCCGGTGGAAACAGATGACAAAATTTACAAAACCGCATACACTCGGGGACTGGATGTAAAAAAAAGCACATGAGTGCTTATTCCATTATCCTCAATATAAAAGAATAAATAAATAAATAAATTTTAAAAAATACCCGGACCACATTACCAACGAAGAAGTCTGACAAACCATCACCCAACAAGTAAAGCACCACGAAGACCTGCTGACCACAGTCAAGAAAAGGAAGTTTAGATGATATGGACATGTGACAAGATCAGATGGGCTCTACAAGACCATACTGCAAAGGAACAGTGCAGGGGAAGAGAAGGCGAGGCAGGCCGAAGAAGAAATGGGCAGACAAACATCACTGAATGGACTGGGAAGAGCTTCTCCACAACCCAGGCACTTGCCCACAACCACCGCAAATGGAGCCAGCTGGTGCAACGTTCGTCACTGCAGAGTCCCTACGACCCTGGAGGGGGTTATGGGAGCAGATGAGATGAGATGAACTATTAAGCTGAATCCTGGGTTTATTCATACTGGTTAAGAAACAATGGAGGTCATATTCGTTCCTTTATAAACATACATTTTTAGGGGGTGGCTATGGAAGAGGGTCGGAAGGGGGAGGGGGGAAGAAATAGCCTAGTGAGTTTTTTTCCATTCCTCAGCTAGAGCTCCGAGGTTCACCAATGGAGAGGTTGTTGTGTATGTGGTTGTTTTTTTCCCCACTACGAATGTAGCCGCATTCCGACTTCGGGGCTGTATCCTGGGTACGTTCATGTTTCTGTCATCCACCGAAGGAAGAAATGAATGACGGGATCGTCAACGTGCATACGTGATCTTCAGCATGTGTGTATTATACAGGAAGGGAATGAAGGCACTGGCAGGTCTGCACTTGAAGCTGACCTGGGAGATCGTCAAAATCCCCACCCTTGATTCACCAGACTCCACCGAGTACATACGGACAAACATACATACATACAGACAGATAGACAGACAGACAGACATACAGACATACATACATACATACATACATACATACATACATACGTACAGATAGACATATATATATATATATATATATATATATATATATATATATATATATATATATATATATATATATGTATATATATATATATATATATATATATATATGTGTGTGTGTATATATATATATAGAGAGAGAGAGAGAGAGAGAGAGAGAGAGAGAGAGAGAGAGAGAGAGAGAGAGAGAGAGAGAGAGAGAGAGAGAGAGAGAGAGAGAGAGAGAGAGAGAGAGAGAGAGAGAGTCTGAGTTTATTCTTTCTCCTCGAAATAAAATAATTTTTATTTGATCTCTCTCTCTCTCTCTCTCTCTCTCTCTCTCTCTCTCTCTCTCTCTCTCCTCTCTCTCTCTCTCTCTCTCTCTCTCTCTCTCTCTCTCTCTCTCTCTCTGTCTCTATCTGTCTCTCTCTCTCTCTCTGCTCTCTCTCTCCTCTCCTGTCTCTTCTCTCTTCTGTCTGTCTGTCTGTCTCTATGTATGGCGGTCTCTCTGTCTCTGTCTTTCTCTGTCTGTCTGTCTCTGTCTGTCTGTCTGTCTGTCGATCTCTCTGTCTCTCTCTCTCTCTCTCTCTCTCTCCTCTCTCTCTCTCCTCTCTCTCTCTCCTCTCTCTCTCTCTCTCTCTTTCTCCACGTGTCATTACCATATAAACCTCGCAAGAACAAAAAACAAAGAGAAAAAAAATTAAACGCATTGTCATCACCATCATCATCGCCATCCTGTTCCCCATAAAGACCAATAAAGACAGGGGATTTTACAGAGGCAAAGCATTCCTTCATGCTTCTTCCTCGCCCGTTATCTGCCTGGCTGGTTACACACAGCTGTTACACACAGCGCTTTAGCTGCCGAGAGAGGAGGTAACCTTTGTTTCTGTGTCCATTTGTTTGGTTGTTTGTTTTGCTTTGTTTTGTTTTGTTTTGTTTCTATTTCAACCACTTGCTTCCAGCTATTCTCCTTCTTTCATCCCGCTCTTCCCGCTTTTAAACCATTAGAGCAATGATGGGGTTTGGGCTGTTGCTTTGTTGGTGTTGTTAGAGTTTGTTGTTCCTTTCTAGTTTCTTCTCTTTTGTTGTTTGGTTTGCTGTTCGTGGTGTTGCTGTTATTGTTGTTATTGTTTTTGTTGGTATTTTTTCCGGTTGGATTAGTTAGGACACTGCACTAAAATAAAAATGGTACGCCTAATTTCTCTGTTACTAGTTTTGTTTCTTTTTTTCTTTCTTTTTTTTTTTTTTTTTTTTTTTTTTTTTTGTTTTGTTTTGTTTTTGGGGGTGTTGCTGCCTCATCTTCTGTGACCTCTTGTGTCTTTCGATATTATGATAGTATTAATCTGCCTGTCAGTATTGTAACTGCCCTTCATGGGATGATTACAGTGTTTTTGACTTGACTTGACTTGACCTTCTTGTCCTGCTGTTCCCACGCCGCTCATGTCAGTCTCTCCGCCACAGCCATACCCAGATTGGTTATGTCTCCTCCTCAGGGTGGGAAGTCTGTAGAGAGCCTATCAATGTTAGGCTGCCAGAGGGCCACCAGCCAGGGGGGCCTCAACACTGCTGCTAGGTCACTGTAATAGTGTTCAGTGGTACCTGTTTTGAGCTAACATACGCAGGGCACCACCTACTAATCCCCTTTCTAACGACAGTATTAGCTCAGTCACGGAGCCATGCTGAGAGTCGCCTAACCTCGGTGGTGACACACAACGTCCCTCCATCAACCCTCTCCTGTGAACCTCCAACCTCAAAGGTTTTGACACAAACTCCCCTCAGGCACAGATGTGTATGGGAAAACTGAATCTGAGGTCACCATGAGACCAGAGCAACTGGGTCCACCCAATAAGGGGAAATTTTCTTTTATTGCAGGATGATCAATGATAATGGGAATGACGTTGTGATGCTGCTGTGGAAGTGCATGTGCTTTGAGACTACTGGACAGGGTTGTACTCTACGCTTACTATCATGTGACCCTGCGTGAACTGGGCCCGAGAGATACACACACCTGAAGTGTTAGTCAGATAATTAGAGCAACACTCAAATTCGCATCCGTTAAGTGGTCCCAGTCTTCCCACTGAGCCCACAGCACACTCACTCTGAGTAGGAGCCGGCCAGAGTCTGAAAAATTCCTGACTGTTATGGGATTCGAACCCGCAAACTTCCAATCCGTAACCCCAGGTGCTAACCACTGCGCCAAGTCGGCTGCCAATTCCTACATTTCTGTCAGTTGTGGGCCAAGGCCTTGGTCTCTATAAATGGTTTTCTAGTTCATTCTGCAATGTTTTCCGCATTCCGATTGTGTTGTAGTTGCTGCTATTGTTGCAGTTGTTGTTGTTTGTGCTTTTATGTTTTGTTTTTCATTATGTATAATGTACTCTATAAATGTTTATTTATTTATTCCGCTCAAACCCAGCGGGTCACGAAGTCCAGGGAAAGGGAGGAAGCTCTACCTCACCTGATAAATCACAGATGCGGAACACACCCCCCCCCCCCCCCCCCTCCACCACCCCTATATCACCCTTATCCACGTCTTACTCTCCGCTTCTTCAAAAACCAATCCTCTTCTGCTCCCCACAACTTCAGATTTATCCGCTGAGATCAAGACTCTGAGGGGTGGGGTGGGGTGGGGATTTCCCTGCAAGGGTGGTGGTGAGGGGGAGAATTTACTGAACGCATTACCCCACCCCTGAATGAGCTCCACTGGCGCTCTGCCCACACCAGCATCCCTCGTAAAGATTGTTCTGATAACCTGCCGCTCTAACTGGAAAATGCATGGCTCGCCGTCGTTGATATCATTCGAAAAATATTTGGCTGATGTCTTGAAGGTCAGAACAAGCTGAAACACAGTGGTATCACGAGCAAAGTTGGAGGGAGGTTGTTGTTGATGTTGTTGTTGTTGTTGTTGTTTTATATGAGTCTCAGGAAGCGGGAATTCTCTACCTGAGTCTTCGAGGTGAGTAAATGCCAAGAAATTGATACAGATTTTCTGATCTTCTCTACAATCCGGAGCAAAAATGGCATGGTGGATTTGTTTTTGTTTGAAAAATGTTCTGATGATTCAGATTGTTGGCTATCCAAGCAGAAGAGATGAGGGACTGATGCATGGTGTCTGTGTGAGTGGGGGGGGGGGGGGAGTGAGTGAGTGAGTGTCTGTGTGTGTGCATGTGTGTGTGCGTGCGTAAGAGTGTGTGTGTGTGCATGTGTGTGTGTGTCTCTGCGTGCGTGCGTGTGTGTGTGTGTTGTTGTTGACTTCAATTTTACGTCTGTTCACTTTTAGTGATATTAGACGGGGATAAAACAACAACAACAACAAAACCGGGAGAGGTGGATGTGTTGTTTAAAAAAAAAATCTCGAAAAGAAACTTGGCAATGCAACAGGAATTAAAACAAACAAACAAACAAGCAAAAACAAGTCATTAGCAGTGTGTGTGTGTGTGTGTGCATGTATGTGCATGTGTGTGCATGTGTGTGAATGTGTGTGTCTGTGTTTGTATGTTTGTGTGTATGTGTGTGTGCGTGAGCAGTAATAGTAGTAGTAGCAGTAGCAAACAGTTGTAGCAGCAGTAGCTAATAGTAGTAGTAGCTAATAGTAGTAGTAGCTAATAGTAGCAGTAGCTAATAATAGTAGTAGCTAATAGTAGTGGCAAGTAATAGTAGCAGTAGCTAATAGTAGCAGTAGCTAATAATAGTAGTAGCTAATAGTAGTGGCAAGTAATAGTAGCAGTAGCTAATAGTAGTGGCAAGTAATAGTAGCAGTAGCTAATAGTAGCAGTAGCTAATAGTAGCAGTAGCTAATAGTAGCAGTAGCTAATAGTAGCAGTAGCTAATAGTAGTGGCAAGTAATAGTAGCAGTAGCTAATAGTAGCAGTAGCTAATAGTAGTGGCAAGTAATAGTAGCAGTAGCTAATAGTAGTGGCAAGTAATAGTAGCAGTAGCTAATAGTAGCAGTAGCTAATAGTAGCAGTAGCTAATAGTAGTGGCAAGTAATAGTAGCAGTAGCTAATAGTAGCAGTAGCTAATAGTAGTGGCAAGTAATAGTAGCAGTAGCTAATAGTAGCAGTAGCTAATACTAGTGGCAAGTAATAGTAGCAGTAGCTAATAGTAGTGGCAAGTAATAGTAGCAGTAGCTAATAGTAGCAGTAGCTAATAGTAGCAGTAGCTAATAGTAGTAGTAGCTAATAGTAGCAGTAGCTAATAGTAGCAGTAGCTAATAGTAGTAGTAGCTAATAGTAGTAGTAGCTAATAGTAGCAGTAGCTAATAATAGTAGTAGCTAATAGTAGTAGTAGCTAATAGTAATAGTAGCTAATAGTAGCAGTAGCTAATAGTAGCAGTAGCTAATAGTAGTAGTAGCTAATAGTATAGTAGCTAATAGTAGCAGTAGCTAATAATAGTAGTAGCTAATAGTAGTAGTAGCTAATAGTAATAGTAGCTAATAGTAGCAGTAGCTAATAGTAGCAGTAGCTAATAGTAGTAGTAGCTAATAGTAGCAGTAGCTAATAGTAATGGCAAGTAATAGTAGCAGTAGCTAATAGTAGCAGTAGCTAATAGTAGCAGTAGCTAATAGTAATGGCAAGTAATAGTAGCAGTAGCTAATAGTAGCAGTAGCTAATAGTAGCAGTAGCTAATAGTAGCAGTAGCTAATAGTAGCAGTAGCTAATAGTAATGGCAAGTAATAGTAGTAGTAGCTAATAGTAGTAGTAGCTAATAGTAGCAGTAGCTAATAGTAGCAGTAGCTAATAGTAGCAGTAGCTAATAGTAATGGCAAGTAATAGTAGCAGTAGCTAATAGTAGCAGTAGCTAATAGTAGTGGCAAGTAATAGTAGCAGTAGCTAATAGTAGCAGTAGCTAATAGTAGCAGTAGCTAATAGTAATGGCAAGTAATAGTAGCAGTATCTAATAGTAGCAGTAGCTAATAGTAGCAGTAGCTAATAGTAGCAGTAGCTAATAGTAGCAGTAGCTAATAGTAATGGCAAGTAATAGTAGCAGTAGCTAATAGTAGTAGTAGCTAATAGTAGCAGTAGCTAATAGTAGCAGTAGCTAATAGTAGCAGTAGCTAATAGTAGCAGTAGCTAATAGTAGTAGTAGCTAATAGTAGCAGTAGCTAATAGTAATGGCAAGTAATAGTAGCAGTAGCTAATAGTAGTAGTAGCTAATAGTAGCAGTAGCTAATAGTAGCAGTAGCTAATAGTAATGGCAAGTAATAGTAGCAGTAGCTAATAGTAGCAGTAGCTAATAGTAGCAGTAGCTAATAGTAGTGGCAAGTAATAGTAGCAGTAGCTAATAGTAGTGGCAAGTAATAGTAGCAGTAGCTAATAGTAGCAGTAGCTAATAGTAGCAGTAGCTAATAGTAGCAGTAGCTAATAGTAGCAGTAGCTAATAGTAGTGGCAAGTAATAGTAGCAGTAGCTAATAGTAGCAGTAGCTAATAGTAGTGGCAAGTAATAGTAGCAGTAGCTAATAGTAGTGGCAAGTAATAGTAGCAGTAGCTAATAGTAGCAGTAGCTAATAGTAGCAGTAGCTAATAGTAGTGGCAAGTAATAGTAGCAGTAGCTAATAGTAGCAGTAGCTAATAGTAGTGGCAAGTAATAGTAGCAGTAGCTAATAGTAGCAGTAGCTAATACTAGTGGCAAGTAATAGTAGCAGTAGCTAATAGTAGTGGCAAGTAATAGTAGCAGTAGCTAATAGTAGCAGTAGCTAATAGTAGCAGTAGCTAATAGTAGTAGTAGCTAATAGTAGCAGTAGCTAATAGTAGCAGTAGCTAATAGTAGTAGTAGCTAATAGTAGTAGTAGCTAATAGTAGCAGTAGCTAATAATAGTAGTAGCTAATAGTAGTAGTAGCTAATAGTAATAGTAGCTAATAGTAGCAGTAGCTAATAGTAGCAGTAGCTAATAGTAGTAGTAGCTAATAGTAGTAGTAGCTAATAGTAGCAGTAGCTAATAATAGTAGTAGCTAATAGTAGTAGTAGCTAATAGTAATAGTAGCTAATAGTAGCAGTAGCTAATAGTAGCAGTAGCTAATAGTAGTAGTAGCTAATAGTAGCAGTAGCTAATAGTAATGGCAAGTAATAGTAGCAGTAGCTAATAGTAGCAGTAGCTAATAGTAGCAGTAGCTAATAGTAATGGCAAGTAATAGTAGCAGTAGCTAATAGTAGCAGTAGCTAATAGTAGCAGTAGCTAATAGTAGCAGTAGCTAATAGTAGCAGTAGCTAATAGTAATGGCAAGTAATAGTAGTAGTAGCTAATAGTAGTAGTAGCTAATAGTAGCAGTAGCTAATAGTAGCAGTAGCTAATAGTAGCAGTAGCTAATAGTAATGGCAAGTAATAGTAGCAGTAGCTAATAGTAGCAGTAGCTAATAGTAGTGGCAAGTAATAGTAGCAGTAGCTAATAGTAGCAGTAGCTAATAGTAGCAGTAGCTAATAGTAATGGCAAGTAATAGTAGCAGTATCTAATAGTAGCAGTAGCTAATAGTAGCAGTAGCTAATAGTAGCAGTAGCTAATAGTAGCAGTAGCTAATAGTAATGGCAAGTAATAGTAGCAGTAGCTAATAGTAGTAGTAGCTAATAGTACATAGCTAATAGTAGCAGTAGCTAATAGTAGCAGTAGCTAATAGTAGCAGTAGCTAATAGTATAGTAGCTAAATAGTAGCAGTAGCTAATAGTAATGCAAGTAATAGTAGCAGTAGCTAATAGTAGTAGTAGCTAATAGTAGCAGTAGCTAATAGTAGCAGTAGCTAATAGTACATATAGCTAATAGTAATGGCAAGTAATAGTAGCAGTAGCTAATAGTAGCAGTAGCTAATAGTAGCAGTAGCTAATAGTAGTGGCAAGTAATAGTAGCAGTAGCTAATAGTAGCAGTAGCTAATAGTAGTGGCAAGTAATAGTAGCAGTAGCTAATAGTAGTGGCAAGTAATAGTAGCAGTAGCTAATAGTAGCAGTAGCTAATAGTAGCAGTAGCTAATAGTAATGGCAAGTAATAGTAGTGGCAAGTAATAGTAGCAGTAGCTAATAGTAGCAGTAGCTAATAGTAGTGGCAAGTAATAGTAGCAGTAGCTAATAGTAGTGGCAAGTAATAGTAGCAGTAGCTAATAGTAGCAGTAGCTAATAGTAGCAGTAGCTAATAGTAGTAGTAGCTAATAGTAGCAGTAGCTAATAGTAGCAGTAGCTAATAGTAGTAGTAGCTAATAGTAGCAGTAGCTAATAGTAGCAGTAGCTAATAGTAATGGCAAGTAATAGTAGCAGTAGCTAATAGTAGTAGTAGCTAATAGTAGCAGTAGCTAATAGTAGCAGTAGCTAATAGTAGCAGTAGCTAATAGTAGCAGTAGCTAATAGTAGTAGTAGCTAATAGTAGCAGTAGCTAATAGTAGCAGTAGCTAATAGTAGCAGTAGCTAATAGTAATGGCAAGTAATAGTAGCAGTAGCTAATAGTAGCAGTAGCTAATAGTAATGGCAAGTAATAGTAGCAGTAGCTAATAGTAGTAGTAGCTAATAGTAGCAGTAGCTAATAGTAGCAGTAGCTAATAGTAGCAGTAGCTAATAGTAATGGCAAGTAATAGTAGCAGTAGCTAATAGTAGTAGTAGCTAATAGTAGTAGTAGCTAATAATAGTAGTAGCTAATAGTAATGGCAAGTAATAGTAGCAGTAGCTAATAGTAGCAGTAGCTAATAGTAGCAGTAGCTAATAGTAGTATAGCTAATAGTAGTAGTAGCTAATAGTAATGGCAAGTAATAGTAGCAGTAGCTAATAGTAGCAGTAGCTAATAGTAGCAGTAGCTAATAGTAGTATTAGCTAATAGTAGTAGTAGCTAATAATAGTAGTAGCTAATAGTAATGGCAAGTAACAGCAGCAGTAGCTAACAGTAGCAGTAGCTAACAGTAGTAGTAGCTATAAGTAGCAGTAGCTAATAGTAGCAGTAGCTAACAGTAGTAGTAGCTAACAGTAGTGGCAGTAGCAGTAGCTAATAGTAGCAGTAGCTAATAGTAGCAGTAGCTAATAGAAGTAACAGCTAATAGTAGCAGTAGCTAATAGTAGCAGTAGCTAATAGTACCAGTAGCTAATAGTACCAGTAGCTAATAGTAGCAGTAGCTAATAGTAGCAGTAGCTAATAGTACCAGTAGCTAATAATAGTAGTAGCTAATAGTACCAGTAGCTAATAGTAGTAGTAGCTAATAGTAGCAGTAGCTAATAGTACCAGTAGCTAATAGTACCAGTAGCTAATAGTACCAGTAGCTAATAGTACCAGTAGCTAATAGTAGTAGTAGCTAGTGGTAGCAGTAGCTAGTGGTAGCTAATAATAGTAGTAGCTAATAGTAGTGGTAGCTAATAATAGTAGTAGCTAATAGTAGTGGTAGCTAATAATAGTAGTAGCTAATAGTAGTGGTAGCTAATAATAGTAGTAGCTAATAGTAGTAGTAGCTAATAATAGTGGCAGCTAATAGTAGCAGTAGCTAATAGAAATGGTAGCTAATAATAGTAGTAGCTAATAGTAGTAGTAGCTAATAGTAGCAGTAGCTAATAATAGTAGTAGCTAATAGTAGTAGTAGCTAATAATAGTGGCAGGTAATAGTAGCTGTAGCTAATAGTCTATCTATCTATCTATCTATCTGTCTGTCTGTCCCGTAGTCTGACGACCGTGGGGGCACCCCCAAAGACTCAACAACCAGTTCCCTCCATTCCTCTCTCTGTTCTGCCTTTCTCAGGGTTTTGTTGAGTTCTAGGCCTGTCCATTCGCTGATGTTATCCTCCCAGCTCTTCCTTGGTCTGCCTCTTCTTCTTCCTCCTTGGACAGTGCCTTGTAAAACTGTCTTTGCAAGTCCTTTGGATCTTGTGACATGCCCATACCATTTAAGTTTACGTTTTTTCACGATCGTTAGAAGGTTCTCATAGGGTCCAATGGTTTGCTGGATTCTGTTATGCACGCTTTCGTTGCTTATGTGGTCTTTGTAGGAGATGCCAAGGAATCTCCGAAAGTATCTCATCTCCACCGCCTGTACTCTTCTCTCCAAATCTGCAGTCAGGGTCCATGATTCACAGGCATACAGAAATATGGATATGACAAGGGAGCGCATTAGTCTGATCTTGGAGATAAGTGAGATATCTTTATCTCTCCAGATGGTGTTTAGTTTTGACAAAGCTGTTATTGTCTGTGCAGTCCTGCATACTACTTCTGGCTTGGATCCCTGATCTGATACAATGGCTCCCAGGTACTTGAAGCTTTGAACTGTTTCCAGCTTCTGGTCATTAACCCTGATATCAGTGCTAATGCCGTTGGTTTTATTAGTCATCAGTTTGGTCTTCTCTGCAACTGATTTCCATGCCGTAAGTTTTGGAGGCCTTATTCAAGTGTTCTGTTAGGCTGGCAAGCTCTTTTTCTGATCCTGCTATTCCATCAATGTCATCTGCGAAGCGGAGGTTTGTGATCGTTCTGCCACCAATGCTGACTGATCCTTCATGATGTTCCAGTGCATCA
>CM054137.1:80051483-80056483 GCA_028751875.1 Rapana venosa | reverse complement strand
TCTTCTGGCTACACTCCATCTTTAGCTGCCGGGTTATGTAGTATCTTCTATAAAGTTGATTGTCGTACCCAAAAAAAGTTTGCTGATTTTCACATAATTATATCTTTTACAGTATGAAAAAAGCACTGTGCTCTTATTTTGGGGGGTATTGAGGATATAGAGCAATACCAGGTAGTCACAAGAAAGTTGGAAATGATCGTGAAATGAGGATTGCTTATGTTCCTACAGATTTGACCCCATGCATGTACATATTGCTGTTAGGAAGCTAGCAGACAACAAAGGACTGAAGGGTGGTAACGTGTCTGCTGAAAACTAAAACAAATTTTTATAACCTACCAACTTAGTGCAAAAGAACATACATTTTGATTCAGCAGCTAGTCTTTCACCAAATGTGGTTTTTATTTCTGTGGATTTCTTAGTACGTGCTGTATGAATGCAAGAGTAATATAGGAAAACAGAAGGGAAAGTGGCAAAAATTAAAGGTGGTGTGTAGCCTACCAGCTTCTCTATGGGTAAGCTGGTCATTGTTGATTTCCTGGATATAACCAAACTTCGGCTGCACACACTAACATGTCTTCTCTCTAATACTTCCTGGCGTCCATTTTTCAATGGACAGCAATGCTTGCCTTGCCGTGGCCTCTGTGGGATCAGGCTGTGTGTTGTCTAGGTGTGGATGTCGGCATTTGCAACAAAAGTGGTGTGAAGTTGTAGCTTGAGATTTTTCACTGTTCCCAAGGAGGTATTGCAGCATTAGGATGTATGCCTTCACCTCTACACTGTGTTTTGCCCAGAAATCTATTTATTTGTTGATGGTGGATCAACCACTACACAACATCTATGTGCTGGTGAAACTTTGGATGTTTATGTACGTGCGCGCGCGTGCCTGTGTGTGTGTGTTTGCATCCCAAAGAAAGCTTAGCATCAAGAATCAAATGCAGCATCACATCTTCCAACTTGCACAGTTGATCTTCTGCACGGTTGTGACCAAGAAATGGAGTCAAGCACTGGCAGGTCTGCCTGGGAGACCTGGGAGACTGTAAATATACTGTACCATCATCCCCCTGGATATGCCAGAACGCTACCACGCTACCCATGACTTCAGAGCTGTTACAACTACGCAGAAAGATCTGTTTTGGAAGCATAGTGTACACACAAAACACCCAGAAGAACTTGGAGAAACAGGTGAAGGGAAAAAAGTCAAAGTAGTGGTAGTAATGGTAGCAGCAGCAGCAGCAGCAGCAGCAACAGCAGCAGTAGCAGCAGCAGTAGTAGTAGTAGTAATAGCAGCAGCAGGAGGAGGAGGAGTGGTAGTAGTAGCAGCAGCAGCAGCAGTAGTAGTAGCAGCAGCAGCAACAGTAGCAGTAGCAGTAGCAGTAGCAGCAGCAGGAGTAGTAGTAGTAGTAGTGGTAGTGGTAGTGGTAGTGGTGGTGGGGGTGGTGGTGGTGGTGGTAATAGTAGGAGGAAGAGAAGGAGGACGAGGTGGAGGAGGAGGAGTTGGAGGAGCATCAACAGCAGCAGCAGCAGCAGTAGCAGCAGCAGCAGCAGCAGCAGTAGTAGTAGTAGTAGTAGTAGTAGTAGTAGTAGTAGTAGTAGTAGTAGTAGTAGTAGTAGTAGCAGTTGAAGAAGAACAACAACAAGAACTAGAACAAGAACAACAAGAATAACTAAACAACAATGACTGCAAGAAGAGCAAGAAGAAGACAAAGAAGAACAAGAACAAAAACAAGAGGAGGAGGAGGTGGAGGAAGAAGAAGAAGAAGAAGAAGAAGAAGAAGAAGAAGAAGAAGAAGAAGAAGAAGAAGAAGAAGAAGAAGAAGAACAACAACAACAACAACAACAACAACAACAACAACAAGAACAACAACAAGAACAACAACAACAACAACAAGAATAACAACAACAACAAGAGAAAGAAGTACGAAAAAGAAGATGAAGAAGAGAACAACAACAACAACAACAACAACAACAAGAATAACAACAACAAGAATAACAACAACAAGAGAAAGAAGAAGTACGAAAAAGAAGATGAAGTAGAGAGCAACTATAACAACAGAAACGACAAAATCAAGTAGAAGCAGACGTAACAAGAACAAGAACGCACACCCCCTATAGAACCACAAGAGGAAGAAAACACTCCAGTAGAAGAACGCCAACTCTCTGGGACAGGAGACTCCAGTGTCCAACACCTTCCTGACAACACAATGACCATGACCTCTGTCAGCTCCTCGCCTTTCGCCACTCATCTCAGGGCAACAGTGGGTCAGCGGGCTGTGTTTTGACCATTGGCTGACCAACTTGGACCATCCCCTGACCCTCCCCCCTTCCAGTCTTTTTTTATTCTATAGCTGAGACAAGCTTGTGAGCTTTGCCAACAAAATGATGATAAATGGTAGCAGACTGTTGGAAGCTGGTTTGGGTTGCTCGCTCTCTCTCTCTCTCTCTCTCTCTCCTCTCTCTCTCTCTCCTCTCTCTCTCTCTCTCTCTCTTCTCTCTCTCTCTCTCTCTCTCTCTCCTCTCTCTCTCTCTCTCTCTCTCTCTGTCTCTCTGTCTGTGTCTCTGTCTCTATCTCTGTCAGCAGCTGACTCTCTGTCTGTCAGTCTGTCTTTCTCCTCTCTCTCTCTCTCTCATCTCTCTCTCTCCTCTCTCTCTCTCTTCTCTCTCCTCCTCTCCTCTCTCTCTCTCTCTCTCTCTCCTCTCTCCTCTCTCTCTCTCTCCTCTCTCCTCTCCTCTCCTCTTGTTGATAAATCACACACAAACTAAAATTCCAGCAAAGTCTGAAAGGATATGTGCCATTTTTAATTCCTTCGGGTCTTTATCTAAAAGTCCGAAACCTACTCGATTACAGATACACATAAACAAGTTAATCCACTCCATTAATCGAAGAAAAATCGTAAGATATGTATAATTCTTTCAGCTCAATACAGAAGTAGTAGAAGATGGGAGGGAGGGGTTGGAGGTGAATTGAGTGCACTTGAGCTACCTGCTTGGTGGTTAGAAGTGTGATAAATGCCTAAGGACTAGCAGATAATAGTTGGTGCCGTCAGAAATGAGTTAATGTCCAGCAGCTAGTTCAGTGGGGTAACAAATGAGTTAATGTCCAGCAGATAGTTCAGTGCCGTCAGTAATGAGTTAATGTGCGGCAGATAGTTCACTGGGGTAACAAATGAGTTAATGTCCAGCTAGTCCCACTCCAGCACTCTTTACTGTCACCATCAGAGCCTCGCTGCGGGAACCTGTATCACTTATCTCTCCTCAGAGCTGAGGCCCTCGTAAACACTGACCAACGCTCTGACAGCCTTGTCCGCCACACTCGTCTGCATCGTCCTCATCCTGTCTGCATACGGATACTGGAGTCTTGCTGCATGGTAGACTTGATGCTGCATTGTATAGCAGGGTGAAGTGGTTACAGTCTCTGCAGAATCCTCTGCGTATAAAGAAATCTAGCTGCTTTGCGTAGAGAAGGTGTGCCACCACTGCAGAGAGCCATGTTCAATTATTTCTTTCTTCTGTGTGAGTGTATGCGTGTGTGCGTGCGTGTGTGTGTGTGTGTGCGTGTGTGTGTGTGTGTGTGTGTGTGTGTGTGTGTGTGTGTGTGTGTGTGTGTGTGTGTGTGTGTGTGTGTGTGTGGTGTGTGGTGTGTATGTGTGTTTGGCTGTGTGTCTGTTTGTGTGTGGGGTGTCTGTGTGTGTGTGTGTGTGTGTGTGTGTGTGTGTGTGTGTGTGTGTGTGTGTGTGTGTGTGTGTGTGTGTGTGTGTGTTGTGTGTCTGTCTGTCTGTCTGTCTGTCTGTGTCTGTGTTTGGCTGTCTGTCTGTCTGTCTGTGTGTCTGTGTGCGTGTGTTTTGCAGAATGTATTTGGTAAATTGAACCTGGCGGAGCCCATACTTCTCCAGGTCGTAGATTGCATGCTGGGTATGCTCGTGTCATCCATACTACAAGTAATACCTGTCCTACTCGTTTACAATTTTAAAAAAAAAATTAACCGAACAAGTTTTGAACGCGCACAAGTTTGCTCTGCGTGCCTTCGCACACTGGACCTCTGCCTCTTCTGGAGGACCTGGAGGAGGAGACTGGGGCTGAAGCAGGGATCAGCTCCAGGGGGAAGTCCCTTTGAGATGACCCCGCATTGAGGACTGGAACCATGCAACCCAGGACAACCCCGACCACTGGAACACACGCTACGTGCTGACAACAGTGTGTTGCGTGGTTCTGAAAATATCCTTGTGTGTGAAAATGTGATCTGACAGAATATTGCATTTATCAACTTCACCGCTCGTTAGAAAATATTGTTCTAACCAGCTGTGAAGTTGATGAATGCAATAGTCTGTCAGATCGCATTTCCACATTATATTTTAAATCATATTCCGGATTATGTTTTTTACAGTGCACGATATTTGGAGTTTAAACAACCATGTCTTCACTCCAGCACGCGAAGTATAACTCTCCACATGATTGTTGTCCCTAGCGTTCATTTTCTGCAATTCAACGCTGCCCAACGATCCATTTTTCCAGTCTTAGATACAACTCTCTTTAGAATACAACAAATATTGATTTGCTCTTGACACTTTCAACCCTGCCTTTATTTTACAAGAAATAGAATATATAGTATTGAAAATGCTGGCCTTGTTTGTGTCTGATATTTCACTGGAATTAGCTAGCTAATTAGAACACAGTAAGCCAAAACACAAATCTGTAAGTTTAAAAAAAAATTAATTCTGGGGCATTTTTTATTGCTTAGAATATTCACCACGTCTTGCCAAATCTCTCTTACTCTTTTCTCTCCACCTACCCCCCCCCCCCCCCCCCCCCCCAACACACTTTTTTGAGAAAATTAGCACGCAAATCAGAAATGTCTTTTGCAGCGGCCACGAGCTTTAATGAGCGCATCTTTCAGCACACGACAATGGCTTCATCGGCTCTGTGCGTGTCTGAAGCCCTCCGCTCCTTTAGCCTTTGTCAGGGATTGCAAGCAGTGGCGTTACCCAGTGGAGCGGTGTGGGAAC
>CM054137.1:80021483-80038983 GCA_028751875.1 Rapana venosa | reverse complement strand
CTCTCTCTCTCTCCCCTCTCTCTCTCTCTCTCTCTCTCTCTCTGTCTCTCTCTCTCTCTCGCTCTCTCTGTCTCTGTCTCTCTCTGGCGCTCTCTCGTTTCTCTCTCTCTTTGTTTCTGTCTCTCTCTCTCGCTCTCTCTGTCTCTGTCTCTCTCTGTCTCTGTCTCTCTCTCTCTCGCTCTCTCTCTCTCTCTCTGTTTCTGTCTCTCTATCTCGCTCTCTCTGTCTCTGTCTCTCTCTGTCTCTGTCTCTCTCTCGCGCTCCCTCTCTCTCTCTCTCTCTCTCTCTCTCGCTCTCTCTCTCTCTCTCTCTCTCTCTCTCTCTCTCTCTCTTCTCTCTCTCTCTCTTCTCTCATAAAAATACGATCCTGTCTTTATTGAGAAAATCCGTTTTTTAGACACCGTTACCTTGGAAACGGTGGTTAGGATAAAGTGTGTGTGTGGGGGGGGGGGGGGGGGGGGTTAGTGTGTGTGTGTGTGTGTGTTTGTGTGTGTTTTTAGTGTTAGTATGTGTGTGTTAGTGTGTGTGTGTGGGAGGGGAGGGGTTGTTAGTGTTAATGTGTGTGTGCTAGCGTTAGTGTGTGTGTGTTAGTGCTAGATTGTGTTTTGTGTGTTATTTGTGTGTGTGTCAGTGTGTGTGTCAGTATTAGTGTTAATGTGTGTGTGTGCTAGTGCTAGTGTGTGTGCCAGTGTTAGTGTTAATGTGTGTGTTAGTGTGTGTGTTTGTGTGTGTTAGTGCTAGATTGTGTGTGTGTTAGTGTGTGTGTGTCAGTATTAGTGTTAATGTGTGTGTGTGCTAGTGCTAGTGTGTGTGGCCAGTGTTAGTGTTAATGTGTGTGTTAGTGTGTGTGTTTGTGTGTGTTAGTGCTAGATTGTGTGTGTGTTAGTGTGTGTGTGTCAGTATTAGTGTTAATGTGTGTGCTAGTGTTAGTGTGTGTGTCAGTGTTAGTGTTAATGTGTGTGTGCTAGTGTGTGCGTCAGTATTAGTGTTAATGTGTGTGTGCTAGTGTTAGTGTGTGTGTTTGTGTGTTAGTGTTTAGATTGTGTGTGTGTTAGTGTGTGTGTTTGTGTGTTTAGTGCTAGATTGTGTGTGTGTTAGTGTGTGTGTGTCAGTGTTAGTGTTAGATTGTGTGTGTGTTAGTGTGTACGTTAGTGTTAGTGTTAATGTGTGTGTGCTAGTGTGTGCGTCAGTATTAGTGTTAATGTGTGTGTGCTAGTGTGTGCGTCAGTATTAGTGTTAATGTGTGGTGTGCTAGTGTTAGTGTGTGTGCCATTGTTAGTGTTAATGTGTGTGGTATTAGTGTTAGTGTGTGTGTTTGTGTGTTAGTGCTAGATTGTGTGTGTGTTGTAGTGTGTGTGTGTCAGTGTTAGTGCTAGATTGTGTGTGTGTCAGTGTTAGTGTTAGGGGTTAGTGTGTGTGAGTGTGTGTGTGTGTGTGTGTGTGTGTGTGTGTGTGTGTGTGTGTGTGTGTGTGTGTGTGTTAGTGTGTGTGTGTGTGTTAGTGCTAGATTGTGTGTGTGTCAGTGTTGTGTGTGTGTGTGTTAGTTGCTAGATTGTGTGTGTGTCAGTGTTAGTGTTAATGTGTGTGTGCTAGTGTTAGTGTGTGTGTGTGTGTGTGTGTGTGTGTCAGTGTTAGTGTTAATGTGTGTGTGCTAGTGTTAGTGTGTGTGTGTGTGTGTTAGTGCTAGATTGTGTGTGTGTTAGTGTGTGTGAGTCAGTGTTAGTGCTAGATTGTGTGTTGTTAGTGTGTGCGTTAGTGTTAGTGTTAGTGTTAGTGTTAGTGTGTGTGGTGTGTGTGTGTGTGTGTGTGTGTGTGTGTGTGTGTGTGTGTGTGTGTGTGTGTGTGTGTGTGTGTGTGTGTGTGTTGTGTGTGTGTGTGTTTTAAGAGGCAGTTTTTCAGCAACTCAGCCGAGGGCTACGGGAGGGGTGGGGTGAGGGAGGGGGTAGGAGTGTGCCGAAAGAAAGAAACGGCACGGCAGTTGAACAGTCATAATCTGATGTGGAATATTGTAATTTAATTGTAAAGTCTCCAAATCGACAAGGCGCCACACTGATTAGTCTCAGCTTGATATTCTCTCTTTTCTCTCTCTCTCTCTCTCTCTCTCTCTCTCTCTCTCTCTCTCTCTCTCTCTCTCTCTCTCTCTCTCTCTCTCTCTCTCTCTCTCTCTCTCTCTCTCTCTGGGTTATTATTATTAAGATGTATCCCTAACGGGCGGGGACTGGATGTAAAAAAGCACATGTGTGCTTATTCATTATCCTCGAAATTAAAAGAATTTGTCATTGTCATTGTCATTGTCATTGTCTCTCTCTCTCTCTCTCTCTCTCTTCTCTCTCTCTCTCTCTCTCTCTCTCTCTCGGTGTGTAACCTTATCTCCTCTTATCTCTGTATCTCTTATCTGTAACCTTTGAAAAATAAAAGATATCCATTCAAAGATTATTCATTCATTCATTCTCTCTCTCTCTCTCTCTCTCTCTCTCTCTCTCTCTCTCTCTCTCTCTCTCTCACCCTCTCTCTCTCCCTCGCTATCTCTCTCGCTCGCTGTGTTCATGCGCGCGCACGTGTGTGTGGGCGGGTAAGTGTGCAAGGTGGGTTGTATGTATGCATAATTGTACCTACATATGCATTTCTATTTTAAGCATGACTGATAAATTGAAGATGACGTCTACAAGACCATGAAGCAAACGACATGACTGAATCCCACTAAACTTTCAAGCCACACTCGACCCCTACATCCAGTCCTTCACAACCTCCCGCTCCTTCTATACCTTTTTTTATTCATTTTATTCTTTTATTTCAAGGATGATGGAATAAGCACTCATGTGCTTTTTTTACATCCTGTCCCCGTGCGTATGCAGTTTTATAACTGTTGTCATCCGTTCCCACCACCACACAATGGCCTACTCTTCCGAAAAGCGGAACAGGTTTTAACGTGTGCGCAAGATCTTCTGCGTGTACTCGCACACGGAACCTCGGTTTATAGTCTCAAGGATTTTCGGGGAAGGACGGAAGGGGGGGGGGGGGGGGAGGGAAGGGGAGTGAAGGAAGGGAGTAGAGTCTGCACTGATGTTAACTCCAGGGGAAGATATCCCCTTGAACGGGATTCGAACCCGGGTCAGCAGATCACGAGCACAATGCGCAACGCTCTAACCAACCAGGCTGTACCGTCCTTCTAAGGAGACTGTCACTCTGTGAATCAACCTGAATTGCTTCCCCTGAGGGAATTCCGTGGAAACCTGTCAGTATAAATAGCATCCGAATCTTTTGGAAATTCTGTGCTAGGAATTCCTCTTCTGCCTGGTTTTTTTTTTGTTCTTCCTGTCACTTCCTTCTTGTCTGTTGTCGGCCTTCTTGGTCCCTTCTCCTGCCTTTTGTCCAGAGAACAGAAAACAGAAAGAATGAAAGAGAAAGGCACTGGGGGTAGACTGGTCAGCCGTGGCCACACTGCACCTCACTCATCATGGCCATGGCTTCAGCGAGGTGTGTACAGAAGTGCCGCACACCTGCTGTAGTACACTGACAAACACAGGAGAAACAACCACAGAAGTACGACAAAGAAATAAACTAGGAAACAATGAATGAACAAATGCGTGAAAGGAAGGAATGAGAACTGAGAACGATAGTGAAAGAAAGAAAGGAAGGATTGAAGAAAGGAAGGAAGGAAAAAGATATAGAAAGGGCGAAATCAACAAAGGAAGGAAAAAGAACAGAGAGATATAGAGACAGGAAGGAAGGAAGGATGGTGGAAGAAAGGGGGAAAAAAGACATGATAAGATCGAAATCAAGAAAGGAAGGAAAAATGACAGAGATAGAGAAAGAAAGGAAGGGAAGGAAGGAAGTAGGAAAGAAGACATGGGGAAGCGAAATCAAGGAAGGAAGGAAGGACAGAGAGATAGAGAAAGAAAGAGAGATGAGGAAGGAAGGAAGAAAGGAAGGAAAGGAAGGACAGAGAGATAGAGAAGAAAGAGAGATGAGGAAGGAAGGAAGAAAGGAAGGAAGGAAGGAAGGAAGGAAATACGAAATCAAAAAAGCAAAGAAGAAAGGCTAAGAAAGAGAGAGAGAGAAAAGATAAAAGAAAGTAAGGAAGGTAGACGGGATAGCTCAGTGGTCGGAGCCCTCGCTTTCCCCCAGCCAAGTTAAGCAGCGTCGAGCGTGGTTACCACTTGGATGGGTGACCGTTTGCGCGCCTTGGCTTCAGTACAGTTCCCCCAGTTCACCCAGCTGTAAATGGGTACCTGCCTCTTTAGGGTCAGGGAAGGTAAAGCAGCGAGGGAGAGGAGATGGGCGCCGCCCTCAATATGCTGGCCCCTAGAGAAGTGAGGTCTCTGACGCCTCGCTCCCCTACGACCTTATAGGTTATGGGACACCTTTACCTTTTTACCTTAAGGAAGGTAGGAAGGATGGAGGAGAGGAAAGAAGACCCAATCCGTCAGGAAGAAAGAAAAGAAGGAAGGAAGGAAGGAAGGAAGGAAGAGAAAAAGACCTCAACGAAAAAGGCAGAACGTCCAGCTAAGGACAGGATGGGTGTGCCCTGTGTGGCAACAGGCCATTGTGGAGTGCCGAAACAAAACAGACCGCACCTTGGAGAGATGTGCGTGCGTGCATGTGTGCGTGCGTGAATGCGTGTGTGTGTTTGTGTGTTGTGGTGATGAGAGAGAGAAGATGAGAGAGGCGAGTGTGTGTGTTGTGTGTGTGTGTGTGTGTGTGTGTGTGGTGTGTGTGTGTGTGTGTGTGTGTGCGTGCGTGGTGGTGCGTGTGTGTGTGTGTGTGTGTGTGTGTGTGTGTGTGTGTGTGTGTGTGTGTGTGTGTGGGTGTGTGTGGGTGTTTGGTGCGTGTGTGTGTGTGTGTGTGTGTGTGTGTGTTGTGTGTGTGTGTGTGTGTGTGGTGTGTGTGTGTGGGTGTGTGGTGTGTGGTGAATGTGTGTGTGTGTTGTTGTGTTGTTTTTGTATTAATTTTAACGTCTGGTTCACTAAGTGATATTAGACAGAGGGGGGGGGGGGGGGGGGGGGGGAATGGAAAAACGGAAAAAAAGGGGGGGGGGGGGGGAGTGGCCCTATAGCCAAGATAGTAAAAGACATATGTATGTGTGTGTGTTAGTGTGTGTTAGTGTGGGGTGTGTGTTGTCTGTATGTCTGTCTGTCTGTCTGCGTGTGCGCGCGCGTGCTTGTGCTTATCGATTTGTTTTGGTTTCCTTTTGTGTAGATTTGCTGTTTTCTGCCCTGAGACAGTGTCCAGTGCAGGCTATGCGGCAGCATGCTGCTTACGGGTAGAATATCCTCCAAATTCGATTACTTGCAGCCCTGCCAGTGCCTTGATACCACCCACGTGTATAGGCATTCCAAAGATCAAGTATAATAGTGTATAGAATATCCCGTCATTTTTTTTTTAAAAAACATGAGTTGCATGCAATGTATGAAAATGCCCAGCATGCCTCATGTGGTTTCACTCGTGGACTGAGTGATGCGGGCTGTGAAGCATCTACTGGAAAACTTTTCTTCTGTGAGGGGAAAAATTCCAACATACTTTATTTACATCGAGGCATTCCGCTTTGTTTGAACTAAACACCCTCTCTCCCCCGTGGGGATTTTGGGGACCTGTCAGTATAAACAGCATCCCCACCCTCTGGAAATTCTGTGCTAGAAATTCCCTCTTTTCTATCACTCTCTTTGTTTCTGCCTTGTGTTTTTTCTTCCTGTCACCTCCTTTTGGTCTATTTTCTGCCTTCTTAGTCCATTCTCTTGAAAGGTTTTTTTGCCCAAAAAGTCTTCTTCTTTTTTTAAAAACAATTCTCTCCCATGCCTAAGTCGGATGTGCCGGGCTTGATCTTGTCAGGCGCTTAACGGCAGCGTGACGCATTTTCGCTCATATGACAGACAACAATAGTTGCTGTCTGAGCGTTTGATGAAGAAGAAGAAAAAAATAAAGACCCTAAGCAACTACATTCTGTTGTGTCCTACAGAAAAAAGAAATCAATCTACTGAGGAAGTGTGTATTTCAATAAATTTAAACTCCCAGTCTGTTGTCTAAAATCTGTACAAAGCCATCAAACTTAAGTCTGTGTACAATATCCTTTCAGGACTGTCAGAAAGCACTTGTTGTGGCATTGTCGGTATTACGTCGTCAGAAATTACTGTGTTTGACATTATCTTTACAAGGTCGTCAACAATAAGTTATTGTGACAATATCTGTATAAGGCTGTCAAAAATAAGTCAGTGTGACATTTTCTTTACAAGGCCATCACAAATAAAGTACAAAGCTGTCAAAGATGAGCAGTGTGACATTATCTTTACATTACCAACAAAGCCGTCAGGAATGACTTCATCTGACACAATCTATACATTGCCGTCAAAACTGACTTCATATGACATAATCTATACATTGCCCTCAGAAATAACAATATGACATAATCTATACATTGCCCTCAGAAATAACAATATGACATGATCCATACATTGCCCTCAGAAATAACAATATGACATAATCTATACATTGCCCTATGAAGACCTACTGCGGAGATGCAGGCAAGAAGACATGGGAACCATCATCACCAGACGACGGTGGAAGTGGATTGGGCACATCCTCCGAAGAGACCCACAGTCAATCACAAAAACAGCATTGCACTGGACCCCAGAAGGAAGGAGAAAGAAAGGAAGACCAAAAGCAACGTGGAGGGACTGTAGAAAGTGAGATGAGGCCATGCAGCATCTTGGGGATCATAGATTAGGTTGGCCCAGGAATTAGACAGGAGTGTAAACGCTTTGTTGCTGCCCTACACCACTGGGTGTTGTAATGGTTAATGTGATGATGATACATTGCCTCATAAATTTATATGACATATCTATACATTGCCTAGAAATTAATTATATGAACATAATCTATACATTGCCGTCATAAATAACTTATGTGACAATGTATCTATACATTGCCCTCAGAATAATTAATATGACATAATCTTACATTGCGTCATAAATAACTTTACATGACATAATCTATACATTGCCGTCATAAATAACTTAACATCACATAATCAGTACATTGCCGTCATAAATAACTTAATCTGACATCATCTTCACAAGCCGTCAGAAATGAGTTAATGTGACGATACTCTCACAAGGCCATCAAAACAGTTAATGCCAACACAAGTAGAGGTTGATAAGGCGGTCATGCAGGAATGAGTTAGCGCCAAGATGACTTCACATGGCTCTCAGAATGAAGCCACTTTCACAGTCCTTTCATGTTTATTTGGGGGGTGGGGGGTTTTGTTTTATTCTTTTATATGGAGGATAATGGAATAAGCACTTATGTGCTTTTTTACATCCAGTCCTCGTGTGTTTGCGGTTTTGTAAATTCTGTCATCTGTTCCCACCGGCACACAATGGCCTACTCTTACGAAAAGCGGAACAGGATTTAACGTGTTTGCAAGATGTTCTGCGTGCGTTCGCACACGGGGCCTCGGTTTATAGTCTCATCCGAAGGACTTTTGGGGAGAGTGGAGTCTGCACTGATGTTAACTCCAGGGGAAAATATCCCCTTGAACGGGAATCGAACCCGAGTCGTCAGATTGCGAGCGCAATGTTCTAACCACTAGGCTATCCCGTCTCCTAGACATTCCAGACCAGATGCCCACAGAGGTCATATCAGGAATGTCCATTCCCGTTCAGTACAAAACTCACTGAAAAATAACAATTCACAAGCGATCCTACTAGAGGCGGCTGTTGGAACTGAAGCGCCGTGACATGTCTTCGTCATGTCAACACTGATACAATGGCTTCAAGGTTCCCTGTGGACTTCCCACCCTGAGGATGCGACATAACGAATCTGGGTATGGCTGTGGCGGGGAGATTGAGATGAGCGGCGTGGGAACAGCAGGACAGGAACGTCACAGAAGATGAGGCAGCAAAAAAATAAACAAATAAATGAACATTCCAACCTAAACAATGGCTTCATAGCAAAAGAAAGACAGACACAAATGTATGAGTTTAGAAAGGGTTGAACAGAGAAGACAAGGGGTCAAAAGAAAAATTGATAGAGAAAAATGAGAGGGGGGATGGAAAGAAAGAAAGAAAGAAAGAAAGAAAAAAGAAAGAAAGAAGAAAGAAAGAAAGAAGAAAGAAAGAAGGATAGAAGTAAAAAAGAAAAGAAAAGGAGATAACTATAACAACCACATACAGTAACAAAAATAAAGCAGTCAACACAAAGTATATCCGTATACTCCTGTTGATAATCCTGTTTACTTTGTGTCAGCTGCAAATAATCCTGTTTATTTTCCCGTCACCTGCAGCTAATCCTGTTTAATCGTGCAAAGAATCCCAGCTAATCCTGTGGATGCTGTAGCGTCGGCTGATGGCGTAACAAAGCCAATCACCCAACACCACCATCACTTCAGCAACAAACACACTTAGCAACAACAACAACAACAACAATGACACTGCCTCTCTGCTGTGAAGCACACTCATCAACACAGACTAGTCTGCCACACCACTGGGAAAAGGGAATTCTTCTTCTTCTTCTTCTTCTCTTCTTCTTCTCTTCTTCTTCTTTCTTCTTTTTCTCTTTTCTTCTTCTTCTTCTTCTTCTTCTTCATTGAACGCTCGGACAGCAACTGTTGATGTCGTTATATGAGCGAAAATGCGTTGCGCTGCCGTTAAGCGCCTGACAGATAGAATGAGGGCTGAAATTTATGCTAGAAATAAAGGGATATGCTATATATATTTTATTACAAGATACTTTGTGCTTTCGAACACCCAGATTCAAACAAACCACTGTTGGCCGTCGCTCCTTCTCTGTTTCTGGTCCATCCACCTGGAATGACCTCCCTCTTTCACTTCGCCAAAAGCATTTACTTGATACCTTCAAATCCAGCCTCAAAACACACTTATTTCCTACCTGAGACTTTCCCCCCAAATATCTGTCCCTAATTTTTCAACAGCATCTTTCACCTTCTAAGTGTTGTTCCGAGTGTGTGTGTGTGTGTGTGTGTGCGTGCGTGCGTGCGTGCGTGCGTGCGTGCGTGCGTGCGTGCGTGCGTGCGTGCGTGCGTGTGTGTGCGTGCGTGCGTGCGTGCATACGTGCGCGCGCATGGTTTTTGAAATCTGTTGTTCATTATGTTTAAGGAGAGTTGCATGCCTGTAAATGATTGAGTGCAAGCGCTTCGATTTGTTTGTTTTTTTTTACAAGATTCAGCGCTATATAAATTCCATATATTATTATTATTATTATAAGAGCAGACAAAACAAAACAGAAAAGACAACAACAAACAAACAAAAAGTGGGGTTGGAGCTTTGGGTGCAAAATGGGGAACAAACAACAGACTGTAATACACTACACTCTAATCTGACTTGGCGGGGCTGGAACGCATACCAGTTTGTTTGGTTTTTCTTACATACGCATCAAAACTGGTTCTTACACATTACTGTTAATTGTTATTGGATGCATGACTGTGTAAGAATAGGTTGAATGCAATCGCTTTGATTTGTTTTCATTACAAGCTAAAGCGCTATATAAATTCCATTTATTGTTATTATTAACAACGTTATTATTACTATTATTGTTATTATTATTATTATCATTATTGTTGTTGTTATTATTATTATTATTATTATTACAGCCCCAACAATACTACGTATATTTAGGTGATAAATGTTTATTTGTTGATTTATTTTCAGCTAAGCTTATAACTCACATGAATTTCTCATCCTTTTGAGATATCAAAGAGTTTGTATTCGTATTCTGAACTAGGTAGTTACAAAAAAAAACTTACCAAAATAAGAAACCAACAAACAGATAAATAAACAGATAAACAGATAACAAAACCGATAAATAAACAGATAAACAAACAGATAAATAAACAGATAAACAAACATATCAATAAACAGATAAACAAACAGATACAAACAGATAAACAAACAGATAAATAAACCGATACACGAACAGATAAATAAACAGATAAACAAACAGATAAACAAACAGATACATAAATCAATGGCCAAACGTGGGTAAAACAAGTGCTTAGGGTTTTCTATTCCGTCTTCACTGTCCCCCATCCAAGGAAGTGTCACAACCTGCGGAACATTCCGGGAACGCCTCATCACACCTGCCATCAAAATTAATCCGCTCAGCAGACCCCTCACCAACTGCGTCATCAGCATCATCATCATCATCATCATCATCACGACCATCATCATCATCATCATCATCATCATCATCATCATCATACTAATAATAACAAAAATGACAAGTGGGAGTTTTTATAGCACTGAATCTTGTCAAGCAAACAAATCAACGCGCTTGCATTCACGCGAATGCAACCAATCACAAATACAATTAATATATTTTTATTTCTCACACACACAAACACACACACACACACACACACACACACGCACACACACCACCACCACCACCACCTACACCACACACACACACACACACCACACACACACACACACACACCACACACACACACACACACACACACACACACACACACACACACACACACACACACACACACACACACACAGTTACACACTAATAAGGCAGGGTGATGGAGATGGAGGAGGCTGATTGAAAGCAGGGACAGCTGTGCGGTGTAATGATGGAGAAAGATCCTAGATAGGAAATAAGCGTGTCTTGAGGCTGGATTTGCAAGTGTCAAATGAAGGCTTTTGGCGAAGGGAGAGAGGATGGTCATTCCAGATGGGTGGATCAGAAATAGAGAAACAGCGTTAGTGGATTGTTTGAATCTGGACGTTTGTAAGTACACTGTATCTGCAGCAGAACCGAGAAGGAGAAGGAGTGTATAGGTGAAGACAGTCACAGAGACAGGAAGGTTGAAGTCTAGTGGAGACCTTTGTAACGGAGGGGAGCTAGTCAAGCCTCAGATGTGCATGCTGGGTATTTTAGCGTTTCCGTAACTAACCAAACGTCCGCGTGAGTTACGGGATCTTTAACGTGCATACTTTTCTCACACCTGGAGAGAGAGAGAGGGGGAGGAGAGCGAGAGACAGACAGACAGACAGAAAGACAGACAGAGACAGAGACAGAGACAGAGAGAGGGGGAGAGAGAGGGGGAAGAACACTCTACGGCAAGGTGATGGAGATGAAGGATACGAAGTGACTACAGGGTGAACATCATGATCAGCTGACTTGTATGACTTCGGCTTTGACTTAAAACCTTTTAACCCGCCAGGTGCCACTGAGATTCAAACCCTCAACCTTTGACTTTGGAAGCATTAAAAAAAAATTAATAAAAAATTCCTCATCGTCATCGAATTCCTCCTCCTCATTTTCTAAATGTTAAAAAGTTGGAACGCAGGTTCCAGCAGTCAAATTCTGAACCTTACATAGTTATTATCCTCCTGTGTTTTGTCTGTACTGCTGCTAATCTGCATGAAGTGCTGCAAGAGGATGTTCACAACACAGAGTCATGGTGGTGTTTGTATATGAACATCTCTGTCAGTTTTCATTTTTCATGGTAGCCTTTTAAAACTCTCTATCTGTATACAGATAGATAGATAGATAGATAGATAGATAGATAGATAGATAGATAGATAGATAGACAGATAGACAGATAGATAGATAGATAGATAGATAGATAGATAGATAGATAGATAGATAGATAGATAGATAGATAGAGAGAGAGAGAGAGATAGATAGATAGATAGATAGATAGATAGATAGATAGATAGATAGATAGATAGATAGATAGATAGATAGATAGATAGATAGATAGATAGATAGAGAGAGAGAGACATGCATACATACATACATACATACATACATACATACATACATCTATCTATCTATCTATCTGTCCCGTAGTCTGACGACCGTGGGGGCACCCTCAAAGACTCAGCAACCAGTTCCCTCCATTCTTCTCTCTGTTCTGCCTTTCTCAGGGTTTTGTTGAGTTCTAGGCCTGTCCATTCACTGATGTTATCCTCCCAGCTCTTCCTTGGTCTGCCTCTTCTTCTTCCTCCTTGGACAGTGCCTTGCAAAACTGTCTTTGTAATTCCTTGGGATCTTGTGACATGCCCATACCACTTAAGTTTACGCTTTTTCACGATCGTTAGAAGGTTCTCATAGGGTCCAATGGTTTGCTGGATTCTGTTATGCACGCTTTCGTTGCTTATGTGGTCTTTGTAGGAGATGCCAAGGAGTCTCCGAAAGCATCTCATCTCCACTGCCTGTACTCTTCTCTCCAAATCTGCAGTCAGGGTCCATGATTCACAGGCATACAGAAATATGGATATGACAAGGGAGCGCATTAGTCTGATCTTGGAGATAAGTGAGATATTCTTATCTCTCCAGATGGTGTTTAGTTTTGACAAAGCTGTTATTGTCTGTGCAGTCCTGCATACTACTTCTGGCTTGGATCCCTGGTCGGATACAATGGCTCCCAGGTACTTGAAGCTTTGAACTGTTTCCAGCTTCTGGTCATTAACCCTGATATCAGTGCTAATGCCGTTGGTGTTATTAGTCATCAGTTTGGTCTTCTCTGCACTGATTTCCATGCCGTATGTTTTGGAGGCCTTATCCAAGTGTTCTGTTAGGCTGGCAAGCTCTTTTTCTGATCCTGCTATTCCATCAATGTCATCTGCGAAGCGGAGGTTTGTGATCGTTCTGCCACCAATGCTGACTGATCCTTCATGATGTTCCAGTGCATCAGCCATGATTCTCTCAAGGAAGATGTTGAAAAGGGTGGGTGAGAGTAGACAGCCCTGCCTTACTCCAACTGTTGTTCGAAACCATTCTCCAATGTTGTTGTTGTAGTACACTGCACTGGTGGCCTCGCTGTACAGCTGTTTGATGACTCTGATCAGGTTTGCATTGATGCTGTACAAGTTCATGGTTGCCCACAAAGCTGCATGCCACACCCTGTCAAATGCCTTCTTAAAATCGATAAATACGTGGTATAGGTCTTGTTGATGTTGAAGGTACCGCTCACATAGTATTCACATATATATATATATAGAGAGAGAGAGAGAGAGAGAGATGTAGATATATCTGGGTCTGTATCTGTGTGTGCCTGTGTGTGTGTGTCTGTATCTGTGTCCGTGTGTTAGTGTGTGTCTATGTGTTAGTGTGAGTGCGTATGTGTGTGAGTGTGTGTGCACGTATGTGTGTGAGTGTGCGTGCGTGCATGCTCGTATGTGTGTATGAGCATCCATTTACACACACTCACTCACACACACACATATACATATATATATATTTGTGTGTGTGAGTGAGTGTGTGTGTGTAAATGGATATATATTACCATACACCTGGAAAAAAATGTACACGAAAACGAGAATAGAAAACGGCAGACAGCGGACGAACCCGAAACCAAAATGATGGAGAACAGACACAAACAGACAGACAGACAGACAGACAGACAGAGATAGTAAGCACATATAATGTGCCATAAGAGTGTAAGACAAACTGATCAGAAAGGAAAGAGAAAGAAGAATACCAACACAGGCAGAAAGAGCAAATCCGAATAAAAGCAAAGCGCAAATCACTTTTAAGCGAGGATTTGAACCCTTGGTCCCCGGGAAGACATGGGAGGGAAGTTTCAATGCCTTCAAACCACTGAGCACACACCTCCACCACCACCCCCCTGTGAAACTTCAGCCAGGTATCAAGAGAGAGGGGGGGGGGACAAAATCAAAAAGCAGGCAAAATTAAAACAGTCTAAAAAGCAAAAAAAATCAAAACAAATAAAAACCAACAAAAATCCAATAAAAACTAAAACCAAAACAAATAAAAACCAACAAAAATCCAATAAAAACCAAAACCAAAACAAATAAAAACCAACAAAACTCCAAAACAAAACCAAAACCAAAATAAAGCCCCAACAACGGATGTTGTTGCCAACAGTTCCCCAAGGCCTCTTCTGTCCTTTATTTACTCGGTTGTGGAACAAAAATGAGTTTATCTTTTCATCTTCATTTCGCTGTCTGTCCGATTCTGTGTGTGTGTGTGTGTGTGTGTGTGTGTGTGTGTGTGTGTGTGTGTGTGTGTGTGTGTGTGTGTGTGTGTGTGTGTTGTGTGTGTGTGTGTGTGTGTGTGTGTGTGTGTGTGTGTGTGTGTGTGTGTGTGTGTGTGTGTGTGTGTGTGTGTGTGTGCGTGTGTGTGTGTGTGTGTGTGTGTTTGTGTCTGTATGTGTGTGAGAGAGAGAGAGAGAGAGAGAGAGAGAGAGAGAGAGAGAGAGAGAGAGAGAGGAGAGAGAGAGAGAGAGAGAGAAGCAGACAGGCAGACAGACGGACAGACAGAAATAAAGACACAGAGAGAAACAGAGACACAAAGAGAGAGGAGACAGAGACAGACACGGACAGACAGATAATTTTTTATTCTATTCCGAGGAAATTGGAATAAGCACTCACGTATTTTTTACATCTAGTCCCCGTGTGTATGCAGTTTTGTCAATTTTGTCATCCGTTCCCACCGGCACACAATGGCCTACCCTTCCAAAAAGCTTCTTCAGATGTCGCATATAGGTTCTTGCATGTGTAATATCACATGTGTTTCTGGGAAAGTGTGCAATGTTGAAGGTGTGTTGGTGTTAAAATATGTTTAGTCCAAAATGACAGCTCACAAATGAAGTGCAATATTCAAGATGCAGACCCAGTACATAATCATCGTTGTCTGTAAAGTCATCGATCAAGAAATAAAAGTGGTGAGGAGGGGGAAGGGGTAGAATTGTTAGAAATAATTTCACAAAGAAAAGAAACTATTTTAGCTGATATTGTGATTTTGAGCTGTTTGCTCATTTAGGTTTTGTAATGCACTGGGGTTGGGATAGCTCAGTTGTCAGAGCACTCGCCTTCCCCAAGTCAGGTTAAGCAGCTTCGAGAGTGGTTACCACTTGGATGGCTGATCGTTTGCGCGTCTTAGCTTCAGTACAGTCCCCGAATTCACCCAGCTGTAAATGGGTACCTGCCCTCTTTAGGATCAGGGAAGGTAAAGCAGCGAGGGAGAGGAGATGGGCGCCGCTCTCAATGTGTTGGCCCCTGGAGAAGCTGAGGTCTCTGATGCCTCCCTCCCCTACGGCCTTATAGGTTATGGATACTTTTACCTTTATAATGCAGTGGTGGGTTTTGTGCTTTTTTCTTATCGCTGTTCATGTACTTGTTTATTCATTTAATTTTTGTTTATTTACTTGCCTATCTATTCACCTATTGATACAGGCCTGGGTAAGCCTTTGACTTGAAGTAAACCAGATATATTTATTCTTTTATCTACCTGTCAGTATCGATAATTGTCAAAACTAAGAGAAGAAGCATGCATTGAGCTTGTGTGTTTTTTTAAGCTGAGAACTAACGGTAATAAAATAATATATTTATGGTTTTATTTTTTATTTATACGATTATCTATTCATTGATTGACTTATTGTTTACATTCTTCGATGTAGCAAATGGCATGTAAATACGTACAAAATACACACAAACACTGGATATATCGAAATCATATTTCGGTAATGGGAAAGGGTTCTTTTAATTTACCTTTTCTTCTGTTACAAAGACTAAATAACGACGGCGAAATGTGAAAACGTTTTCCCAAATACAAAAGCAAACAAAATAATATCATTGTGATATAAATAATTGTTTGTTTGTTTGGTTTTTTGGATTGATTGTTTGTTTTTGTAATGTGGAATTGTGCCTGAATCAATAATAATAATTGTTATTATTATCATTGTCATTATTATTATAATGATAATAAAAATAGCAAACCGATGAAAAGCCAGAACGGTTAACCAGCCGCCATGGCGCAGTGGTTAGCGCCTTGGGTTACGGACTGGAAGGTCGCGGGTTCGATTCCCATAAGAGTCATAGGGATTTTTCGGACTCCGGCCGGCTCCTACCCAGAGTGAGTGTGCTGTGGGCTCAGTGGGAAGACTGGGACCACACAGTCGAGCTTCATCCACTTAACGGATGCGAGTTTGAGAGTGTTGCTCAAATTACCTGACCGACACTGCAGGTGTCTGTATCTCTCGGGCCCGGTTGACGCCGGGATATATTATGATAGTAAACGTAGAGTACAACCCTGTCAAGTAGTCTCAAAGCATATGCACTTCCACAGCAGCATCATTACGTCATCCTCACTGTCATTAATCATCATGCATTAAAAAAAAAAAAATTGCCTCTGATTCGGTGGTCCCAGTTGCTCTGGTCTCATGGTGACCTCAGATTCGGTTTGCCCATACACTTCTGTGCCTGTGGTGAGTTTGTGTCGGGGCCTTTGGGGTTGGAGGTTCGCGGGGGACGGTCGTTGGAGGGACGTTGTGGTGGTTGCCACCTCGGGTGGGCAACTCACTCAGTCTGGCTCCGCGACTGAGCTAATACTGTCGTTAGTAGGGGGCTTAGTAGGTGGTGTCCTGCGTATGCTAGCTCAGAACAGGCACCACTGAACACCACCAAAGTGACCCAGCAGCAGTGCAGGGCCCCTCTGGCTGGTGGCCCCATGGCGGCCTGATAGTGATGGGCTCCCTGTGGACTTCCGACCCTGAGGATGAGACATAGCAAATCTGGGTGTGGTTGTGGCGGGGAGATTGGAATGAGCGGCGTGGGAACAGTAGGACGGGGGTCGTCAGAAGATGAGGCAGCAAAAACAAAAACAAAACAAACAAAAAAAGCCAGAACGGATAACAACTCTGCCAAACTCTCACTACTTTCACACACGTAGGCGTGCATTCATGTGAGCGCAAGCACGCATGTGCATGCACACACACACACACACACACACACACACACATACACACACACACACACACACACTATGACATCTCAAAACAAGTACCATACAACAGATACAGCAAATCACTCACCCACTTGTTCCTTTCTGCAGCCTCCTCGCTATCAACACGGCACACACACACAGAGAGACTTGGCGTCACCTGGCAGAAATCTACAGGTACATCACAGACTGGACATCAATGTCAGAAAGTCCACAGGTACGTCACACACGAAAAACCTGACAGGTCAGGATTGACAAGAACAGGACCAGCCACTATTCCACTTCAGGGATTGAAGGCCTCTTCACCTTGTGACTGAAGCCAGTGTCCACGAAATGTCCAGGGAATAATTATATGTGTAATAATTCCAGCTTGGCAGAATTAGAAGTCATTCCTCTCCAGGAACAATTCAGAGCTCAACACGTTCTTCTTTCGATTGTATCATACATACCAAGGGAATTTGCTTTCTTTGTTTTATTTTCAATTGCTTTGTTTTGCTTTCATTTTAATATTTTGCTTTCCTTTGTTTTGTTTTGTTTTGCAGAGGGCAGAGGCAGTATGTATTTTGCACCCCTACCCTGCCCTGTAGCTGTCCTTGTTGATAAACTAGGCAAGTCTAGAACAAACCATGCGCAAACTTCTATCGATTTTCCCCCCACGGGTCATCCAAACTTTCCTTGTGTGGGGTGTTTTTTCCCCAAAACTGTTGTTGCTAAAAGGTTTTAGAAAATTAAGTGTCTGGCGTGGGTTTTTTTTACCCTTTTCCTGATTTTTTAAATTTTTCCT
>CM054137.1:80006483-80016483 GCA_028751875.1 Rapana venosa | reverse complement strand
CTTCCTCTTCTTCTTCTCTCCTCCTCCTCCTTCTTCTTCTTCTTCTTCTTTTCTTCTTCTTTTTCTTCAGTCCTGCTAGGGCATTTTTCTTTTATTGCGCACGTGCACGCACGCCCACGCACGCACACACCAAACACCACACAAGACACACACACACAACACCACGCACCACACACATACTTCAAGCTTATGCCCCGGGAACTTGAGCCCACCCCACAAGATCCGGGGTTTATTTTCAGATTTAAGTGCTTTCCCAAACGGGATCCAGGTGAATCGTGCAATGGACCCGGGTACATTGTCTTCCCCCGGGATCCGGGTAAATTTTTCCCCAAAGGATCATTGAATGCCCCTGCCATATCCAGGTAATTGTTTTTCCAATGATCCGGGTAAATTGTTTTCCCAAAATGGATCCAGTTGATTCCCCTTGTCAAAACATTTATTTAAAATTTCTTGTCTATAACCCCTTTGGGCACTGCAAAGTCAGACAACTTTTCAAATTTCCTCTGTCACCCCCTGAATTGCTGGAAAACTCATGGAAATGGTAAACCTACCTTTCACAACACTCTGTCTAAAAAAGTTTTCTTCCATCAACCCTTTAATTCTTTCCTTTTCTTTCTGTTTTTGGGTTTTTTTGAGTGTTAGGCTGCGTTTAAGCCCCCATCTTCAGAAACGCGATGTTCGATGTCAACCGGATGATGTAGCCCGTCTTCACATTGCTCTGCACTGTGTGTGTTATGACATTTGATGTTTCGTTTGGCCCTAAGGGATGAGGTGTTCATGTTGGGGTTGCAGAAGGCTGTTCTGCCGTAACATGTGGGTTTTTTGTGTCTTTGTCATTGCTGTTATTATAGTTTTTTTGATTTATTTGAATAGGGTTTTTTTATGATTTTTAATTTGGGGTTTTCCCATGTTTTTTAAGTGTGTTGACAGTTAGTGAACGAGCGGAACTTGACAGGAAAAAAAAGACAGAAAGGTAGCAGATTAAAATAAAAATAGATAATAATAGATAGATAGAAAGATAGATAGATAATAGATATTAGATAATAGTAAAAAGATAATAGATAGATAGATAGTAATAGATAATAGATAGAAGATAGATAGATAGATAGAATAGAAAAGACAGACAGACAGACAGACAGGTAGACAGACAGGTAGATGCATGCATGCATGGTTGTAATGAAAGAAAGAGAGACAAACAGACACACAGAGAGAGACAAGAGAAGAGAGAGAGAGGAGAGTGTGTTTGTGTTGTGTGTTGTGTGGGTGTGTGTGTGTGTGTGGTGTGTGGTGTGTGGTGTGTTGTGTGTGTGGTGTGTGGAGTGTTGTGTGTGTTGTGTGTGTTGGTGTGTGTGTGTGTGTGTGTGGTGTGTGGTGGTGTGTGTGTGTGTTGAGTGTGTTGGGGTGTGTGTGTGTGTGTGTGTGTGTGTGTGTGTGTGTGTGTGTGTGTGTGTGTGTGTGTGTGTGTGTGTGTGTGAGTGTGTGTGGTGTGTGTGGTGGTGTATGTGTTGTGATGTGTGTGGTTGTCTGAAGAGGGGGAGGGGGAGGGTAGTACGTGCAAATGAATATCTGCTGATCGTTACTGCTAACAAAGGCTTTTTGACAGGGGCTGGGGAGAGAGGGGAGGGGGTAATTTATGACGGTGCAAGAACTAATAAAACAGCATCAATACACAGTAGCCCTTCTCTTCATGGCCCACTGTCGACATTAAACACAGCACTCTTCTCTCACATATATATATATATAATGTGTGTGTCTGTGTCGGTGTTTGCAAATATGAAGCGGTCTACAAGATAGATAGATAGTATAACAGACAGATAATATAGATAGATAATAATAGATAGATAATAGATAGATTAGATAGATAGTGTGTACTGTTAGATAGAATTAGATAGATAGATAGATAGATAGATAGAGAGATAGATGAGAGAGAGATAGATAGAAGAGAGAGATAGAGATAGATAGAGGGAGAAGATAGATAGATAGATTAGATAGAGAGAGAGAGATAGATAGAAGATAGATAGATAGATAGATAGATAGATAGATAAGATAGATAGATAGATAATAGATAGATAGATCAGATAGATAGAGAGAGAGATAGATAGATAGATAGATAGATAGATAGATAGATAGATAGATAGATAGATAGATAGATAGATAGATAGATAGATAGATAGATAGATAGATAGATAGATAGATAGATAGATAGATAGATAGATAGATAGATAGATAGATAGATAGATAGATAGATAGATAGATAGATAGATAGAGTGGAGAAAAACAAGTGCCTGTAACCAATTACAACTTCCATTCTCATCATAGAGATGATTTTTGCCAAAGTTTTTTTGTAAATCACTACATGATAAAACTCTTTAAAGGCAGCATTTGGGGAATAATTGAGTAAGGGCCATGCCTTTGGCCTGACCTGACTCGAGTTTCGGCTCCTGGTGGAGCACTCTCCAGAGGTCCCGGCAATGATTGAAGCCTCACTCAACCTCTTGGTACCTAGCAGCAAGACTCAGCAAGACATAATTTAGAAGTGTCTATTGCAGCCTTAAGAATAGGTAGATATTCTGTGATCTACCACCGTTGCCAGCACAAGATGAAAAAAAGAAAGAGAAAGAAAATGTTTGAAAAAAATGTAAAAATAAATAAATATAGAAGAAAAATTCACAGCTAAGGAATATATATATATATATATATATATATATATATATACATATGCGTGTGTGCGTGTGTGCGTGCGTGTGTGCGTGTGTGTGTGTGTGCGCGCGTTTGTGCGTGTGTATGCGCGCGCGCGCCCATCTTTGTAGCCAGAGTATGTACATGCGTGTGTAGGTATGTACCTATGGGCAAGCGTGACTGTGAGACAGTGCGGTAGTCAGACAGCTACACATCCACTAAACCAGGGGCCTCTGCTCCAGTCTCCTCTCTTCCTTCCATTAAAAGCTGTTAACGTCTTCTGCTGCCACCAACTGCCAGTGTCGTGTTGTCATCACTGGAGAGAGGCGCTCTTTAGGTGTTGAAATACAACATGATCATGGGTGTAGCCCACGGGCGTTCTAAGTGAGTGTGGTGTGGAGTTTTTTGTTTCTTTTGTTGTTGTTGTTGTTGGTTTTCCTTGTTTATGTTTTGTACTATGTTTTGTCTGTCTTTTCTCTACAAGATGTCAGATGACATACTTGTTGTTTGCTATTCCCAGTCGTTAGCAGAAGCATTCCGCGTCGGAAAATAAGCTGACTGTTAGCCAGTAAGTTAAATATTTCATGTGGACACCTTTGGGCGGGCTCCAATGTGCCTTTCGGCTGTAAATATATACACACACATGTGTGCGAGCGCACACACGCAGAGACACACTTGCACTCACAAAATACACACACACACATACACACATACACACACGCTCGCACGCGTGCACGCACACACACACACACACAAACAGAGTAGATCTCTCTCTATCTGTCTATCTCTTGTATTCACTCTCCTATTTTAGGGGTGTCTAGTATTACTTAAAGGAGGCACCTTGGTCGAGTGGTTTAGGCGGTCAACTCGTGATCCAGAGGTCGCGGGTTCGATCCCCGCTCGGCTCTGTGTTCTGTCCTTGGGAAAGACACTTTACTCCTATTTTCCTCACTCCACCCAGGTGTACAAGTGGGTACCAGCTCTGCTGGGGAAGTATCTGGCGACAGACTAGCGTCCTGTCACAGGGGTGGTGAAAAACCATCAGTTCGCTTAACGCTACAGAAACCGGGATAAGCTCCGGCTCTATGGGCCTTCTGGCTCGAAAGAACATACTTAGTATTACTTAAAGTGGAAAGATGTTAAAATTGAAGACTTACACACACACACACACACACACACACACACACACATACACACAACAAACGCCCACACACAATACCCCACAACACAAAATACGCACACACAAAAACGCACACCACAAAACACACATACACACACACACAAAACATGCACACATACATACACACACACCCTAAAAACGCTGGAGATCATTCAGAGCAGTGAAAGGTGTGTGTCCACAGCAGAAGACCACACCTCCTCACCCTGACACAAAGTCTTTCGGTGAGACTAGAAACCCAGGCCCCATGTGCGAATAAACGCACAACATCTTGCCCACAGTTAAAACCTGTTCCCCCTTTCAGAAGAGTAGGCCATTGTGTGCTGGTGGGAACGGATGACACAATTTACAAAACCTCATGCACAAGGGAACTGGATGTAAAAATGTATATGAGTGTTTATTCAATTATCTTCGAAATAAAAGAATATTTTTTTTATTTTAAAAAAAAACAGAGAGACAGAGAGAGAGAATCAAGTCAAGACAAGTCAAGTCAAAAACACTTTAATCATCCCATGAAAGGCAATTACAAGAGAGAGAGAGAGAGAGGAAGACAGACAGAGACAGAGAGACAGACAGACAGACAGACAGAAAGACACACAGAGACAGAGACTCACAGATAAACAAAAATAAACGTGTTGGTGATAAACCACACAGACCAGCATCAGGTGTCTGTCTGTGCACAGCAGCATACAGGCCCACACCTCCCCTACCCCCCCCCCTCCCCCCCCCCCCCCCCCCCCCCGTCCCCGATTTTTCCTGACAACCACTCCAGTCCTTAATGACCGCAACAGCTGCTGCTTCGTGTGTGTATGTGTGTGTGTGTGTGTGTGTGTGTGTGTGTGTGTGTGTGTGTGGTGTGTGTTGTGTGTGTGTGTGTATGTGTGTGTGTGTGTGTGTGTGTTGTGTGTGTGTGTGTGTGTGTGTGTGTGTGTGTGTGGTGTGTGTGTGTGTGTGTTAGTGTGTGTGTGTGTGGTGTGTGCGTGTGTGTGTGTGTGTGTGTGTGTGTGTGTGAGATGTGTGTGAGGTGTGTGTGGTGTGTGTGTGTGTGTGTGTGTGTGTGTGTGTGTGTGTGTGTGTGTGTGTGTGTGTGTTGTGTTGTGTGTGTGTCTGTGTGTGTGTGTGTGTCTGCCTCTGTTCCATGCCTGGCTATTGTCCACTGTGTCCGTGCTTTATGGAGGCGCTGACGAGGGTGTCATTGCAGCAGTGACGTCTGTCTGAAAAGGAACGACTATGAACAAAACGCTAAATGAGGAGAATATTGCTGGCAGAGAGTGAGTGTATTGCCGAGTATCTAGGTCATCAGTGTAAGTCCACAGGGATGGGGTTTTGTGTGAGAGAGAGAGAGACAGACAGACAGATAAAGAGACAGAGACGGAGAGAGACAGAGAAAGACAGAGACATAAACAAAGACCAGGATAGAGAGAGGGAGAGAAAGAGAAAAAGAGGATAATAGGTCTATATATCGCATTCGTGTGCGTATAAACAAGCAAGCAAGCTCCGGTTCATAAACATATAAGCACACCTGCGTATACACATATTATATACATACATACATACATACATACATACATACATACATACATACATACATACATACACTCCCTCGCATGCACACACGCATACACATACACATACATTCGTGATCGTAGTTAAGATTTATTGGTGAATTCTTTGTTTCTGAAAACTATAGAACAAAGCGAAAACGCCGAAGCTTTTGCACAAACGATTGAAATCCAGTGATTAATGGCCGATAGAAGCCATTGTAATTGTTATTTGGCAGTGAGCGCTTCACAGAAAGAAAGGCAATAAATAAATAAGAGCAAAAAGGAAGTGTGTCTTTCAGTTATCTCTTGAGGAATTAAGGGACACTACACCTTTCTGTTTTCTGTTTGTGATGGTTGCCTTTCCCTTCTCTTCTCGTTCTGCTTTTGCTCTCTTAGAAGAAGAAGAAGAAGAAGAAGAAGAAGAAGAACAAGAACAAGAACAAGAACAAGAACAAGAACAAGAACAAGAACAAGAACAAGAACAAGAAGAAGAAGAACAACAACAACAACAACAAGAACAAGAAGAACAAGAACAAGAAGAACAAGAACAAGAAGAACAAGAACGAGAACAAGAACAAGAAGAAAGTGAGTGAGTGAGTGAGTGAGAGAGAACGAAATGTTATTGCCGTTAAGCTGATCAGCTCATACAGCAACGAAGCTTCACAGCGCGACGCATTTACATGACACGGAAACCACGGCATTAATCTTCATAATGTACAGCCAATCACGAAACTCTTTACTACTGTCCAGATTTGTTACGACATTCCGAGCCTTTCTTGTGTCAAGTCTCTGCCACACACACTGCCAGCCAAGGTCAAACTGCAGGAGATCAGAAGACTGGCTAAATCCCGTGAGGCACGAGCTTAAGTCTCCCTGTGTAGTGTCCTGGATCCGCTTCCATTTCTGCAAACTGGCGAGTTTGACACGTTCCTCTTTAACATGTTTTTGTCTTGCTGTTTGACAAACCAGTACACACACTCTGCATCAGTGTCTGATTTGCATGCGTATTGAATCACAATGTCATCAGACGTGCATGTCACAAGATCTTTACCATCTGAATGATGGAGGACAGTTTTTCTGAAGTTGTTATTTCTGTGGCTGTCTCTCAGTCTTTTCTGGACAGATCTGTCATTCACAGAGACAGACTCACAGACAGACACACAGACAGAGACAGACAGACAGAGAATTACACACATACACACTCACACACACACACACACACACACACACACACACACACACACACACACAACACAGATCAACAAAGAAAATAGCAGAACAAAAACAGAGAAAAACTTGTGCTGGGAAAGTTCCAGAGAGTGCGGGTACTATTTCACCTGAAGAAGCCCTAAGTAGTCCCTTCCCCTACTCCACTGCCCCCCCCCCCCCCCCCCCCCCACCCCGATATTGAATGGCAAAGCAGGAAAATGTGATTAGCTTTGTTACAGCGTTACACTGGACACCATACACTGGGTGAGATTATTGATAACGTATCCAAGTCACTCCGTTTAGTGCTGGCTTTTTTCCCCTTATTTTTTCTGCTTGGTTTTGGGTTTTGTTTTTCTTTAGCTTTTTGGAGGGGGTATCCTTTCCTTGGGATTTGGGATTGGGGGTTATTTTTTGGGGACGGGGGTTGCTTCGAACCCCCTTTTTTTTATCAAGCTTACTCTTTTGCTTTATATCGTTCTTGTTTGTTACTTTTCTTTCATTTGTGTTTGTTTGGGGATTTTTATTTGGCGAGAGAGGGTGGTGTAGGGGCTTCTGATTTTCTCCTGGATTCCTTCTCATGGTGTTTGTCTGTCTTTCGCTTCTTCTCCCTTCTCCCTTTTCCCATTTTCTTTCTTTCTTTTTTCCTCCTTTCTGCAGTTTTTTTACTTGAGTTAGTTTAGTGTTGTGTATTTTTTTCCTTTTATTCCTCTTCTGGCTTCTTTTTTTTAAATTCTTCTCTCTCTCTCTCTCTCTCTCTCTCTCTCTCTCTCTCTCTCTCTCCTCTCTCTCTCTCTCTCTCTCTCTCTCTCTCTCTATCTCTCTCTCTCCCTTCGATGATGTAGAGGATGAAGATGATCATTGTGACTATGATGTAGATGTTGAAGATCACGATCGTGACGATGATAATTGTACAGGTTGAAGAAAGTGATGATAGTGTAGATGATGAAGAAGATTATATGGATGATGATGATGACGTAGATGATGAAATTAACGATGATGATAATGTTGATATACTTGCTGCAGTTGCTGCTGTAGATAATGAAGATGCTGATGGCGATGATTATGAAGATAATGAAGATGCTGATGACGATGATTATGTAGATAATGAAGATGATGATGGTGCGATGATTATGAAGATAATGAAGATGATGATGGCGATGATTATGTAGATAATGAAGATGATGATGTCGATGATTATGAAGATGATGATGGCGATGATTATGTAGAAAATGAAGATGATGATGGTGTAATGATTATGAAGATAATGAAGATGATGATGGCGATGATTATGTAGATAATGAAGATGATGATGGCGCGATGATTATGTAGATAATGAAGATGATGATGGCGATGATTATATAGATAACAAAGATGATGGTGTCGATGATTATGTAGATAATGAAGATGTTGATGTCGATGATTATGTAGATAATGAAGATACTGATGGCGATGATATGTAGATAATGAAGATGATGATGGCGATGATGATAACTAGAATAGACTGAGAGGGAGTCTGTATACTTGCAGAACTGGAAATCCGAAATAGATTTTTTAACCCGTTTTCCGCTATGACGTCTATCTCCCACCCCCACCCCACCCTCCCCCGATATGTATAGTGGTCCAAGGCCGAAGCCCAATAGAACTTGTCAATGTTCAGCGTTCAGTGTTCTTCAGTACCAGAAGTGAGAGCCCCTAAACGGCAGTGAATCATCAAGATATCCAGTGATCACCCCACCACCCGAGGGTCCAGATAGCACTGGAGGTGATTGACAGCGGGTCATTGGGGCAGAATACTTTACCGACTTTGTCTTCAACGACATTAAATGATGAGGGAGGGAAGAGGAAGACGGACAGGAAACCATGTCATTGTCTCACAGCTGCCAAGTTCCCCAACACTCCAATTTCTAAACCTAAACATTTTCCTAGATGGGGCTGACGTGGGGGAGTCTTGAGTTTCAGCTTCAAGTTTCGGTTTGATGAAGGAAATGTCCCAGAGTGTGGAAGGACTAGTTTGGCAGAGACTGCAGTGGATAGGATTGGATCAGGTCAGGTGCCGTCCCGAGACTGGGAGTGACGTGCCATGTTTATTTATTTATTTATTTATTTATTTATGCCACTTTAAGTCACGAGATTTCTCTGCGTGAAATTCGGGCTGCTCTCCCCGGGGAGAGCACGTCGCCACAAGAGCAGCGCCACCCTTCTTTTTTTTGTATTTGTTTCCCTATCAGAGTGGCTTTTTTCTAAGAATTTTGCCAGGGACAACTCTCTTGTTGCCGTGGGTTCTTTTACGTGCGCTGCATAATTTTCTGTAACACACGGGACCTCGGTTTATCGTCTCATCCGAAAGACTAGCGCCCAGACCACCACTCATGGTCTAATGGATGGGGGAAAAGTTTCGGGCCCAGACGGGATACGAACCACGCACACTTTCGACCCGGACTTTTCGCTTTCTAGACAGATGTGTTACCTCTAGACCACCGATCCATGTGTCTCCAGGTCAGTTCTGATCTCTGTCTTGGTGTGCCATGTGTCTCCAGGTCAGCTATGATCTCTGTCTTGGTGTGCCATGTGTCTCCAGGTCAGCTCTGATCTCTGTCTTGGTGTGCCATGTGTCTCCAGGTCAGTTCTGATCTCTGTCTTGGTGTGCCATGTGTCTCCAGGTCAGCTCTGATCTCTGTCTTGGTGTGCCATGTGTCTCCAGGTCAGCTCTGATCTCTGTCTTGGTGTGCCATGTGTCTCTGAGTCTGTCAGCCTTTGGTGTGCAGTGTGTCTCCAGGCCAATCTTGTCTTGGTGTGCCATGTGTCTCCAAGCCAGTCTGTCAGTCTTTGGTGTGCCATGTGTCTCCAAGCCAGTCTGTCAGTCTTTGGTGTGCCATGTATCTCCAAGCCAGTCTGTCAGTCTTTGGTGTGCCATGTATCTCCAAGCCAGTCTGTCAGTCTTTGGTGTGCCATGTGTCTCAAGTCTTTCTGTCTTTGGTGTGCCATGTGTCTCAAGTCTGTCAGTCTTTGTTGTGCCATGTGTCTCCAGGTCTGTCAGTCTTTGGTGTGCTATGTGTCTCAAGTCTGTCAATCTTTGGTGTGCCATGTGTCTCCAAGTCTGTCAGTCTGTCTTTGGTGTGCCATGTGTCTCAAGTCTGTCAGTCTTTGGTGTGTCATGTGTCTCAAATCTGTCTTTGGTGTGCCATGTGTCTCAAGTCAGTCTGTCTTTGGTGTGCCATGTGTCTCAAGTCAGTCTGTCTTTGGTGTGCCATGTGTCTCAAGTCAGTCTGTCTTTGGTGTGCCATGTGTCTCAAGTCAGTCTGTCGTTGGTGTGCCATGTGTCTCAAGTCTGTCTCTCTTTGGTGTGCCATGTATCTCCAAGTCAGTCTGTCTTTGGTGTGCCATGTGTCTC
>CM054137.1:79973983-79996483 GCA_028751875.1 Rapana venosa | reverse complement strand
GCCTGACTTGTAAGGCGTTTAACGGCAGCGCAACGCATCTTCACTCATAAGTTACTGTATAAGGGTTCGACGAAGAGGAAGTAAGAATTATCCCATGCATTTCTCTTGTTGAGAATACAAAGTATACGCGTATTTGTACTTGAATTCTCATGCATTTCTTTGGTTGAGCTGATAAAGTATGCATATTTGTACTTGAATTATCGTAATTTCTTTGGTTGAGATGATGAAGAATGCGTATTTCTTTTATGAATTGTCACGAATTTCTCTTGTTGTTGATGCAACAAAGTATTCGCTTTAGTATTGGTAAATGTCTTGAAATAGTTATACCTTCATCCTAGGGGAAATCCCTTTTGGAACACTGAAAAAGTTCTCTATTTTGGGTCCACAAATGTTTCAAGTCACGTGTCTGGACAAATTGAAAACAGGTTTTTGCCTGAAAACAGCATCTGTTACATAATCAGTCCAACGCGCTGTGAATTTCTCAAAAACCAGCGACTGCGCCATCTTGAAAAGTCAATCTCTCATCTCATCTGCTCCCATAACCCCCTCCAGGGTCGTAGGGGCACTGCAGTGATGAACGTTGCACCAGCTGGCTCCATTTGCGGCGGCGGTTGTGGGCAAGTGCCTGGGTTGTGGAGAAGCTCTTCCCGGTCCATTCAGTGATGTTGTCTGCCCATTTCTTCTTCGGCCTGCCTCGCATTCTCTTCCCCTGCACTGTTCCTTGCAGTATGGTCTTGCAGAGCTCATCTCTGATACCTCGCTGATAGTGACACTAAACCAATACTGGTCTTACAACTGCAGCAGCCACATTGACTCAGACAACTCCTGTCTTTAACAAGAGAAAAATATCTCCAATCTGTTAAAGTGGTCTGTAGATATATATATATATATATATATATATATATATATATATTTTATATATATATATATATATATATATATATAGGAGAGAGAGAGAGATGAAGATAGAAGATATGTAGGTAGAGAGGAGAGGTAGTAGAGAGAGGAGAGAGAGAGAGAGTAGGTAGGTAGATAGATAGATAGATAGATAGATAGATAGATAGATAGATAGATAGATAGATAGATAGATAGATAGATAGATAGATAGATAGATAGATAGATAGATATCCTTTACATCCACAAATATGTGTCGCCACAGACTTTACAGATACAGGAGAAAAAAGAAGGGAGAAAAAGTGCTGGGGAGGGGGAGGGGGGTCAAGGAGGAAGGGGGTCAATGGGGGTCAAGGGGGTGGGAGAATTCTGTGTGTTGTGATCTGCGCGGAGAAATTGAGGACGACTGGAGAGGGACGGTGGTCTTCCTCTGCCGTCTGTTTGGATTTGTTTCTCTGAGCTGACCTGGTTTCGTACCAAAACAGAAAACGTGAATGAAACCGAAAGATTAAAAAGCAATGTTATTGTTTGTTTGTTTGTTGTTTGGTTGTTTGTTTGTTTGTTTGTTTGCGCGTTTGTTTTTTGTTTGTTTGTTTGTTTGTTTGTTTGTTTAAAGTAATATCAAACATCAGCAGAATGTCTGATGTACATTGCACTGCAGTGTGATGAATGAAGTCGCGTCAATCTCTTGATCCATTTATTTGCAGGCTTTTCACAACGTTGTGACATCATTCTGGTTAACGGCTATCAGTCTGTCCCACATAATGTAGCACCTACTTATTTATTGCTCTCCGTTATTGTGCTAGTTGATTTACATCTTTACTTGATTTCTTTTAGTTACTTGATATAATATTTGCGGTCTTTTTTTTTTCTTTCATTATCTCTCAGCGTATTTGTTTGATTGTATGATTTGCTCCTTTATTCGAGCGTTCATTTCTTCAAACACGTGTGTTTTTATTTCGTCGTTTCGTTTCATAGTTCGCGTCATGTTCCTCTGTGTGCGTGTGTGTGTGTGTGTGTGTGTGTGTGTTGTTTAATTTAACGTCTTTTCACATTAAGTGATATTAGACAAAATAGTTTGGTGTGTGTGCGAGAGAAGACAGACAGACAGACAGAGAGGGAGAGAGAGAGAGAGAGAGAGAGAGAGAGAGAGAGAGAGAGAGCATGCTTGCGTGTCTGTGTACATGTTTGTGTATGTGTGTTATATCGTGTGATCGCGGTAAGTGATGTGGTGTGTGTGTGTGTGTGTGTGTGGTGGTTGCGTGTGGTGTTGTGTGTGTGATGTGTGTGTGTGTGTTCTTTATTTAACACATTTGTACATATTATGTGTTTTAGACAAAAATTGGGTGGGGGATTCGAACATGACAGACATTCAAATTTAACTTAACAGACAACAAAACATGCTGATTTGTAAGTACTGTTGGAGGCTGTTTACTCTATCCGTCGTACTAGTGTTAGACTTGTTAGATGTCGATAAATGTTCTGCGTGGTGGATGCTTCTGCGGGTCAGTTGTTACACCAACCAAGAACGTCCGGGGAAAAATATGTTGAATGGATTTACAGTAAAAATTAACAAATCGTTTGCTATTACAGATGACATCAAAATACTTGACCACAGGTTTTACTCGAATTTATTTACAGAGGCATGATCATGAAATGTCTGTATAATCAGTCATTTAGTCAACAGCTGGACATACTGTTTATATAGGAGAACACTCTTATTGTATATTGACTTCATGTTTGTTTTTCGGTGTGGTTGATTGTGTATGTTGTCAACGTTTTGATAATTATTGTGAGATTTTGTATGTTAGAATGTTTGTCTGGTGTGTGTGTGTGTGTGTGTGTGTGTGTGTGTGTGTGTGTGTGTGTGTGTGTGTCTGTTATTGTGTTAAATCTCTTAACTTGATTTCAACAAACCCTGACATGGTTTCAGAATTCAAGCCCGCTTTTAAAGCAATATGAAATACTAACTTCATGTCTTTTTTTCTTTTAGCAAAATCCCACGAGACACTTTATAAATAGTGAGGCACACCCACGTTGCTGTTGGAATATTTTTCCATCCCATTGATCAATTTTCTCATAAATTGGCACTTTTCCATGAGTCAAGCGTAGCAACTTCACTTTTGTTTTCTTTTCTCTTTTTTTATTATTTTGTTTTCTTTCCTTCAGAGGCCTCACAGCGAGGGGGCTGTGCTATCCAGGCCATATCAAGCACACTGCGGACTATGCAAGAAAAGCATTTATACAGACATGGGCTTTGAGCCACGGCTAACACAAATAGAGGAATTTGGTGAACCGCTCTTCAGGGTGTTGCTCCAAGAACTTCCAATGGAACTTTGGATATAGCTGAAACCTGGAGATTGAATCTGAAACACAAATAACAATAAAGTACATGAGACAATCAGAAAAGGAGGAAAACATCATACATACCTTGAACAAAACGGTATTTAAGAACATGGTACTTGTCCTTCACGGGATGATTACAGTGTTTTTGACTTTGACTTGACTTGACTTGACATAAGTGAGGAAAAGCTAAAAAGAAAATCCAGAATCCTAAATGCCTGGTACAGCTTTGGGAAAAGGAATCTTATTCGACAAAAGCTTGGAAAGAAAAGTCTGCATGCAACCAATACACTCTCCCAGTGTTTCCTTACCTATGGCTACCAAACGTGGTTCCCCCACCAAATAAAAATATTGCCAAGTAGAAGAAATGTTAACCACACAACAATGATTCTTCTTTTTGTTAAACTGACAATGGAGGAACGAGAAGAAAGTGAGGTGAGGGAGAGAGGGGGAGGGAGCTGTAGAGGAAAGCCTGAAAGTGTGAAAAGATACTCCTACATGAGAGATAAATGAATAAGAGGTTTTTAAAAAGGTGAACAGACAGGAAGGAAGGAACAGAGGAGGGGAGGGAAGAAAGAAAGAAAGAAAGAAAGAAAAGATAGATAGAAAGAAAGAAAGAAAGAAAGAAGGCAGTGATGGAGGACGGAAGCAAAGAAGGAACGAAGAAAGGAAGGGAGGAGGGGAGGAGGAAGAAAGAAAGAAGAAAGAAAGAAGAACGACAGAAGGAAGGAAGGGATGAAGGAAGGAAGGAAGAAAGAAAGAAACAAACAAACAAACAAAGACAGACAGAACATAAAAGAAAGGAAACAAACAAACGAACAAACAAACAAATACAAGCGATGGGTATGATTGACAGCTGAATTTCCTGAGGAGTCACATTTGATTTTCTTTTCCTTTATTTTATTTCATCATCCCCACAAACCCTCCGCCCTCTGCAGCTTGGTGTTTGGATATGCAGGACCTTGACACAGTGTCAGCTGTGATGGGTGCCGATACATTATTTATTGACCCACAGACAGACAGACAGACAGGGAAAAACACACAGGGAGAGACAGACAGACACAGAAAGAGAAACAGAGACAGACAGAGGAAGAGTGTGTGTCAAGTCAAGTCAAGTCAAAAACACTTTAATCATCCCATGAAGGGCAATTACAATACTGACAGGCAGATTGATACGCATACAAAATCTCAAAGACACAAAAAGCTATATTTAATATTGGTTAAAACATTCCAAAATGACTTCAAATAAAAATGTCACAAACAACACACACACACACACACACACACACACACACACACACACACACACAAACACACGCGCGCATGTGCACATACACATACACATACACACGCGCTCGCACATCAATTGTGAACACAATGTTTAAAAAAACAAAGACCAAAAAAAAAACATTGACTAGAAGACATAAAAACATTATTAACGCACGCACATACTCAACACGTACACACGCACGTGCGTGCGTGTGCGAACACACCCACGTACACCCACACCATACACCAATATATGAATTCAATGTTTTAAGACCGTTGACTAGAAGACTGTGTGTGCGTGCGTGTGTGTGTGGGGGGGGGGGGGGGGTGGGGAGTGTCTGTGTGTGTGTGTGGGGGGGGGGGGGGGGGGGGGTTCTGAGTCTGTGTATGTGTCTGTTTGTGTGTGTCTGTGTTTGTCTGTCTCTGTCTGTGTCTGTCTGTCTTTGTGTGTCTGCGTGTGTGTCCTGTGTGTCGGTGAGTGTGTGAACCCATGCTTCACCCTCCCTCCCACCTTCCTCCCCTACCACCACAAACCAGCCCCCAAGCTATGGACACAACTTCAACTCCCAACTTTCGGTATCGAATTGGCAACACCTTGTCCATTGCCGGTCATGTGGGAGAGACCACATCTGTGTTCTTAGGGGACGGGATAGCTCAGTGGTCGGAGCACTCGCTTTCCCCCAGCCAAGTTAAGCAGCGTCGAGCGTGGTTACCAGTTGGATGGGTGACCGTTTGCGCGCCTTGGCTTCAGTACAGTTCCCCCAGTTCACCCAGCTGTAAATGGGTACCTGCCCTCTTTAGGGTCAGGGAAGGTAAAGCAGCGAGGGAGAGGAGATGGGCGCCGCCCTCAATATGCTGGCCCTAGAGAAGTGAGGTCTCTGACGCCTCGCTCCCCTACGACCTTATAGGTTATGGGACTCCTTTACCTTTTTTACCTTACATCTGTGTTCTTACTTTCCTGTCTTGCAGCAGGCAGCTTCGTTCTGTGGAGTGTGAAGCTCAGATAACAGACTATCATCCACAGACGTATAGAGGCGAAGGTTTTCAGGGTAGTCAGCTGGATGTATGTTTTCAATCCTTTAACAATGAAGGCTTGGCCTGCTGGTTTAGTTGTGCTGTGTAACGTTAAATGTTGGGGATTGGTAGACGGCAAATGTTCACCCTGTAAACTGTTTCTTTCTTTCATGTCAGATGGCTTTATGGGTTGGCAATACAGGCATATATAACGAAGCACGTTTTCATAAACACAGAAGCCATCTTGCTTTCCTAGACCGGAAGTGCCGATTGTCTTTATTCCCAAACGGAGCACAACTTTTAGTTGCAAATCTAAATACTACATCTCCCTCTTTCAAGAGTGGAAGGAATTACATCAGTCCTTGTTTTCAAAGGTGACCTAGCTACAAGGAAGAACAGTCCTTGTCCACAAGATTCAGCATTGATAGTCCTTCAGGTAGGATGGCTGTCTCCGCTCTCAGGTAGATCTTTGGGTCACTGCAGGGACATGAGTCAAGGGCTGGTCCTGCTGGCTTTGGGCATGTGTTGGGGTTGAACCAGGTGAAGTAGGCGGCCCCTGGGCTGTGGCCATGGTCTGCTTTCCCAGGGTCAGGAGGATGCGGTGCACAGGGTGTGGATGGAAGTGCACCAAGAGTGGTCAGTGTTCGGGAAAAGGGAGGGCCACAGAAAACGGGAGGCACTGTCTCTGGTAAGGGTGCATGTGGCAGGTACATCTTACGGGTCATCTGCCCATTCCTGTGAATGAGCCCACCGTCCAATGTCTGGATGATGACACTGTGTGGAGCTTCGTGCTGCCTGACCACTGCTTTCTTTCTGCGGATCAGGAACCCCCACAGTAGCGCCAGTGGACAGGACTTGGGGGCAACAGCGCCATGTCTTGTGTTGTAGTTCTCACTTACCTTCTCACGAAGTTTGAATATATTTCGAGGCTGTCATCACGGATATGGTTTGACAACAGGCCTACCTTGATGGTGTCTGACTTCTCTGATGCTCCTTTGGCTTGCAGAAAGACGTCAAAATGACGTTTCCATTTCTCCCATGCTGCACTTGGATTTCTGCTCCTTATGCAGAGTGCATGGGGCGAACGAAGGTAAAAATATTGTGCCATGATAGCGTACAGGCTCTAGACAATTCTCACACCATGTAATGTGTTGGATGGCTTATGGGGTTAACAATACAGGCATATATAACGAAGCACGTTTTCATACAACACAGATGCCATCTTGCGTTCCAGATCGGAAGTGGCCGATTGTCTTTATTCCCAAACAGAGCACAACATTTAGTTTCAAATCTAAATACGACAGTCGTTATTTTAAACACCACCAATCCCCTATGCCAGAATTTTTCTACCTAAAGCGGAGGCAAAAACGGTCTTGTAGGCAACACTCTCACCATTGGTGAACCTCAGAGCTGTGCTGGAGGAAGCAGGGAAACAAGCAGACAGACAAAACACCACCCAGCTCTCTTTTATTGATAAAACAGTCAGTCTAAAACAAAAGGGTTTAAATCACCTCATTTGAGGAAGGCTATTGTCCCTTTTCTTCAAACTGGTTTGTTTTAAATCCTTCTAGAAAATCTTAATCGGCTTGCTCCATGGTCAGCTTAGTTTAGAACTGTTGCAGTGAGCACTTTCAAAGGAAGGCTGGTTTATAACTTGTGTACACTGTCATGTTATGGTCGTTATACAGTTAGACATCTATATAGAGTCTGACTTTGCATGTGAAAGTATTGGGATTCAGATCCTTGTGATTTCAACGTAATTCTGAAGGGATTTTGTTTGTTAACTTTGGTTTGGGAGGTTTTGCTTTTGGGTTTGTTTTTTTTTTGTGTTTGGGGGGAGGAGTGTTTGTTTGTATTTATAAACTGTTTCGTTTTAAAGGCCTTTAGGCTGAAATTCCTTCAACTCTGCGTCTCTTTGCTATTGCCAGAGAAACAGCAAGCCATGAACAGTTTACCAGTGTGCATCTATCCTTAGTCCAAAACAAGTCTTCAGTTTACAAACATTAGACAGATAATGCCCTCGGTAACTGGCAGGGGTTTCAGACTGCAAGTAACCACAGGGTGTTATCGTTATTGTGTGCAACGGATGAACGGTGGAAGATCACCGGAGACAAACGTCCCATTCTCCTCCATATCTCTGCACATGAAGATGGCTGCAGAACTTGTACATTAAAAAACCACTACTGGGAAGAACCGGCACAGAACCCCACAGATCTTGAGCAAGAAGAAGAACAAGAACAAGAACAAGAAGAACAAGAACAAGAACAGGAACAACAACAACAACAAAAAGGCAGCAGACACTGAAATACAGCCTCGCTGGTTTTTCCTACAAGTCACTTTTAATTGAAGACTACAGAGGTCACGGTTTGACCCACTCCTGACAGTGATACATCGCCAACCACCCCCCCCACCCCACCACCCACACACACCACACCCCACACACACACACACACACGGGAAATGTTCTTAAAGAACCAGAACACCAACAGCGGCGCCGACCTTCTTTTTAAGTTCGTTCTTTCTTTCTTTCTTTGCTTTCTTTCTAGTGGCCTGGTCTTGTAATTGGTTTATCAGCCTCTGGAGGTTCCATTCAGTGTAGTTGAGAGTGTTGCTGTGTACGTGTTGTTCTGGCATCTTGGCTACTACAGTCATTAGTTAGCCTGCTGTGGAATGCTGCTCGTGCTACACTGGCCCGACCGTGGCTGAAGGAAGGCTCTGGAAATAGTTTATTTCTTTATTTATTTCTTAATTTATGACTTCGTTAATTGCACGTGTCGCATGCTTCTGTGGCTTTTTGAAGCTGACCAGGCTTGTGTGCTATGCTTCTTTCTTTGCTTTTGAGCTATTTGGAATGCTGCATAGCTCGTTTGCTTGTGATTTGTTTCGGGGGGGGGGGGGGGGGGTCATAGAGAGAGAGAGACAGACAGGCAGACAGAGAGACACAGAGAGACAGACAGAGAGAGACAGAGAGAGAGCTTCCTCCCTGTATACATGTGACTGTATGTCTGCGAGAGTGCATGTGAGCGTGAGAGTGAGGGACACCGGTCTCTACACGATATAGAAATTCAGTGTGGAATGATGTTTTTCTTCTGATCTGCTTTTCCAATGCAAACATGGATATTTTCTCAAGAAATGCAAACAGAACAAACGCATTCAAACATTGTCTTTACCAAAGTGTCACAGTGGACACAATATTGCCCCAAGCAGAAAGGGAGAGTCGGAACAAAACCGCTATGTGTCCTACGTGACGGTCAGCACAAGAGAATGGATGTGGTCAGTTGAGAACAAACGCCGTTATTTCTTCCCCGTTCCTCGCTAGAGCTCCCAGGTTCACCAGTAGTGAGAGGTTTTGCTTAAGCGCCGTAGTTTTCCCATCTCTGAAGTAGCTGCATTCCGACTTCAGGGACAAAACTCCATGATGATTACAGAGCGTGTACATGGTGAGAGATAGAGTGAAGGGTATTCATACTTCTTCTTCTTCGTCGTGGAACGCTCAGACAGCAACTAGTGTTGTCTGTCATATGAGCGAAAATGCGTTGCGCTGCCGTTAAGCGCCTGACAAGTCAGGCCCAGCGCATCCGACTTAGGTGTGGGAGAGAATAGTTACCTTTTCAGTCTTTCTGGATAAAAAGGTGGCAGGAGAATGGACGAAAAAGGAAGAAAACAGTCAAGAAAGAGGTGACCTGAAGAAACGGAACAAGGCATAAACAACGAGAGGGACAGAAAAGAGGGAATTCGTGGCACAGAATTTCCAGACGGTGGGGATGCTATTTATACTGACAGGCACCTGGCATCCCTGCGGGGGAGAGGGGGGATCGATTGATTTGCGAATGTGCGTGCACACACACACACACACACACACACACACACCTCACACACACACACACACACACTCACACACACACTCACACACACACACTCACACACACCACACACACACACTCACACACACACACACACACACACACACTCACACACACACACATTATGGCCAAGACCGAATCACAACCCACCGAAGGTATAAATATATACCAGAAATAACCTCAAGGCCAAAAAATGGTGATGATGACAACCAAGCCTGCTAAAATCTTCAGACTCTGACACCAGATGACCTTCAGACTCTGACACCAGATGACCTTCAGATTCAAACACCAGATGACCTTCAGACTCTGACACCAGGTGACCTCCGGTCTCTGACACCAGACGATCTCCAGACAGACTCAGACAGCAGACGCCATGTCTAATTAAGGAAGAAATAAGCCAGCTGCTAAACCCTCGTCACGCTCACGGCAAAACCACACAGCCTAAGTTAACCTTGGAGATCTACAGTAGGACAACAACAACAGCAACAACACACGCACACGCACACACATAAAATATAGTTTTCCCCCAAGGGGAAGCCGTGGGTGTGGAGGGGGCAGCCTGTCAGTATTAATACCGTCCTCGTCTTCTGAAATGATATGCCAGGAATTTCCTCTTTTCTATCCCTCTCTTTGTTTCTGCCTCGATCCCTTTTTCTTCCTGTCACCTCTTTCTTGTCTATTTCCTGCCTTCTCGGTCCTTTCTCCTGCGGGGGGACGGTGTTCCAGTAAGACTTAGAAGAAGAAGAACAACAACAACAACAACAAGAACAAGAACAAGAACAAGAACAAGAACAAGAATAATAATGTATGGAGTTTATAAAGCGCTGAATCTTGTAAAGTAAACAAATCGAAGCGCTCGCATTCAAATCATTCACATGCATGCAACCTTCCACAAATATCAGAATAAACAAATATCAAATGTATACACTCACATACAGCTCAACACACTTAGGTGGGGTGGTGGAGGTGAAGGTAGCTATTGAAAGTAGAATGGATAACAGGGGAAGATCTCAGGTAGAAAATAAGTATGTTTTGAGGCTGGATTTGAAAATATCAAATGAAAGCGTTTGACGAAGTGGGAGAGGAAGGTCGTTCCATGTGGACGGACCAGAAACAGAGAAAGAGCATCGGCCAACAGTGGTTTGTTTGAATCTGGGTGTTCGAAAGCGCAAAGAGTCTGCGGCTGAACGAAGGGAACGAGATGGAGTGTACAGGTGAAGACAGTTACAGAGATAGGAGGGTGCAGATTTGTGAAGACATTGTTATCTTACAAGACAACAGTTCTCTCCCACGTGCGTTGGGCCTGACTTGTCAGGCGCTTTACGGCAGCGCAACGCGCTTTCGCTCACATTATGACAGACAATAGTTGCTGTCTGACTTCAGAGCAGCTCATTTCATTGAAAAGGTTGCATGCTGGGTATGTTCGTGTTTCCGTAACCCACCGAACGCTGACATGAATGACGTGATCTTTAACGTGCATGGTTGATCTTCTGCATGTGTATATACACGAAGGTAATTAAGGCACTGGCAGGTCTGCACTTGTTACGAGTGTAGTCAATACATAATTATGTGTGTGTGTGTGGGTGGGTGCGTGGGTGTGTGAAATAAGTCTGTCTTCTAGTCAACGGTCTTAAAACATTGAATTCATATATTGGTGTATGGTGTGGGTGTGCGTGGGCGTGTTCGCACACACACGTACGTGCGTGTGTACGTGCTGCGTATATGCGTGCGTAAAAATAAGTTTTTATGTCTTCTAGTCAATGGGTTTAAAATTGTGTTCACAATTGATGTGTGTGCGTGCGTGCGGGTGTTTGCGCGTGTAAGCGCATGCGCGCGTGTGTGTTGGTGTGTGTGTGTGTTCGTGACATTTTATTTGAAAACCAATATGAAATATAGCTTTTGTGTCTTTGATATATTTGATGTGTATCAATCTGCCTGTCAGTATTGTAATTGCCCTTCATGGGATGATTAAAGTGTTTTTGACTTGACTTGACTTGACTTGACTGAAGCTGACCTGGGAGATGGTAAAACTCCCCACCCTTCATTCACCAGACGATGCCGCCGAGATTCGAACCTACGACTTGATGGACACAAGGGACTGAAGTCAAACGGTCTTCACCACTCGCTATAGCGTCTGTCAAGGAAGAAATCAAACCCAAGTCAAAAGTTCAGGGAGAGGGGTAAAGATAGCAGGTAGGGAATTCCCCAGGGTGGCATCAAAAAAAGTTCAACGTGGAAGTACAACTGTCAAAAGATGGCGGCGTTTGGGGATTTCTGGCAGCGTTTACTGTAAAACAAATAGGGAGAAAGAACACGCTATGTTGTAGGCACAGACAGAATCCGGCAGACAGACTGGAGCACCGTCACAATGGCAGCGTGTGTGCGTGCTTGATGTCTTGAACCAGTTCCCAGGACTAACGCAGACAAACGCAGGACAAGTAGTTCAGAGGCCTCAGGAGATACATGAATGTTCAACGTGACATGCGACTAACTTCACTTGCAATTTGCATGTTTTTACTGGGGGAACCTATTATTGTATAGCTTCTTCGTCATCGCTATTGTCTGTCATATGAGCTAAAGGCGTTGTGCTGCCGTTAAGCGCCTGATAAGTCAGGCCCAGCACATCCACCTTCGGCGTGATTTTTTTTTCATTTCATATGTAAGTTGTCCATTGGTTCGGTTTAAATAATCATTTCATATGTAAGTTGTCCATTGGTTCGGTTTAAATAATAAGTGAAACAGATGTGCAGCCTTAATCAAAGCAATCATTGCGCTAAGATTATTCCACTAAAATTATTGCGCTAAAATAATTGAACTCAGATTATCGCACTAATACTTTTGCACTCAGATTATCGCACTAAGATTATTGCCCTAAGAATATTCCATTGAGATTATTGGGCTAAGATTATTGCACTGAGACTATTGCACGATGAGTATTTCACTAAGATTATTGCGCTAAGAGTATTGCATTAAGATTACTGCGCTGTGGTTATTGCATTAAGATTATTGCACTAGAGCTCTCGCAGACATGCAAATAAACCCACATTGAATTGGGATTTAGCGTCAATGCTTTAGTGATTGGTTGGTTGGTTGGTTGGTTGGTTGGTTGGTTGGTTGGTTGGTTGGTTGGTTGGTTGGTTGGTTGGTGGTTGGTTATTTAAAAATCTCCCGACAGACCGTGCAGTTGGGGAAACATCACCAGTGTATATTTCTGGGCAGGTGTCATAGAACATATGGAATGCCAAACACACGGTGAAACCTCCATGAGAACACTGAACACTGAACATGAACAAAATCTGCAAGCGAGGACAAACCCTTCTGTAAAAGAAACTAAAGCTTTGTGCTTGCTGTTTCCCAAACATTCTCTCTCTCTCTCCTCTCTCTCTCTCTCTCTCTCTCTCTCTCTCTCTCTCTCTCTCTCTCTCTCTCTCTCTCTCTCTCTCTCTCTCTCTCTTCATCATCATCATCGTCATCATGGTAGTGATGATCCAGAAACAAACAGTAAAGAAAATATTGAGGAAAAATCCCGAAAGTTGGGCAGATCATGGTAATGGTTTTTTTTCGCCCGGCTTTTCATGGAAATTTCTTTTATTTTATCTTAACTCTCTTCCTCAATCCATTTGTACCAACACACACACACACAACACACACACAGTGAGAGAGAGAGAGAGAGAGAGAGAGAGAGAGAGAGAGAGAGAGAGAGAGAGAGAGAGAGAGATGAGAGAGAGAGAGAGAGAGAGAGAGAGAGAGAGAGAGAGAGAGAGAGAGAGAGAGAGAGAGAGGATGCTTCTCGTTCCCCCAGTAACATAGTTTCCACACTGGAAACAGAAGAAAAACGCCAGAGTCTGTAGCCAAAGTAGTGAGCATCAACAATAGAACAATCAGCAATGATGCATTGGAATTACTAAATGATGGAGAGAATGTCATCCAAAATCACACCACACACACACACACACACACACACACACACACACACCACACACACACACACACACACATACGCACACACATCGGATGAGACTATAAACCAAGGTCCCGTGTGCGAATGCACGCAGAACATCTTGTGAACGCGTTAAAACCTGTTCCGCTTTTAGGAAGAGTAGGCCATTGTCTGCCGGTGATAACAGATGACAACATTTTAAAAAACTGCATACACACGGGGACAGGATGAAAAAAAGAAATGAGTGCTTATTCCGTTATCTTCGAAGTAAAAGAATAAAATAAATAAAAGAACACATACACGCACACATGCACACACACACAGACATGCACACACATGTACACACACATACACACACATGTACACACACATGCACACACACACATGTACACACAACATGCACACATACACACACATGCACACACACACACACACATGCACACACACACACACTCACATTCACAGACACACACATATGAAGACATACAAATGCATGCAAGTGCCAATATTTTTGTCCAAGAATAGTTGTACCAGTAGGAGTAGTAGAAGTAATTTTATTTTACTTCTTTTCATATGTGTGATGATAGACTCTGTGTGTGTGCATCTGCGCGCGCCTGCGCGTGTGTGTGTGTGTGTGTGTGTGTGTGTGTGTGTGTGTGTGTGTGTGTGTGTGTGTGTGTGTGTGTGTGTGTGTGTGTGTGTGTGTGTGTGTGTGTGTGTGTATGTGTGTGTGTATGTGTGTGTGTGTGTGTGGTGTGTGTGTGTGTGTGTGTGTGTGTGTGTGTGTGTGTGTGTGTGTGTGTGTGTGTGTGTGTGTGTGTATCTGTGTGTGTGTACGTGCGTGCCCATATGAGTGTCTGCGTCTATGTGTGTCTGTGTGTCTGTGCCCTGTCTGTGTGTCTGTGCCCTGTCTGGCTTTCTCCTTAAGGTTCGAACCTGAAACCTCCAAGGTCAAAACAGCTGACAGCTTCGTTCACTGTACCGCTCCCTCAGGGACAGCTCCGTGTCCTGCCTCCCTTATTACAGCTTCCAGCTACCAGGCAAGGAAAAAAGGGAACAAGAGAAAGAGAAAGAGAAAAGAGAAACACAAGAAAAAGAGAGAGAAAAAGAGAAAGAAAGAGAAGAAAACTGCACCACCGAACTCTTTCCACAACAGCGTATTCAGACCACACTCTTCTGATGAGTTTGGGCCCCCACTTCAAAATTATCTCCCTTAACACTCCAGCTTCTGTCCGCTACTTCCCCCAAGGCATCAACAGTGATGATAGAAATGTCAGAAAAGGCAGGGGATTTTTTATTGTAAGGAATATTGTGATTTTCCTTAAGTTATTGAGCTAGGTTGTTTTTATGTTGAAAGAAACATTCTGCTCCTTTTAGTATGGGTGCTTGCGTGTTACAGGTCTGCAATAAGCATTAGCGGAGTCACAACGTAGGTGGCAGCTTTATGCGGGCACTGGGAATGGATCTCAGTTTTCATAACCTGAGACTGATGCTCTACCCGACGTGTTTTATCCATACACCATCTTGAAATTCACTTTTTCTCTCTTTAAAATGGCGCGTTCTTATTTGGCTTGATCATGAAACAGCAACAATCTTCTGGGGATAATTTACCAAGTGCAATGACTCAGGAAAAAAACCACACTCTATGCTTGCATCCTCTTTGTAAATATAATTTCTCTGCCAGTCGGTATACTACGTTGTGTGGTTTAATATGAGACACAAGAGTGACATGTTGGCATTGGGCAGTGTTTAAACTCTGGCATTTCGCTGTAGCGGTTTGTTCCAGACCAGCTGAGCTGTATCTACTGCCGACAGCCTGGGGTCTCTTAGTGCAGGCCTGGTAAGAGGCTTCTGTACTGCTTGCTTTGCTGGCTTCTGTGATGTCATAGGCAGAAACAACCGTGCCAGCCTCCTCGGTGCTAGCAGTCTGCTTGTTGTTTCTGTTCACCTTGCGCACACGTTCAATCCTGTTCTACATTTTGGAAGAGTAAGCTGTGTGTGCCAGAGACAATGGACGACAGTTACTAAACCACGTGCACATGGGTACTGAATATTAAACAGCGTATAAGTGCTTATCCGTTATTCTAAAAACTAAGTCTGGAACAGAGTGTTAGATCCCACTGACAGCGGACCTCCTGGCAATCAATTGTGACTATGCTGTTTTAGACGTTTTAGTGATACGAGATGCTGACTGCTGATGGTAGCTTACTGATACGTTAATACAGTTATGTTGATATATGTTAATACACAGAGCTGATCTGTGTATATGTAAATATCACTTTAAGTGAACAGACGTAAAATCTTCTTGAAAGTAAAGAATTTCGATAAAAAATAGAAAAATAAAATAGCCCATTCTAATAGAACTTGCAGATCCATATTTCAGGGCTACAATCCTGGATTCAGAGATTCAACGCATGCAAAACACGCGCACAGACCAGTAGACGAGGTACTCCCTACTCCCTTTAGTTGATAACAAGACACCATGCATTAGGCCCACATAAGCAAAACTCCTGTATAAATGTGAAGGCAGTGTCTGAGAGTTGTACTGTGTATTATTAACATATCAGCCAGTCAATTATCATCCGCACAGTCCGCATCTCGTATCAGGAAAAAACCACAGCAGCATAGTCACACTTCATTAATTGCCAGTTTTCGTGCTAAGCATTTAACAGCTCTCTCGCTCGGTCTCGCTCTCTCTCTTTCTCTCTCTCCCTCTCTCTCTCTCCCCTCTCTCTCTCGTGAGTGCTTGTTCATTATCTCGAAATAAAAGAATTTCATTTGGTTTGATTTTGCTTTGATTTATTTTGATTTGATTCTCTCTCTCTCGCTCTCTCTCTCTCTCTCTCTCTCTCTCTCTCTCTCTCTCTCTCTCTCTCTCTCCTCTCTCTCCTCTCTCTCTGTCCTCTCTCTCTCTCTCTCTCTCTCCGTCATATTTGGCCAGAATAACCACCACAGGTTTGGCCAGGAAGTCATTAATTTTCTGTTATGTACACAGACAGCATCAGATCATGTCTGGCTTAGTTTTCATTTCGGAGGAAGTCTTCTGTGCCTGGTTTCCTAACAACCCGCCTGCCTAAGTACTGGGTATCTCTCTCTCTCCACTAAAAAGTCCACACCATCCCTGATTCCCTGACTTCCCAGCACGTCTGGTTGTCACACTCAGTCTGTGCTGTCCTGCAGACCATTGAAGAGATCGTGTCTCTCTCGTGTTCATGTTGAGTGAAGGGTTTCAGCTCTTAATTAAAGGAGGAATTCACAAAGTATTTTGGTTTTAAGCTTGAAAAATACCTACACCCCCCTCCCCCCCACCCCTAACCATTTTTCTTTTTTTTTTTTTTACTTTTTTCTACCTCAGCTAGAACTCTGAGGTTCACCAGTGGTGAAATTTTGCGTAAGGAAGCTTTTTTCCCCACCAATCAGGTAGCCGCATTACAACTTCACGGATACAGTTGTGAATTGAACCAACCAGTTATGTCAGGACCGTCAGGGTGTACCTCTGCTATTTCCCATTTCCAACTGTCGTGGGTTCTTTACACGTGCACAAGTCCGTAAGCACACGGGTCTGACTGGTTCAGAGTTTCCTCCGAAAGACTTGACAGTTTGATTTTCCCGTCAAATTGGGAAGAAAGGTCAAGGCTGGGAATCGAACCCAGGACCCCCTGTTTTACTTGTTAGACAGGTGAATGTCTAAACCGTCCTTCCACCTGTCTTCTTTTTCGTTGTTTTTAGCGAGGTAGAATTGGCTGTGTGAAGCAGACGTGTGAACAAATTGCATGTCAGGATGATAGTCATGAACTGATTGTACAGGCTCTTGACTTGAACAGTCTGTTAGGTTTTTGGTTTGCCAGTGAAATGCCATGGAGTGCACGCGCGCACGCACACACACACACACACACACACACACACACACACACCACACACACACACACACACACACACACACACACACCACACACACGCATTCACACACATATACACACACACATACACAGACACATTATACAACCCAGAAAACTACAGAGACAGGACATGGGAGACTTTGGGTGGAAAGAGAATGATTGGGCATGATGGAAATGAAAGACCCAGAAAAGAGGTTAGCTACATTATACATGAGGACAGGGGGGAAGATAGCCTAGTGGTTAGAGCGTTGCGCTGGTTACGATGTTGCGATGTCCCGAGATCGAGCCACCACCGAGGTACCCGTTCAAGGGAATTTTCCCCCTAGAGTTAACATCAGTACCGACTACACTTTATTGAAAGTCCTTTGGATGAGACCATAAATCGAGGTCCTGTGTGCGAGCACACACAGAATGTCTTCCGTAAACGTTAAAACCTGTTATGCCTTTTGGATGAGTAGGCCATTGCGTACAGGTAGGAGCGGACGATGCTTTTCTCAACCCACACGCACACTAGTGTCGTGTTTAGACATCATCCCGAAGTCGGAATGCGGCTACCTTAATGGTGGGCAAAAGTTGTTGCATTCGCACAAGTCTCACCTGCCACCTGGAGAGGGATGGTCTCCGCCAGGCTCAACTTGCCCCCGCCCCACTGCTGCCTGACAATCAACATCGCTGACATCGCTGACATCACTGACATCGCTGACATCACTGACATCGCTGACATCGCTGACATCACTGACATCACTGACATCACTGACATCGCTGACACCGCTGACATCGCTGACATCGCTGACATCACTGACATCACTGACATCGCTGACGTCACTGACATCGCTGACATCACTGACATCGCTGCAGTGCCCCCACGTGTACCACACTCAGTAGGTGTCAGCCCTTGTCAGATTCTGTGCTGTACAAAAGCGAGTCATGAACAATAACTATTCCGCATTGTTATGTGTAAACGTAGGTTGACTTCGTAAAAGTAAACACACAAAAACACACACACACAATCAACAACAACAAAAAATATCTTCAGTCTTAGTCTGCCTGGCAATGTGAACATTCAGTCCTGTGGTCTGCCTGGCGATGTGAATATTCAGTCCTGTGGTCTGCCTGGCGATGTGAATATTCAGTCCTGTGGTCTGCCTGGCGATGTGAATATTCAGTCCTGTGGTCTGCCTGGCGATGTGAATATTCAGTCCTGTGGTCTGCCTGGCGATGTGAACTATTCAGTCCTGTGGTCTGCCTGGCGATGTGAATATTCAGTCCTGTGGTCTGCCTGGCGATGTGAATATTCAGTCCTGTGGTCTGCCTGGCGATGTGAACATTCAGTCCTGTGGTCTGCCTGGCGATGTGAACATTCAGTCCTGTGGTCTGCCTGGCGATGTGAACATTCAGTCCTGTGGTCTGCCTGGCGATGTGAACATTCAGTCCTGTGGTCTGCCTGGCGATGTGAACATTCAGTCCTGTGGTCTGCCTGGCGATGTGAACATTCAGTCCTGTGGTCTGCCTGGCGATGTGAACATTCAGTCCTGTGGTCTGCCTGGCGATGTGAACATTCAGTCCTGTGGTCTGCCTGGCGATGTGAACATTCAGTCCTGTGGTCTGCCTGGCGATGGAAACATTCAGTCCTGTGGTCTGCCTGGCGATGTGAACATTCAGTCCTGTGGTCTGCCTGGCGATGTGAACATTCAGTCCTGTGGTCTGCCTGGCGATGTGAACATTCAGTCCTGTGGTCTGCCTGGCATGTGAAAATTCAGTCCTGTGGTCTGCCTGGCGATGTGAAATTCAGTCCTGTGGTCTGCCTGGCGATGTGAACATTCAGTCCTGTGGTCTGCCTGGCGATGTGAACATTCAGTCCTGTGGTCTGCCTGGCGATGTGAACATTCAGTCCTGTGGTCTGCCTGGCGATGTGAACATTCAGTCCTGTGGTCTGCCTGGCGATGTGAACATTCAGTCCTGTGGTCTGCCTGGCGATGTGAACATTCAGTCCTGTGGTCTGCCTGGCGATGTGAACATTCAGTCCTGTGGTCTGCCTGGCGATGTGAACATTCAGTCCTGTGGTCTGCCTGGCGATGTGAACATTCAGTCCTGTGGTCTGCCTGGCAATGTGAACATTCAGTCCTGTGGTCTGCCTGGCGATGTGAATATTCAGTCCTGTGGTCTGCCTGGCGATGTGAACATTCAGTCCTGTGGTCTGCCTGGCAATGTGAATATTCAGTCCTGTGGTCTGCCTGGCGATGTGAATATTCAGTCCTGTGGTCTGCCTGGCGATGTGAATATTCAGTCCTGTGGTCTGCCTGGCGATGTGAATATTCAGTCCTGTGGTCTGCCTGGCGATGTGAATATTCAGTCCTGTGGTCTGCCTGGCGATGTGAATATTCAGTCCTGTGGTCTGCCTGGCGATGTGAATATTCAGTCCTGTGGTCTGCCTGGCATGTGAACTATTCAGTCCTGTGGTCTGCCTGGCAATGTGAATATTCAGTCCTGTGGTCTGCCTGGCGATGTGAAATTCAGTCCTGTGGTCTGCCTGCGATGTGAACATTCAGTCCTGTGGTCTGCCTGGCGATGTGAACATTCAGTCCTGTGGTCTGCCTGGCGATGTGAACATTCAGTCCTGTGGTCTGCTGGCGATGTGAACATTCAGTCCTGTGGTCCTGCCTGGCGATGTGAACATTCAGTCCTGTGGTCTGCCTGGCGATGTGAAAATTCAGCCTGTGGTCTGCCTGGCGATGTGAACATTCAGTCCTGTGGTCTGCCTGGCGATGTGAACATTCAGTCCTGTGGTCTGCCTGGCGATGTGAACATTCAGTCCTGTTCTGCCGCGGTGTAACATTCGTCCGTGACTGCGGCATGTGAAATTCTGTCCTGGGTCTGCCTGTCGAGGAAACGTTCATCCTGTGGTTGCCTGGCGATGTGAACCATCAGTCCCTTGGTTGCCTGGCGATGTGAACATTCTGTCCTGTGGTATGCTGCGATGTGAACATTCAGGTCCTGTGGTCTCCTGCGATTGAACATGACAGTCCTGTGGTTGCCTGGCGATGTGAACATTCATCCTGTGGTTTTGCCTGCGAAAGTGAACATCCAGTCCTGTGGTCTGCACTGCGGATTGAACAATCAGTCTGTGGTCCCGCACTGAACCATCAGAAAAAGGGCCGTGGCTGTCCACCGAATTGGTCAAGGTTCTCGGTGTCCATCCTGATGTGGTCCTGGGCAAATGTAGAACTCAATTCTCAGGGCCTTGCATATTGAGGGGAGGCAATACTTCCGTCGCTGCTTACCTTCCCTGAACCTGAAAAATGGCAGTGTCCTGACACTGGAGTAAACTTGGGGATATACTGTAAACCAAGACGCCAACGTTCCTTTGGGGAAGTACGCTCAAAGCTGTTACCTAAACTTGAGGAAAATAGGCTTTGACACTGAGCCCTTCCTCTCTCGAAAATCAGTTGCAACCCGCGTAAACCGACCCTGACCTAAAATGAATGCTCTTCTTCTGAAGAACATTCCATCTACTTATCTCCCATCTCCTGGTTCTCTAATATGAAGGAAGCATGCGCCAGGTTGCCTTTTTTTTTCTTCCCAAACACATTTCCCGGCATCAGCACAAGAGGCTGTGTCCTCAGCATGACCCGCTAAACACAGAGCATCGTCGTCAGCACTGTTTTCAACAAGGCTTCTGTGTGTATAGTCTCTGATCTTCCGCCATTAAACGTCTGTTTTTGTAAGTCTTTTCTGAATAAATATTTATGCAGGGAGGGTTAAGAGTACATTCCTTAGTGCATCTGCACCACCAGTGTTCATCCCATAGAGAGGATGGGGCATCATATAAAATGGTTTGGGGTGTGGGTGTGGGGGTGTGGGTGTAAGTATAACTATTTGATAACTTCATAGTCAATATCATTTATGAAAACTTTAAATATTTTTAGCGTCTTTGATGAATAGAGGGTTGTTTTTTTTAAATTATAGACAAAAATAGAATTTCAATTTACGCTTTTTTTCAAAACCATTTTCCTTTTATAAGTTCCAGACATGGACTCTGATGTGAATTGGTGTATGTGTAAATTAGTCTATCTCTGAGTGGACAGACATTAAATAAAAGAGAAAAAATGTTATACAAAATTTACACACAGAGAGACAGACAGATAGGCAGAGATACACAGAGAGAGATAGACAGACAGACAGAAATAGAGAGGAGAGAGAGAGAGAGAGAGAGAGAGAGAGAGAGAGAGAGAGAGAGAGAGAGAGAGAGAGAGAGAACAGAAATAAAGCAGATTCAGCCAGACTAGCCCTGTCACAGCCACAAGGGCAACACAAGCCAGCACAGCCAGCCTGCCAGCCTGGCCAGCCTGTCAGCCTGCAGCCTGGCCAACCTCACAAGAAAGGAACCAAGAGCCAGTGCAGGAGCCAGGCGACATGACATGGCCAGTGAATGAAGTCAGCAGGAAACACACCAGCCATCCCCCCTGCCCCCCACCCCCCCCCCACCCCTCCCTCCCCCCCTGCCCAACCGTCACTTCAGCCGCTGTAACATACCACATCCCTCAACCATCACTTCAGCCATGTAATTTACCATTCCACGACCCTCAACCGTCACTTCAGCCACTGTAACATACCACGTCCCTCAACCGTCACTTCAGCCACTGTAACATACCACGTCCCTCAACCAGCTACTGTAACATACCACGTCCCTCAATCGTCACTTCAGCCACTGTAACATACCACGTCCCTCAACCGTCACTTCAGCCACTGTAACATACCACGTCCCTCAACCAGCTACTGTAACATACCACGTCCCTCAATCGTCACTTCAGCCACTGTAACATACCACGTCCCTCAACCGTCACTTCAGCCTCTGTAACATACCACGTCCCTCAACCAGCTACTGTAACATACCACGTCCCTCAATCGTCACTTCAGCCACTGTAACATACCACGTCCCTCAACCGTCACTTCAGCCACTGTAACATACCACGTCCCTCAACCAGCTACTGTAACATACCACGTCCCTCAATCGTCACTTCAGCCACTGTAACATACCACGTCCCTCAACCGTCACTTCAGCCTCTGTAACACACCACGCTCACAGCCACTGTAGTAGTAATAATAATAATAATAATAATAATAATAATGATAATGATGATGATGATGATGATGATGATGATGATGATGATGATGATGATGATGAGGCTATATCTTGCAGAGACAAATCAAAGCGCTTGCACTCAACTCAGTCTTACACAGTCGTACAACCAGTACCACACCACGCCCCCCACACCAA
>CM054137.1:79958983-79968983 GCA_028751875.1 Rapana venosa | reverse complement strand
CTCAAGACCATCTGGAAAGACTTAAACATCTCTCTCAGGACCAATGTCAAGCTACTGTATGCATTGGTTATCTCCACATACCTGTATGCATGCAAATTCTGGACATTGAATGCAGATCTACAGAGAAGGATCCAGGCTTTGGAGATGAGATGCCTCAGAAGACTCCTTGGCATTTCATTCACAGACCACATTACCGACGAAGAAGTCCGACAAACCATCACCCAACAAGTAAAGCACTACGAAGACCTGCTGACCACAGTCAAGAAAAGGAATCTCAGATGATATGGACATGTGACAAGATCAGATGGGCTCTCCAAGACCATACTGCAAGGAACAGTGCAGGAGAAGAGAAGGCGAGGCAGGCCGAAGAAGAAATGGGCAGACAACATCACTGAATGGACCGGGAAGAGCTTCTCCACAACCCAGGCACTTGCCCACAACCCCTGCAAATGGAGCCAGCTGGTGCAACGTTCGTCACTGCAGTGCCCCAACGACCATGGATGAGGTTATGGGAGCAGATGAGGTGAAATAATGTTTAACTGACTGACTGTGTTGATTTATTTACTTACTTTTTGGACTGAGGGCTGGATTTTTAAAAAGCCACCATTCTGTTTATTCTTTTCACCTCAAGAAAAATGTTCGTTCATTCATCCAAAATATGCTCTCGCTCTCTCAGCCTGTCTGTCTGTCTGTCTGTCTGTCTGTCTCTCTCTCTCTCTCTCTCTCTCTCTCTCTCTCTCTCTCTCTCTCTCTCTCTCTCTCTCTCTCAGCCTGTCTGTCTGTCTGTCTCTCTCTCTCTCTCTCTCTCTCTGTCTCTCTGTCTCTGTCTCTCTCTCACTCTCTCTCTCTCAGCCTGTCTGTCTGTCTCTCTCTCAGCCTGTCTGTCTGTCTGTCTCTCTCTCTCTCTGTCTCTGTCTCTGTCTCTCTCTCTCTCTCTCTCTCTCTCTCTCTCTCTCTCTTTCTCTCTCTCACACACACACACTTTTTTCTCCAAAGAGCAGGACGTGACCATCCATCACAACTTTCTCCCTTGATGCTCCATGCACCTCCTCCACTACCTCACTCCCCCTCCACACACACATACACACTCACCTCCCACACACAGTCGTGGGAGCGCGGGAGCGCACATACACACACCGTACACACACACATGCGCGCGTGCATCTTTGCTGCAGTCACATAACGCACACTAACAGGTATAGGCTATATACCTCTCTCTCTCTCTCTCTCTCTCTCTCTCTCTCTCTCTCTCTTTCTCTCTTGTTCTCCCTTATCCCTTGAACTTTTCAGATATTAAGTTTTCCCGTTTCCAGGAAAACAATGGTAAGTTGTGTGTGTGTGTGTGTGTGTGTGTGTGTGTGTGTGTGTGTGTGCCTGCGCCCCGCCTGTGTGCGTGTGTGTGTGTGTGTGCTCTGTGTGTGTGTGTGTGTGTTCTCTGTGTGTGTGCGTGTGTGTGGTTTTTTTTCAATGTCCATTCACTACTTGGTGATAAGGACGCACCCCCATTCAACCCAACACCCTCTCTCTCTCTCTCTCTCTCTCTCTCTCTCTCTCTCTCTCTCTCTGTGCGTGCAGAGGTGTGTGTGTACGTGTGTTGTGCGCGCGCGCCCGTGTCTCTGTGTGTGTGTGTGTGTGTGCAAATGTATGTAGGAAAAGGTGGGTGGGTAATATTGTAACTGTTCATAACCGAAAAGGAGTGTTGTACATCTATACATGTGTACTTTTATTTTATTTTGTATTTTATTCTTTTATGTCGAGGATAATGGAATAAGCATGTATGTGCTTTTTTTACATCCAGTCCCCGTGTGTATGCGGTCTTGTAAATTCTGTCATCTGTTCCCACCAGCACATAATGGCCTACTCTTACGAAAAGCAGAACAGGATTTAACGTGTGCACAAGATGTTCTGCGTGCTTACCGGTGCGAGTGTGGGTGTGCGTAAGTATTAACCATTCACGTGTTTGCATGCGTGTGTGTCATCTTTTCCCTTGTTCTTCTTCACTGCCATTCAAAGCTCAAAATCATCAAAGACCTAAACTTAAACAATCTGTCTTTTCTAGGGGTACAGCTTCGCCGCTTAACTTCGTCTTTTCACCCTGACAAAGCGAAAAGAAAAAGCGCTGTCATCGTTTTCCTGTAAACATATAACTTCCAACCTTGACCAAGTTGCCCTGTTCGCGACCCGTTCGTTTAAACAAAAGGCTGGTGGGAGTCACGTGTATGTTTCCTGGCAAACCTTCCGTGTGTGTTGTTAGTGTGATGTTAGTGCAAGGTCCTCTTTGTTCTCGTCTATTAGGTAACAAACAGTAGGGCTTGGCGGACAAAGAGCATGTGGGGGAGGGTGAAGCCCTTTTCCTGGTTGGGAATAAGGAGAGGGGGGGGGGGGGGGGGGTTATTGTCTTCTTTCGTTTTATCCATTCACTGGGTAACATTTCGTAACTCAATCTTCACTCTTCGCAAGGCTATATGCTGTGTTGGGTTGTTTTTGTTGGGGATTTTTTAGATGATGGAACTGATGTGTTGTTGTTGGTATTTTTCATCCGGTCCCCGTGTGCATGTGGTTTTGTAAATTATTGTCGTTTGTTCCCACCTGCACACAATGACCTACTCTTGTGAAAAGAGGAAGAGGTTTTAACGGTTGTGCAAGATGTTCTGTGTGTTGCATGCATGTGTCGTACCATGTCGAATCTTATCGATTCGTGTAGTATTGTGTTGAGCTATATTGTACTGAATTGTGCTGTGCTGTATAGTATGGTAATGTATTGGACTGTATATTAACAACCACCTTCTCTCCAACAGTCTTCTTCCTGCGTTTCAATCTGCCTATCGCGCCAACCACAGCACTGAAACCACCCTAGTTCACACCTTAAACATGCTTCTACTTGCTTCTGACTCAGGGAAAATCTCCCTCCTCACTCTACTCGACTTATCTGCAGCCTACGACACTATTGACCACTCTATCCTTCTCTCCCGTCTTCAAGAAACGTTTGGTGTTACTGGTACAGCCCTCACCTGGTTTAGCTCATACCTGACTAACCGATTCCAGACAGTCACAGTAAACAAAAATTCAGTCAGTGCCTGCCAGACTGGAATGTGGAGTCCCGCAGGGATCAGTTCTGGGCCCTGTTCTTTTCACTCTCTACACCGCTCCACTGTCACATATAATTAACCGTCATCAGATCAACCATCACTTTTATGCAGATGACTCTCAGATTCTAAGCAGTGACACTCCTGAAAATCTGCCTTCCCTCTTGATGAATATGGCCCACTGCTTTCAAGATATCCAAAACTGGATGATAGAGAACAAGTTACAACTAAACGCTGATAAAACTGAAGCCATGCTTGTAGGGACCAAAAACAAACTCTCTTCCATTACAACAGCTTCAATAGAATTCGGCAATGCATCATTCCCTTTATCCACTGCTGTAAAGTATCTAGGGGTCATTATTGACAACACACTCTCTATGCAAAAATTCATCACCCAGACCTGCCAGTCCTGCTTCTATCAATTACCGCGTATTAGTGCAATTCGAAAGTACCTGTCCACAGACGCAACATCAAAACTCGTGGCATCTCTCATTCTTTCACATCTGGACTATTGCAATTCTCTTTTGGCTGGTCTGCCAGCATCATCTATCCACCCTCTTCAACGTATTCAAAACTCTGCAGCTCGACTAGTCCTCAGAAAGAAAAAATCTGAGCACATTACCCCTCTCTTGCGATCTCTCCACTGGCTGCCTGTGCCACAAAGAATAAACTATAAGATCAGTACTCTCTGTTACAAATGTCTCCACAATACAGCACCACCCTCCTACCTTTGTGAATGTCTCCACCTGTACACCCCTTCTCGTTCCCTTCGCTCTGCTGCAGATTCCTTGTGCTTACAAACACCTAGATTCAACCAGTCCACTGTTGGCCATCGCTCTTTCTCTGTTTCTGGTCCATCAATTTTGAATGGCCTCCCTATCTCTCTTCGCCAAAGGCCTTCTTGTGACTCTTTTAGATCTGGCCTCAAGACATATTTGTTTCAAACCTAAGAATTTCCTCTCCTGTTTCATTTCATAGCTATCCCTGCTTTTCAACAGCCAAAAATTCCATCACCCTGCCAAAGTGTATAACGTGTGTGTGTGTGTGTGTGTGTGTGCATTTGGACTTGTTAGAACTATTACTTGCTATTGGTTGCATGACTGTGTAAGAATGAGTTGAGTGCAAGCGCTTTGATTTGTCTGTGCAAGATACAGCGCTATATAAATTTCTTTTTTTATTATTATTATTATACTGCAATGTACTGTAATAATAATAATAATAATAATAATAATAATATATGGAATTTATATAGCGCTGAATCTTGTATAAAAAAAAAAATCGAAACGCTTGCACTCAATCATTTACAGGCATGCAACTCTCCTTAAACATAATGAACAACAGATTTCAAAACCATGCTCGCGCACGCATGCACACAAACACACACACGCGCGCACACACACACACACACACACACACACACACACACACACACACTCGGAACAACACTTAGAAGGTGAAAGATGCTGTTGAAAATTAGGGACAGATATTTGGGGGGGAAAGTCTCAGGTAGGAAATAAGTGTGTTTTGAGGCTGGATTTGAAGGTATCAAGTGAAGGCTTTTGGCGAAGTGAAAGAGGGAGGTCATTCCAGGTGGATTGACCAGAAACAGAGAAGGAGCGACGGCCAACAGTGGTTTGTTTGAATCTGGGTGTTCGAAGCACAAAGTATCTGCGGGCTGAACGAAGGGAACGGGATGGTGTGTACAGATGAAGACAGTTACAGAATAAGGGGGTGCAGATTTGTGAAGACATTTGAAACAGAGGGTATTGATTTTATACTCCAGTCTTTGTGAGACAGGCAGCCAGTGAAGAGATCGCAGAAGAGGAGTGTGTTTTTCAGATTTTTTCTTTCTTAGGACCAGTCGAGCTGCAGAGTTTTGTATGCGTTGAAGAGAGTGGATAGATGATGCTGGTAGGCCAGCCAAAAGAGAATTACAGTAGTCTAAACGTGAAAGAATAGAGATGTGACAAGCTTGGAAGTTGCATCAGTGGACAGATACTTGCGAATCGCGCTTATGCGCCCTAATTGATAGTAGCAAGACTGGCAGGTCTGGGTTGATGAATTTTTTTTATAGAGAGTGTGTTGTCAAGAACTACTCCTAAATAATTCACAGAGTTGGACAAAGGAACTGACGTATTGCCGAATTCTATTGAAGTTTTTGTGATAGAGCAAAGTTTATGTTGGGTCCCTATAAGCATGGCTTCGGTTTTATCGGCATTAAGTTGTAACTTGTTCTGAGTCATCCAGTTTTGAAAGTCTTGAAGGCAGTAGGACATATTTGTCAGGAGGGAGGGCAAGTTTTCAACAGTATCACTGCACTGAAGCTGAGTATCATCGGCATAGAAATGATGATCAATATGGTGGTTGTTTATTATATGTGAGAGTGGAGCAGTGTAGAGAGTAAAGGGTGGCGCTGCTCTTGTGGCGACGCGCTCGAATTTCACGCAGAGAAATCTCGTGACTTAAAGTGGTATAATATAAAATATAAAATTAAAATAAAATATAAATAAATAAAAATAAAGAGAACAGGGCCCAGGACTGATCCCTGCGGGACTCCACATTCCATTTTGACAGGTTTTGATTGAATTTTGTTTACAATAACTTTCTGGAACCGGTCTGTGAGGTATGAAGTAAACCAGGTGAGGGCTGTGCCGTTAATACCAAACGTATTTTGGAGGCGAGAAAGAAGAATTGAGTGATCTATGGTATCAAAGGCTGCAGATAAGTCAAGAAGAGTGTGGAGGGAGATTTTTCCTGCATCAGAAGCAAGTAGAAGTGTATCGTAAGAGTGGACTAGGGTGGTTTTGGTGCTGTGGTTGGGGCGATAGGCAGATTGAAAAGTGGGAAGGAGATCATTGGAATGAAGGTGACTGTTGAGCTGTTTGAGAAAAACTTTTTCTAGTACTTTAGAGACAAAGGGTAAGTTTGAGACAGGCCTATAATTCTTCAGAATGTTGGGATCGAGGTCGTGCTTTTTCAGTAGAGGTGTGACTATTGCTGTTTTAAGAGCTGATGGAAAATTTCCTGACACAAGAGATGAGTTTACTATTTTAGTGATAATAGGTACAAGTTGTGGTAGGCATTGTGAGAAAACAGGAGCAGGTATGGGATCAAGGTCGCATGATTTTATAGTCATTTCCTTCAGAATTGTCATGATTTCTTTTTCACTTGTGGGATGGAAGGAAAAGAGAGGAGTGCCAGTGAACTGGGGATCAGGAGGCACAGGCTGGAATTGAGTCTGATCCAGTCTGGAGCGTATGTTTCGAACTTTGTCTGAGAAGAAGGCAGAAAATATGGATGGAAGTTCAGACAGGCTGTGGGTTTTAGGCAGAGGAGTTGTTTTTGCAGATCCAAGGAGATATGAGGTGAGGGAAAAAAGAGATTTTATGGATGTAGCACAGAGAACTTGGGAAGAGTAGTAGTCTGTCTTTGCTGAATGGATTAAGAGTATTACACTGTTGTGTATTGTATATTGGACTGTATTTGATTGCATTGCATTGTAATGTATTCTATATGGTATTGTACTGTAATGCACTGTGTTGTACCATAAAGTATTCCATTACATTGTATATTGCACTGTATTGCATTGCACTGTATAGCACTGTATTATATTGTATTATGTTGTGTCTTGTACTGTATTGGGCTGCTACTCTACACCGCACTTAACTGCATTGCAATGTGATGTGTTGTGTTATACTGTATGTACTGTGTTGTGTTGCATATTATTCGGCCAGGGATCATTGCCGAGCTGCAGTGAGGGGCTTTGCTGTTGTTGTTGTCGTTATTTTTGTTGCTGCTGTTGCTCTCTTTTGTTTGGTTTGGTGTGGTTACATGCATTTTTGTTTGTTCTGTACACTGGACACTGTTTACTGTCTCATCCTAAAATACTAGCACCCAGACCACCAATCGTTATCCAAAGAACATGTTACCTACATGTTATCTACAATGTTCGGGGTGTAGGAAAAAGTTGACTCATTGATTTCTTAGTATTCAGAGAATTGGTTATCTCTACATCAGCAAACCAGACATGTTGGTGTGGGTTTTTCCCCTTTTGTTTACGTATATATATATTTATATTAGTGGCAAGTTCAAATAGTATCACATCTAGATTCCTTTATGACTAAATTATAGTTACTTTGTTAATGTTCCACCTTTGGAATGAAAAACGGGATCATATCATCTTTGCTCGTGCATGTAAAGAATGTAGAAAGGTTTTTAAACCTTTTGTTTTTCAACATGAGCACCACACTGTTAGACGCTGTTGCAGACATGCACAAAACAGTGGGGTAGGGTGGGGGTTGGGGTGGAGGCGGGGAGGAGGGGGGGGGGGGTTGCAGTCTCCTCTTCTGCATCGGCAGTTGAGGTAGGTGTGTAGTGAAGTGGTGTGGAGGAAGTCGGCCGTTTGCCTGAGGGAAATCAGGGAGAGGAGGTAGCGGCTACAGACAGACAGACAGACAGGTCCTGTGTGGTCTTCCTGAGCTGGCTGTAGTTACTGTCCCCCCTTTCTCTTTCCCAGAGCCTGCAGTACCACTGGTGCCGCTGCTGCTGCTGCTACCAGTACTACTTCTAATGCTGCTGCTGCTGCTGCTCCTGCTGCTGCTGCTGCTGCTGCTGCTGCTGCTGCTGCTGCTGCTGCTGCTGCTGCTGCTGCTGCTACCAGTACTACTTCTAATGCTGCTGCTGCTGCTCCTGCTGCTACTGCTGCTACCAGTACTACTTCTAATGCTGTTGCTGCTGCTGCTGCTGCTGCTGCTGCTGCTGCTGCTGCTGCTGCTACCAGTACTACTTCTAATGCTGTTGCTGCTGCTGCTGCTGCTGCTGCTGTTGCTGCTGCTGCTGCTTTCGCTTCTGCAGAGTTTTCCACTTTCATTAAAGACACTATCACTAGTGATTAGTACTTTTACCACAGTTTTGGCTGTTGGTGTGTTTGGAGGCTTTTTTCGGATGCTTCCACAGATTCTGTTGGCTATCCTGTGTAAATGTGTCACTGTTGCTGCTGACACCATCACTATTTTGTTTCTTTCTGTTTCTTTTGAATGCTGCTGGTGGTGGATAATTGTGATCCTGGTCAGCTTTTAAATCTAAAACCAGACTTGGAACAAATCAAGTCAACTGACCAAATCCATTCTTTATTAAGACCTACAGACTTTTTTCCGAGGTTACAGCGTTCGCTGCGTTTGTAATGCTTTTATTTGATTTTAATATTGTTCATACCAGTCATCTTATCTAAACAAAAGGCATTATGGTACACAAGCGTATGAGAGAGAGAGAGAGACAGAGAGACAGACGGACGGACAGACAAACAGACAGACAGACAGACAGACAGAGGCGGGGAGACAGAGGCCTAGACAATGGACTTAGATTTCAGAGGGTAATGGAATAAGTGCACCCCTCGAAAATGTCTGACAGTCAGACGGGCAGGCAGAGAGGGGACTGGCGTATACGAGTAGAAGAGTAAGTACAGATAAACAGACAGACAGGTAGACAGGTAAACGCATAAACACAGGCAGACGTATAAAAAAGGAATCCCGTAACATCCCCTTAATCTCCTCTCTAGCTTTTGTCTTTAAAAAAGAAACTCCATCGATGAAGTTCCCCATAAAGTCACAACCCAAAAGTTACCATTTCTGGTCCGCCCCCCAAAAATCCGTTCATCATTGGCTACATCTTTATGACCCTACCCATGATAACACCAAACATCACTGACTTCCTAACAAATCTGAGACCAATAATACACACACAAACACACGCGCACACGCCTGCGTGCACGCACACACACACACACACACACACACACACACACAGCTGAACTTATTGCAGTTCTTATGACTCTTAACTATATTCTTGATTTTCCATTTTCCTTCTTTCGTATCTTGCTTTGTGTTGACTCCAAGTCTGTATTGAATGCTATAAAATCCCCAAACTTCAAGGTCTCCAAAATTATTTTTGAAATTAAATATGTCATACACCTCCTAAGTTTAAGAGGTATTCCTGTTTCTTTTTGTTGGGCGCCTTCTCAGGTTGGAATTTTTTCAAATGAGTGGGCTGACAGAGCTGCAAAAAAGGGGGCAAGACATGATATGGAATCGATAGAACTGGATGTTCCCTTATCTCTACAGGAGGGATACTGTATATTAGAACAAACTTCATGGGGTAAGTTTAAAGAATCTGATCAATTCAAGGAATGATATTTAAAAAGTTGTCTGACCACTGCCCATATTTCTTGTTATATGGCTCCTTCTCAAATAGATTCGCGTTTTATGACCGTGAGAAGGGTTAATTCACTATATTTTAGAATGAAGTTAAATGCATTCCTTACAAAATTTTGTAAACATGTTAGATGTCTATGTGGGGATCATATTTCCAATACTCATATCATTTTTAATTGCCCTATTGTATACCTTTTTTACCTACATTTTCTGAACAGTCTCTGGAAAATGTATTTGAAAATTCAAAGCTAGCCTTTGCCATTGGCAGATGTTTATTGCATAGTCCACTTGAATATTTATTGTAGTTACATTATTGTTATTTCATGTTTCCACATTGTTGAGTTTATATTTTGCTCCTGTTTAAAAGTATTAATTAGCATTACTTTTCTAGGTTGGTTGGGGTTTTTTTGTTTGTTTGGGGGTTTTGTTGGTGGTGGTGTTTTTTTGGGGGGTTGTTATGTTCTCACAAAAATACCAACACTGATACTATTTCTTAACCTTTTCTCCTTCCACTCCTTCTTCTCCCTTCTTTAACTTCCACTACACTTTCTATTTCCCTCGTCTAATATCACTTAGAGTGAACAGACGTTAAATTGAAGACAACAACAACAACAACAACAACAACAACACACACACACACACACACACACACACACACACACACACACACACACACACACACACACACACACACACACACACACA
>CM054137.1:79911483-79953983 GCA_028751875.1 Rapana venosa | reverse complement strand
CTCCCCGGCAAGCCTGACACCCAGGAAGCTTCGCCTTCTGCATGCTAACCGAGCACTGGCTCCAGCACCGCCCTGTTGCGGCAACGAGCAGACTAACGTACACAGCCACACCTATGTATGCTGAGCTTGCTGGTCTAGAGGTAACGCGCCTGCCTAGAAAGCGGAAACTTCGGGTCGGAAGTCTGCGGTGGTTTGATCCCCGTTTGGGCCAAAAACTCCCCCCCCCCCCCCCCCCCCCCATCCATTAGACCATGAGTGGTGGTCTGGGTGCTAGGCTTTCGGATGAGACGATAAACCGAGGTCCCGCGTGTTACACAAAATTATGTAGCGCACGTAAAAGAACCCATGGCAACAAGGGAGTTGTCCCTGGCTAAATTTTGTAGAAAAAAGCTGGTAGGGAAACAAATACAGTTGCAGACAGGAAAAAGAAAAAAATTATGGGTGGCGCTGCTCTTGTGGCGACGCGCTCTCCCCCGGGGGAGAGCAGCCCGAATTTCACGCAGAGAAATCTGCTGTGACTTAAAGTGGAATACAATACAAAACAAACCAAAAAGTGGGTTACAATGCAATATATCCGCGCATACACGCCGCATTCATACACACATTCACGCACACATATGTGCTCCAACTTATGCTACTATCATTACTGATGCTGCTACTTCTATTGTTACCATAACTATACATCATTGTTGTTAATGTTATTTTTATTTACTGAGTGTCTGTTCCGTGCCACAAAAGACTATAAATCACTCAATTCTTCTTTCTCGCCTCCAAAATACGTTTGGTATTAATGGCACAGCCCTCACCTGGTTTACTTTATACCTCACAGCCCGATTCCAGAAAGTTATTGTAAACAAAATTCAATCAAAACCTGTCAAGCTGGAGTGTGGAGTCCCACAAGGATCAGTTCTGGGCCCTGTTCTCTTCAATCTCTATGCTGCTCCACTCTCACATATGATAAACCACCATCATATTGATCATTTCTACGCCGATGATACTCAGCTTCAATGCAGTGATACTGTTGAAAACTTGCCTTCTCTCCTGACAAATACGTCCTACTGCCTTCAAGACATTCAAAACCGAAGCCATGCTCATATGGACCGAACATAAACTTTCCTCCATCGCAACAACTTCAACAGAATTCGGCAATACGTCAGTTCCTTTGGCTAAGTCTGTGAAGTATTTAGGTGTAGTTCTCGACAACACACTCTGTGAAAAAATTCATCACCCAGACCTGCCAGTTTTGATAGTACTATCAATTACGGCGCATAAGCGCAATTTGCAAGTATCTGTCCACTGACGCAACTTCCAAGCTTGTCACATCTCTCATTCTTTCACGTTTAGACTACTGTAATTCTCTTTTGGTTGGCCTTCCAGCATCATCCATCCACTCTCTTCAACGCGTACAAAACTATGCAGCTCAACTGGTCCTAAGAAAGTAAAAATCTGAACACATCACTCCTCTTCTGCGATCTCTTCACTGGCTGCCTGTCTCACAGAGACTGAAGTATAAGACCAATACCCTCTGTTTCAAATGTCTTCACAAATCTGTACCCTCTTATTTCTGTAACTGTCTTCACCTGTATACTCCATCCCGTTCCCTTCGCACAGCTGCAGATACTTTGTGCTTTCGAACACCCAGATTCAAACAAACCACTGTTGGCCGTCGCTCTTTCTCTGTTTCTGGTCCATCCACCTGGAATGATCTCCCTCTTTCACTTCGCCAAAAGCCTTCACTTGATACCTTCAAATCCAGCCTCAAAACGCACTTATTTCCTCCCTGACACTTTCCCCTCATATCTGTTCCTACTTTTCAACAGCATCCTTCATCTCCTTCATCACCACCTAAGAGTGTGTGTGTGTGTGTGTGTGTGTGTGTGTGTGTGTGTGTGTGTGTGTGTGTGTGTGTGTGTGTGTGTGTGTGTGTGTGTGTGTGTGTGTGTGTGTGTGTGTGTGTGTGTGTGTGTGTGTGTATGTGTGTGTGTGAGTGTGTGTGTGTGTGTGAGTGAGTGTGTGTGTGTGTGTGTATGTGTGTGTGCATAAATTTGAAATATCTTATGTTATTTGAGGAAAGTTGCATGCGTGTAAATGATTTGAGTACAAGCGTTTCGATTTGTTTGTTTTACCAGATTCAGCGCTATATAAATTCCATATATAATTATTACTACTATTATTATTATTGTTATATTATTATTATTATTATTATTACTATTATTATTATTATCATTACAAAAGCCTGGGCTTGCACAGTTTCCCTGTTAGTTGTCCTACTTCACTGGTGCCACTAGCCCTTGTCAGCAAAACAAAGACCAAAAAAAAACCCTGGAAAATTGCGGTGTAAACTTTCAAAGCAAAACTAGAAATCACCCTGGCTCAATCCATCCTTTCTGGCTTCTGGGAAATCACGCTGACAGGCTCCTCCTGCATGCCACTACCTGACTCTCTGGACAGAGGGCTGTAGACTGGACACCGATAAAGGAACCATGACAAAACAAAAGTCTGTGTGTTCGGGGAATGTAACGCAATCGGTTATTTGTAGATTTGGTGAACAAAAACAATAACCTCAGCGGCCTTCTTTCTCGTCAAACGCTCAGACAGCAACTATTGTTGCATGTCGCGAAAATGCGTTGCGCTGCCGTTAAGCGCCTGACAAGTCAGGCCCAGTACATCCGATTTCGGCGTGGGAGAGAATTGCTATCTTTGAAGTGTTTCTGGGAATAGGCAAGAGAATGGACCAAGAGGGAAGAAAATAGACATGAAAAGATGTGACAGGGGAAAAGAGGAACAAGGCGGAAACAAAGAGAGGGATTAAAAAAAAATTAAAGAGGGAATTCCTAAAACAGAATTTCCAGAAGGTGGCGATGCTATTGATACTGACGAGCCCCCGGCATCCCCACGGGGAAAGTTCAGTGTGACCAGCCACAACTCCTTCATTACCGTGAAAATGACTGCTCCAACAGTTAGTCCCCAAAAAATCAAAGCTCTAATGTAAGAACCTGCTTCATAGACAGTCTTTGCAAGACTTCTCTCGCAGAGATTTCCTCGTTTTGTTTGCCTAACCCGAGTTTTGGCCCCTTAATAGGCGCTCTTCATAGAAACTAACCATGACAGCATCTGCACCCTTCAGACACCATCCATCAAACACTTAGCACAGGTTACCAACGTCTGTTGCAATCACAGCAACACAGCCACAGTTCTGCTGCCTGCCCAAAGATCCCATCATAAGGCAGATGTGCCTTTGAAATGAAAGTTCTGGAATACGTAAGCAAAGTAAACAAGAATTGTCACAGAGTGAGGCTCGCGATTTTAGTTTCATACCTTTTATTTACCGTATTTTGTTTTCTTTTCAGTGGGACTAGCACCCAGCCCTCTAATTAAGGGCCAAGGCTTCGGAAAAATGACCTCTGGCCACCAGCAAGGGTCACCCTCCTTGACCCGTCCACTGCGCTGTGCATGTTTTTGTTGTTGTTGTTGTTTTTAAATCTGTGTCTTTCTGTCTTTCTTCCTCCACCCTGAGCGCTTTTTGGAGTGTAAGATGGACTAAAGTAGGCGAGCAAGAAACATCGTACAAGGACATAACAGCTTACACCTTAACACACGTGCCTGCGTGTCTGGTAGTCCCTGTGACAAAGTGGGTTCGTCCGCAAGGTGGCAGATAGACAGCCAGCTTTAGTGTCTGGAGGACAGTGCCCTGGTGATGTGATGGCTTCCAGAAAGATGTATGGGAAAAGGAGCCTGCAGTGTTTCAGATGTTTACGTCTCTCTTGCAAGATCACTATCTGTTTGTTGCTGTAGGCTTATACTTGCGGGTAGTAGGCCATATAGGTGTCAGTGAAAAATGGTGTTAGGTAAAGGTAAAGGTACTCCCATAACCTTCGTGGTCGTTGGAGAACGAAGTGTCAGAGATCTCAGCTTCTCTAGGAGCCAGCATATTGAGGGCGGCGCCCATCTCCTCTCCCTCGCCGCTTTACCTTCCCTGACCCTAAAGAGGGCAGGTACCTATTTACAGCTGGGTGAACTGGGGGACTGTACTGAAGCCAAGTCCTGCAAACGGTCACCCATCCACTTGATAACCACGCTCACTGCTGCATAACCTTAGCTTGGGGAAAGGGAGTGCTCTGTCCACTGAGCTGTCCTGTAGAAAGATGTGAGTGTAGGCTAAACAGGAGGGAGAGGGGAGGGGGCACTTTAAAAGGCTGGTTTTGATGTGGCTGGTTCCAGCAGGTGTGTCTGCAGGTGAAGAGAGGAGAGTGTGCCACGCGGCCAGAGATGGCACCCTGATGTCTGCAGGCAGGGGGGGGGGGGGGGGGGTGCCAGAAGACGGAGGGTGCTGCCAGCCCTGCAACAGGCTCTGTGAGACTGGCCTGACCCAGCCTGTGGGGCTGGGAGTCTGTCGGTCACCTGCAGGTCCTGTCTTCTTCTCGCCGTGTCTCTTTTCCTGTTCTCCCCACTCCCTGTATGTCTGCTTCCAGTTGGGAACGTAGAAACCCGAATGAATCAGCATAATTATGTTCATGATATGAAAACTGGCCCAGGCCAAAAACCGTGTCAGTCATTACTGTCAGCCAAAGCTCCCCATCTTTCCCTCTACAGTTTCCTGAGCCAACAACGAGCAAGTCCATTACTTTTCTGGGTCTCTCTTTTGGGGGGTTATTTGGATTGTGGCATAAAGAAACAACTAGCGAATCTTTGTGCCGAACCTTGGAAAAGCCGAAAGAATGCAAGGGAGATCAACGCGTGTGTACACAGCAGAGTGGTCAGCCTTGGCTGAGTAATAACCGAACATTGTTAGAACACATAGGTACTTTACTAACACGGGCAAGAGAGGCTGAAAAAATGGTTTTGACTTGACTTTCATGAGGTATAATTCCCTGCTTTCAGTCATTTGTTTATCCATTCCTTCACTCTGCCTTTCTTTCTTCGCCTTTTTCTTCTTCGGGAACCTGCTAGCTGCCCCCAGTGATGCTGTTCTCTCTCAGCCAGCAATACCAAACAGAAAGGCAGTGAGCAGCTGTCTGTGTGCTGCTCGGCTGTATGTATGTATGTCTGTGTGTATGTATGTGTGTATGTATGTGTGTATGTCTGTGTGTATGTTTGTATTATGTATGTATTATGTATGTATGTATGTATGTATGTATGTATGTATGTATGTATGCATGTATATATGTAATATGTATGTATGCATGTATGTATGTATATATGTATGTAAGTATGTATGTATGTATGTATGCATGTATGTATGTATGTATGTATGTATGTATGCATGCATGTATGTATGCATGTATGTATGTATGTATGTATGTATGTACGTACGTATGTATGTACGTATGTATGTACGTATGTATGTATGTACGTACGTATGTATGTATGTATGTATGTATGTATGTATGTATGTATGTATGTATGTATGTATGTACGTATGTATGTATACTCAGCAGTGCAAGGCTTGGGGTCTGTTTTTCCTGTCTGTTACGCTTGTTTGACGTCTTTCCGTTGACCTTGGCTTGAAACTTAATATACAGTAGGCCTCTATTGCTTGTGTGGTCTGAAGGAGAGAGAGACAGAGAGAGAGACAGAGAGAGACAGAAAGAGAGAGACCGAGAGAGAGAGCTCTTCTCTGTTCATCACTACTCTTAACCATTTTCTCAGACATTCTAGAGGAGGAGGGGTGCCGGGCCCACCTTCAAAAGTTATTTCAGCCCCCAAACCGTCTCCTTCCCCTCCCCATCCCCCACTCCACCCCACCCCAGCACGACAGGGGAAGTAATTGGACTCACTATCACAGTACCAACACCTCGCTGGCTTCCCTGATAGTCTGACGCCACAAAGACCATTTCTCCTTGGCTACACTCCACCTTTAGCTTCCGGGTCATGTAGTAACTTCTATAGACTGCTAGTCAGAACATTAATTTTCTGCTGAGTTAAAGTTTGTGGGAAAAATGCGCCGTGTTCTTGTGTTTGGGGGATTGAGGACATAGAGTAATGCCAGGTAGTCACGAGAAAGTTGGAAATTATCATTAACATGATGATTGCTTGTGTACCTACAATGTTGACCCCGCGTATGAATATTGCAGTTAGGAAGCTAGCAGACGACAAAAGGACTGAGGGGGTACAGTGTTTGCTGAAAAAAAATTTTCAAACCTTCCAAGTTTATGCAAAAATCACATGAGTTTTGAGTCAGAGGCTAGTCTCTCACAAAAAGAGGTTTTTATTTCTGTGGATGCCCTCGTAAGAGCGGTATGAATGCAAGAGTGATATAGGAAAATAGAAGGAAAAGTGGCAAAAATATAGGTGGAGTGGAGTGTAGCCTTTATTGCTCACACTATACACAGGAGAGCACGTTCATCAATATACGAGGTAGGGAGGGGGGGGGGGGGGGGGGGGGGGGGGTTTCAAGACTTGGCACAAACACCTCACAAGATGTTCTTGAGTTTTGGGGCATAAAGAGAAACTACATAAAGTAAATGACTACATGGGTAGCGCTGTTTTATGGTTCGGGTCTAGATTTCGTGGAGATTGAGCGTGGTTAAGTCCTGATAAAGTGCTTGATTTCATTACCAAGGTCTTCTGGAATCTCTGTTGGTATTTTTACTCCTTCTTTTAGCTAATTCAGACTCACACACACACACACACACACACACACACACACACACACACACACACACACGCACGCACGCACGCACGCATGCACGCACACACACACACACACACACACACGCACAAAATAAATTAAAATAAATAAAATAAATTGTTTAAAAAAATAAAATTAAAAAAAATTTAAAAAACGCACGCACACGCACACACGCACACACACACACTACCAAGTTTCACATTTCTCTGAAATACTTGCCTTATTATCACTGTCATGAGTGCTGTCAATATAATTAATATATGAGTGTGCGTCATAAGATGTAAGCATGTACATGCATTCGCATGTGAGTGTCTGTGTAGGTAAGTGGGTGGGTGTGGGAGTGTTTGTAGGTGTGGGTAAGTGGGTGGGTGTGGGGGTGTTTGTAGGTGTGGGTAAGTGGGTGGGTGTGGAGTGTTTGTAGGTGTGGGTAAGTGGGTGGGTGTGGGAGTGTTTGTAGGTGTCTGTGTAGGTAAGTGGGTGGGTGTGGGAGTGATTGTGGGTAGATGGGTGGGTGTGGGAGTGTTTGTAGGTGTGGGTGTGGGTAAGCGGGTGGTGTGCGAGTGTTTGTGTGGGTAAGTGGGTGGGTGTGGGAGTGTTTGTAGGTGTCTGTGTGGGTAAGTGGGTGGGTGTGGGAGTGTTTGTAGGTGTCTGTGTGGGTAAGTGGGTGGGTGTGCGAGTGATTGTGGGTGTGGGTAAGTGGGTGGGTGTGGGAGTGTTTGTAGGTGTCTGTGTAGGTAAGTGGGTGGGTGTGGGAGTGATTGTGGGTGTATGTGTGGGTAAGTGGGTGGGTGTGGGAGTGATTGTGGGTAAGTGGGTGGGTGTAGGAGTGTTTGTAGGTGTGGGTGTGGGTAAGCGGTGGGTGTGGGAGTGTTTGTGGGTGTGGGTAAGTGGGTGGGTGTGGGAGTGTTTGTAGGTGTCGGTTTTGGTAAGTGGGTGGGTGTGGGAGTGTTTGTAGGTGTCGGTGTGGGTAAGTGGGTGGGTGTGGGAGTGTTTGTAGGTGTCGGTGTGGGTAAGTGGGTGGGTGTGGGAGTGATTTTAGGTGTGGGTAAGTGGGTGGGTGTGGGAGCGTTGTAGGTGTGGGTGTGGGTAAGTGGATGGGTGTTGGTAAGTGGGTGGGTGTGGGTAAGTGGGTGGGGGTGGGTAAGTGGGTGGGTGTGGGTAAGTGGGTGGGTGTGGGTAAGTGGGTGGGTGTGGGTAAGAGGTGTGGGTGTGGGTAAGTGGGTAAGTGGGTGGGTGTGGGTAAGAGGGTGGGTGTTGGTAACGGGTGGGTGTGGGTAAGAGGTGGGTGTGGGTAAGTGGGTGGGTGTGGGTAAGTGGGTAAGTAGGTGGGTGTGGGTAAGTGGATAAGAGGGTGGGTGTGGGTAAGTGGGTAAGTAGATGGGTGTGGGTAAGTGGGTAGTGGGTGGGTGTGGGTAAGTGGGTGGGTGTGGGTGTGGGTGGGTGTGGGTAAGTGGGTGGGTGTGGGTAAGTGGGTGGGTGTGGGTAAGTGAGTGGGTGTGGGTGTGGGTAAGTGAGTGGGTGTGGGTGTGGGTAAGTGGGTGGGTGTGGGTAAGTGAGTGGGTGTGGGTTTGGGTAAGTGGGTGGGTGTGGGTAAGTGGGTGGGTGTGGGTAAGTGGGTAAGAGGGTGGGTGTGGGTAAGTGGGTAAGTGGGTGGGTGTGGGTAAGTGGCCGGGCGTGGGTAAGTGGGTAAGTGGGTGGGTGTGGGTAAGAGGGTGGGTGTGGGTAAGTGGGTGGGTGTGGGTAAGAGGGTGGGTGTGGGTAAGTGGGTGGGTGTGGGTAAGTGGGTGGGTGTGGGTAAGAGGGTAAGTGGGTGGGTGTGGGTAAGTGGGTAAGTGAGTTGGTGTGTGGGTGTGGGTAAGTGGGTAAGTGGGTGGGTGTGGGTAAGTGGGTGGGTGTGGGTAAGAGGGTGGGTGTGGGTAAGTGGGTAAGAGGGTGGGTGTGGGTAAGTGGGTAAGAGGGTGGGTGTGGGTAAGTGGGTAAGAGGGTGGGTGTGGGTAAGTGGGTGGGTGTGGGAGTGTTTACAGGTGTGGGTATCGGCAAGTGGGTGGGTGTGGGAGTGTTTGTAGGTGTGGGTGTGGGTCTGTGTTCCTACAGTCATGCTACAGAGAGAAAACACTTGTGTTGGCATTGTCATAAGTTTTCTTTCTATCCCCCCCCCTCCCTATCCTCCCTCAAGCTCAATATACATACATCAACTTGAAGAAACACCGTGCGAGGTGTGGGTGGGTGTAGTTGTATATTTTTTCCCATTTATTTTATTTTATTCTTTTATATCGAAATTTTATGAAACAGCATGCACATGGGGACTTAATCTAAAAAGCAAAATTTAAAAAACACATGAGTATTTTATTTCACTACCCTCGAAATGTAAAAAGAAATCAGTTATAAAATCACACACACACACACACACACACACACACACACACACACACACATACACACATACATACACACACACACACACACACACACATACACACATACATACACACACACACACACACACACACACACACACACACACATACACACACACATACACACACAAACATGCAACGCATGACCTTACTTAGCTTGTCATCATGAATGAAGGCAAGCCATACAACAACATAACAACAAACTGAGGAAGGAAGGAGGAAAGGAGGGAGGGACGGAAGGAAGGAAGGAAGGAAGGACGGGATGTTGGCAGGTATGTTATTAGAACCACAAATCATACAGTCCTTTCCTTTCAGCTTGCTTCCTCTGTGTGTGTGTGTGTGTGTGTGTGTGTGTGTGTGTGTGTGTGTGTGTGTGTGTGTGTGTGTGTGTGTGTGTGTGGTGTGTGTGTGTGTGTGTGTGTGTGTGTGTGTGTGTGTGTGTGTGTGTGTGTTCGTGTGTCTGTGTCTGTGTCTGTGTCTGTGTACGTCTGTCTGTCTAGTCGGGGCTTGTTCTTATTTTGTTGGGGGGGGGGGGGGGGATGTTTTTGTCTAGTTTCTTTCTTTTGTTGTTGTTGTGTTCTTTTCTTTTGTTTGGATTTTATTTATTTCTTGATTTCTTTTGGCTGTTGTTTTTCTCGTTGTCGTTTATTTGTTTGGCCACTTTTTTTCTTATTCTTTATATTGCATCCCTTGCGTTTGTTTCGCTTTGCTTTGTTCTTTTCTCTATTTTCTTCTTCTTTGTTTTTGTTGGGTTGTTGTTGGGTTTTTTGTTGTTGTTCGTTTGTTGTTGTTGCGGGGGGTTGGGGGGGGGGGGGGGGCGAGAGGAGGAAAAGTGAATGTGAAGGTGTAATGCAGGATGGTTTACACAGAAAGAAGTAACCAAACACCTGATTGTCACGTTCTGATATTTGTTGCTCCCACAAAGAAGTAAAGAGTCTGTGAGAGAGAGTGAGAGAGAGAGAGAGAGAGAGAGAGAGAGAGAGAGAGAGAGAGAGAGAGAGAGAGAGAGAGAGAGAGAGAGAGAGAGAGAGAGAGAGAGAGAGAGAGAGAGAGAGAGAAATATCTGTACAGACAGACGCATATACAACAAAATACACACAGACAGGAAATAAACCCGAATCTGAAAAATCACAAAGACAAAACATATAAAGAATCTGCGACAGAAAGAAAATGTATACAGACATATTCATATACTACAAAATACACACAGATTGAAAAAAAAAAACAAGTCTAAAAAAAATCACAAAGACGAAGCATAACATTACGCCCGCTCTTACTTCAGCAATTTTTTTTAAAAAAGATAATAATAACATACTAAATGCCAATACATGAAAACAAAACGCACAGATAAAACACTTCTAAAACTGACTCATCAAAATTGCCAGTAATTTGAAGCACGTGTAAATGTATCCCAAACAAAATGAAACACCATAATAATACAATACAAAGCGAAACAACACATAAACAACAAACAAACAAAACCGCAGAAGCAAATAAAAAGGGGAAGTAGTTTCCTTATTTTAAAAAAATCCTGTTGACATGTCTGCAAATGAACACAACCAAAACAGAACAGAACAGGACAAAACAAAACAAAACCAAAAGAATAATGTCTGAATAAAGACAAATTCAAAGAAATAAACAGCAAAATCCAAAGCAAACAAAAAAGACACGATTTTGCTGTTAGGGAAATCACAGCGACTTGCTTCTTTTTTGTCTGGCTACAATCATTCACGCTATCTAAAACATCGTGCGGTCTGTAGTTTAAGATGCCTTCTTTCTTTTTACCTTAATACCAGAATTCAAAGAAGATAGAAACAGAAAAGTGGGAGGGGGAGAGTATAAGACAAGAAAGAAAGGAAGGAAGGAAGGAAGGAAGGCAGAAAGAAAGGCAGGAAGGAAGGAAGGCAGGAAGAAGAATCCAAAAAGAAAAAAAAGAAAGGAAATAGAAAAACAGACAAGAAAGAAATGAAGGGAGAAAGATAAAAGCAGTTAAAAGAAAAAAGGATGGAATGAAGAAAGAAAGAAAGGAAGGAAGGAAGAAAGATCTAGGAAGAGAGAGAGGGGGAGGGAGGGAGGGACACACACACACACACACACACACACACACCACACACACAAAAGACAGACAGAGTTAATGCTAGAAAGAAACAGTTTATTTTTCACATCAATCTTCGTTTGCTAAGCTTGGTAAAGTCGTACAGCAAACTGTTGTTGACATCTTTTCTGCCTGTCCCTACCCCTACCCCCACCCTCACCCCCACCCCAACCCCCACCAAACACAGCAAAAACTGTAATTGAAAATGTTGACGTGTAATAAGAAGAGATTGAGTGGAACAAGATTAACTGCCGCTTGCGATAATAAACTCTTTTCCCATGGTTGTTTTCTTTCTTTCTTTCTTCTTTGTCTGCTTGGTTGATTGTTTGTTTGTTTGTATGTTTTCTGAGGACGTGAGGGGCCTCTTGTAAGAAGCAGAAGAACAACAAACAAATAATAATAATAATAATAATAATAATAAAGAAAACAACAAGGGCTTTGATTGGATGGATTGGATACTGAAACGTTTTTGGTCAGTTTTACTAAAAAGATGTCTCGGCGAGCTAAACCTTCTGTTCATGCGACGATCTTTCTGTCAAGAGATTCTCTTTGTGGTTGCTTTTCAAGCTGTACGCCTTTAACCCATTGCGCTGGTCAGCCTTTGGGTGCACGATGTGTATTATCCCAACACAACACAACACAACACAATGCAAAACAACGTGAGTCTCATCCTCTCTACCGTTCTTACGCGGAGGAAAACTTGATTCGTGTTCAACGTTAAGATCTATAGATCTAGTGATAGAAATGTTGAGAAATGTCAGATACACCAAGTTAGAATGTTGCCCTTACAGTTTTCAGGTGTCTGTCTAAATCTAAGAGTAAAATATATCCTGACATCAGGTCCTGTACAAAATGGTCTGTAAATGTTGCATCTCTCACTGTTCTCTATAATCATGAAAGTTTCATTCCTGCCACCCCCTTTAAGCTAAATCTTTCCTTAAAAAAAACACTCAAAAACTATATTCTGCACGAAGTTGGAATGTGGCTACCTTAATGATGGGTGGAAAACGCGGTCGCATACCCAAAAATCTCACCATTGGTGAACCTGGGAGATCTATCGGAGGATCAGGGAGAAAGAACCCTTGATTCACGCCAAACATACTACATCCAGGCATTACAACTTTCAATGAATGTTTGATGACCAACTTAATTTGTTATGTGCATCTAACTCAACTAACATTTACAAGCTTTTCTGGTGATCTGAATTCATTCCTCGTTGCAAATTTAAGCCCAAATCGACTACATCTTATTACAGAGAATGAGTTTAAGTAAACAGACAGACAAACACAGAGACAGAGAGAGAAAACTCTACATACACATTTCTCCTTTCACTTGTCTCTACAATAATTCACACGCATGCACGAGCACGCGCACTTATCTCCTCTGTCTCTCTTTCCTTCTTCATCTTCTTCCTTTCTTTCCTTCCGTCACTCCACATCCCCCCCTCCCCACTTTCCCCGCTTCCCAACCCTCCTCATCTCCCAATTCGTTTCCATGATCCCTCCTCATGTTCTGGCAGTATGTCTGTGAAGAGGGAGGTCTGTGATTAAGGAATCACTCTTGTAGCTGCCTTGATCTGCCAATTATGGCCTCATGACGTCAGCTTGCCTCAAGGGAGTTCACTCTAGGCCTGGCAGGTCACGCTTTGCGCATTGAGACGTGTCTTTTACCTGTTTGCCCTTCTTTCTTTAACTGTTTGGTTTTGTATCTTCTTGTTTAAAGCTCTCTCTCTCTCTCTCTCTCTTTTCTCTCTCTCTCTCTTCTCTCTCCTCTCTCTCTCTCTCTCTCTTCGTATGAATTATGTGTGGTTTATTTTCGGAGTAAATAATAGAAGATTACAACCTTCATTCTTGTTTACTATGGATTTTACAATGCAGGAAAACTTTACGAAGGCAGATGAGTCAGAATGTTTTTGTGTGTGATTTTTGTTACGGCTCGTTGTTTTCTCCCTTTCTTTCTAAGAATTATACTTCTTGTTCGTTTGTTCTTGGGTGTTTCTTTTTCTGTATGAATGTTTTAGATTGGGTTTGGGTTTTCTTTTTTAACTTCTGTTAACATCTTTTTACATGTTGCTCTGTTTTTTGCTTGTGTATCTTTGCTTGCTGTTAAGTTAGGTTTCTTGTGCCTTACTCACTTTCCTTCTTTTCTTATCCCTTTGTTTGTTTCTTTTCGTTTGTTTTAATATCCATGTGAAACTGAGATTTTTCCGACATGAACAGAGTTAACTGCACTTCAATGCAAACATCGCTTTAACCCAAAACAAAAAAAACCACGCAAACAAACAAAAGCCAACACATACAAACAAACATATATTTTTAAAATATATAAAAATTTTCTAGGGTCTGAACTTTTAAGTGTGGGGCTTTTAGATAGACAGGGTGCTCTAAAATCATATGCCACAGCTACTGTACAAAAGAAAATAATGTTGACACACCAGAACACAGGGCCCAATGGTTAGCATGCCGACTGGCAATTTCTGTTTGTTTGGATGGGGGCGGAGGGGGGAGGGGCGGGCATTTTGGGGGGGGGGGGGGGGGGGTGGTTCTTTTTTCGTTCCTCGGTTAGAGCTCAGAGATTGACCAGTGGTGAGATTGTTTATTGTCGGTTTTTTGTTTTGATTTTCATTACATTTTGCCATGGGGTGGGTCTGGAAATAAGCTGTAGCTTGATGCTCTTCTCCTGCGGTTTTGTTGTTTGCTGATGTTGTATGTATATTGAATAAAATTATCTTGAAACCAAAGATCCATAGCCATCTCAGACCTGAACTAAGCGCAGTCTCTCTCTCTCTCTCTCTCTCTCTCTCTCTGTATAGCCACCGCCACAAGGTCAAAAGCAGGTCAGGCGGTTTGGCCTGAAGGGCAGTAAGTCAGTCTGTCCTTTCATCCTGACCTCCCCAAGCCCACACCACTTCCACGTTTACACTGGGGAGGGGGAGGAGGAGGGGGGATTTTTTTCCTCCGCAATCTATTAGCGACCTGCTGGCTGTAAACAAACAAAGGCTTGGGTCTCGCAGTAATACACACAGGTACTGTTGTTCAAAGAGCCAGTCGTCTGGGATCCTTTGAGCGTAAATTGTACATACTTGTGAGCATATAACTAACGCACGTGGGAGTACAGACACACACGCTCGCATGCGCACATACATACATGCACGCACGCTCGCGCGCACCCTCGCACGCATGCACACACATGCATGCACGTACGCACGCATGCATGCACACACGCACATGCACGCACGCACGTATGCACACACACACACACACACACACACACACACACAGCTGTGTTGCGGATCATCTTGCGTATGCATTAAAATCTGTTCAGCTTTTCAGGAGAGTAGGCCATTGCGTACTGGTGGGAACGGATGACAAAATTTACATTTTGTGTGTGTGTGTGCGTGCGTGCGTGCGTGCATGCGTGCGCGCGTGTGTCTTTTAGTCTTAACAAAGAGGGTGGGCTGGTTATTAAGTAATTTTTAAAATAACTATAATTCAATAAATGTTTCTACATAACAAGTTCATACATAACCATAATCATTCAACAAATGTATGAAAGCACAGATCAGTAAGGGTGTGAGACACAGACAGACAGACAGACAGGGAGAGGCAGACAGAAACAGACAGACAAACAGACAGGGAGAGGCAGACAGAAACAGACAGTCAGAGAAAGACGGAGAGAGACAAAAGACGGGGAGAGACAGGGACACAGAAGCAGACAGGGAGAGTGAGTGAGGGAAGGACACAGAGACAGAGAGAGATAGAGAGAGACACAAGGGAAGAGGAGGAAGAGAAGGCTGACTGATAGTCTAGTCCAAACAAGGCCATGGTGTCCCAGAAGAGGAGACAACATCAGCGAGAGCTTTGAAGATTGGCAACATCAAAGGTCTGTGTAAACTGTACGAACAGACAGACAGACAGTCTGTGGCATCAACAACACGCTCTGTACACCTACATCAGCAACATCAATTCAATTCAAACACTTAATTAGCTCAGAGACAGAAAAATTCACGTGGATTACAAGCCATACAGTAAAACATTAAACATTTAAACATAATATCAGGGGCAGAAAAGGTCTGTACACAGACAGACACACAGACAGAGAGACAAGACAGACAGACAAGACAGACAGACAGACAGGACAGACAGACAGTCAGACAGTCTGTAGCATCAACAACACGCTCTCTGTGTATCGTCTGACAAGTTGAACCCAGGGAAGCTCATTTCTCTCCATAATATAAATTGCATGCTAGGTATATTTGGATCATCCATACAACCCTTTAGCATGGCTAACTCACTCTTCTGAAAAATGGGGTGCATTTTTAACCTGTGTGTAATAATCATGTTACTATGCCTGGGCTGGCGGCAGGCCTTTGCTCCAAAATCTCTTCCAAGGGGCTTGTAAAACTGGATAATCATATTCTATTATTGTGTTGCATTGTATTGTATTGTAGTGTGTTATGTTGTATTGAATTGTATTGTACTGTATTACACTGTACGGCAGATTCCTCCGCATGAAATTAGGAATGCTCTCCTGGGTAAAGTGAGTCGCCACAAGAGCATCACCCTTTTAAAAAAAAAAAGTCTATGCATATTTATTTCCCGGTCAGAGTGGCATTTCTCTACTTTACAGAAATTACTGGGAACAACTCTCTTGTCGTAGGTTGTTTTGTACACCCTCGATTTATCATCGTCTCATTAAAAAATACTAGCATCCAGACCATCATCAAAGGTTTAGCGTATGGGGGAAGAAGATGGGGTTTGAACCCAGGACTTCTCTCTTTCTAGCCTAGACGTGTGCGTTACATCAAGATCACCGCACAGACACAGCAGTAGCAGGACTGGAACCTCTGGGCCCTCCTATGCTTCATGTGTTCAGTGATCTACCCACTCATCTACCCACACACACACACACACACACACACACACACCTCTGCGCTGTGAGGTAACCTAACCAATGATGTGAGCCTTGTCTAACAGGGCCGGGTGGCTGCTATATGGCTGGTCTCACCTGTCTCACCTGTCGGCATCACCCAGTTCGGTGTTAGCCGCCACGCCCACTGACAGTGGAATGATCCCCTTCTCCATTTGATCCCGTACTTGCAGCTTTATTCGTGGTGGTGGTGGTGGTGGTGGTCTTTTTTCTGCTGGCGTTTTTTGTTTGGTTGGTTTGTGGGTTTGGTTGTTGTTGTTTGTTTTGATTTTGTTTTCTTTATTTTCGGGCTGTTGTTGTTTGTTTGTGTGTTTTTTTGGGGGGTGCTTTATTTATTTATTTATTTATGTATACCACTTTAAGTCACAGCAGATTTCTCTGCGTGAAATTCGGGCTGCTCTCCCCGGGGAGAGCACGTCGCCACAAGAGCAGCGCCACTTTTTTTTCTTTTTCCTGTCTGCAACTGTATTTGCTTCCCTATCAGAGTAGCCTTTTTTCTACAAAATGTTGCCAGGGACAACTCTCTTGTTGCCGTGGGTTCTTTTACGTGCGGTAAACAATTATGTGTAACACACGCGACCTCGGTTTATCGTCTTATCCAAAAAACCAGCGCCCAGACCACCACTCATGGTCTAATGGATGGGGGAAAAGTTTCGGGTCCAAACGGGATTCGAACCACCGTACACTTCCAACCCAGACTTTTCGCTTTCTAGACAGACGCGTTACCTCTAGACCACCATCCAAAAGAGGGGTGCTAAAAGGAATATTTGCAGATGTACAAGCATGTTGACCTATCATGTACAAGCACATCAATGAACAAAAGCGCACAGTGCAGAGGGTCAGTTCGGTGATGAGCAAAAACAGAGAGAAAGGGAGGAGGAACAGAAATAGAAAAGATGGAAAATGAAGACAAACAAAGAAACATATTAAGTCAAGAATGAAAAAAGGAAGAATAGAAAGGAAAACAACAAGAAAAAGAAGCTGTCATCAACAGGAAGATAGATGGATAGTTAGAAACTGAAGAAAGAAGCAAGCAGACAGAGGAAGAAAAAGAGAGAGAGAGAGAGAGAGAGAGAGAGAGAGAGAGAGAGGAGAGAGAGAGAGAGAGAGAGAGAGAGAGAGAGACAATGACAATGACAATGACAATGACAAATGACAATGACAAATTCTTTTATTTCGAGGATAATGAATAAGCACACATGTGCTTTTTTACATCCAGTCCCCGCCCGTTAGGGATACATCTTAATAATAATAACCCAATACTTATACAGTCTCACAATAAAAACAAGGGGAAATAACCCTTTTCAAAACAGCTCCCCCCCCCCCCAAGCAAGTAATTAAAAGAAAATCCTAAAAATACCCCACCCCTACCCCCACCCCCAAAAAACCCTAACCAAAACAAACAAACAAACAAAAGAGAAGAAAAAACCAAACCAACAAAAGATGATAAAAAAGAGAAAACAGACAAACAACAACAACAACAACAACAAAGCCAAGAAAAATAACACAACCAAACTTAATAAGTCATAAAGATAAACATCTACACATTGTCAAATGGTACACATACTTGTTACACATAATTATAAGATATTGAAATAGGGCACTCATTAAAACTTAAGTACAGAGGCAAGTCCAATAAAGTATTGAAAATATAAAAATATGAATCCTTCATCAGGATATACTATGACTATAAGCAGGACGATAAAAGGTAAGAGAGAGAGACAGAGACAGAGAGACAGAGAGTGTGTGTGTGTGTGTATTTCAGAGATAATATCCAATATATAATTCCCAAAACAGTATGCGATCCCATCAACACTCATTTTAGATTATACTCGTTTCAAATTATATGTCATGATAATGAAATAAATTTAATACCCATACATCCACACAATAAAAACAAGAAACAAACCAAGAAGAAATTTAAAAACTATACAGTCGTTGAGGGAGAGAATATGAGTGGGTGAGTGAGTGAGTGAGTGAGTGTGTGTGTGTGTGTGTGTGTGTGTGTGTGTGTGTGTGTGTGGTGTGTGTGTGTGTGTGTGTGTGTGTGTGTGTGTGTGTGTTTGTGTTTGTTTGAGCGTGTGTGTGTGGGGGGGGGGGGGTGTTTCAGGGATAATACTAAATATGTAATACTCACATAGCACACGATTAACACAAACACTTTTTAATTATGCTCATGCAAATTGAATGTCATGGTAATAAAATAAGTGCAATACCCATACACTCACATAATAAAGAGGGGGAAAAAGCCAATAAAGTCATAAAAAGAACATCTACACATTGTAAGTAATAGAAACAAAATCTTTTTTCCAGGATAATGAATAAGTATTCATGTGCTTTTTTACATCCAGTCCCCGCCCATGGGTCACATTTAAAAATGCACTCAGAACTCATACTTTCAAGCAGAAGAAGCAAAGGAAAAAAAAACAAACTTTTTTTTAAAGAAAAAAGAGAGAAGAAGAAAAAACAAACAAACAAACAAACAACAGAAAAAAAACAACAACAAACAAATGAAAAAAACCCATAAAACCCCCCAAAAAACAAACAAACAAAAAAAAACAATTAAAAAAAAAAATAGCACCGTTCCCCCTTCACATACACACACACACACACACACACACAACACACACACACACACACACACACACACACACACACACACTACATACACCAAAACAAAAAACAAACAGAGAGAGGGAGAGAGAGAGAGAGAGAGAGAGAGAGAGAGAGGAGAGAGAGAGAGGAGAGAGAAGAGAGAGAGGAGGAGAGAGAGAGAGAGAGGAGAAGAGAGAGGAGAGGAGAGAGAGAGAGAGAGAGAGGGGAGAGGAGAGAGAGAGAGAGAGAGAGGGGGAGAGGAGAGAAACAAGCACACAGAACAACAGAAAGCCTGCTTCTTAGCCAGGTGTAGTGTGGTCATTTGTCTGGTTGCCTTGTTTTCTGCGTTCCTGGGCTAGAGTTCCCCGGTTCACCAATGGTCAGATTTTTGCGTTTGCGACGTTTTTGCCCCATGAAGGTAGCCCCATTCCAACCCCTGGAGTTGAAGTCTAACGGTCTTTTCTGCTGGCGTTTTTGTTTGGTTGGTTTGTGGGTTTGGTTGTAGTTTCTTTTGATTTTGTCTTCTTTATTTTCGGGTTGTTGTTGTTTGTGGTTTTTTTGGGGGGAGGTGCTTTATTTATTTATTTATGTATACCACTTTAAGTCACAGCAGATTTCTCTGCGTGAAATTCGGGTTGCTCTTCCCGGGGGAGAGCGCGTCGCCACAAGAGCAGCGCCACCCTTTTTTTTCTTTTTCCTGTCTGCAGCTGTATTTGCTTCCCTACCAGAGTAGCCTTTTTTCTACAAAATGTTGCCAGGGACAACTCTCTTGTTGCCGTGGGTTCTTTTACGTGCGGTAAACAATTATGTGTAACACACGCGACCTCGGTTTATCGTCTTATCCAAAAAACCAGCGCCCAGACCACCACTCATGGTCTAATGGATGGGGGGAAAGTTTCGGGTCCAAACGGGATTCGAACCACCGTACACTTCCAACCCAGACTTTTCGCTTTCTAGACAGACGCGTTACCTCTAGACCACCAATCCAAAAGGGGGGTGCCAAAAGGAATATTTGCAGATGTACAAGCATGTTGACCTATCATGTACAAGCACATCAATGAACAAAAGCGCACAGTGCATAGGGTCAGTTCAGTGATCAGCAAAAAAAAGAGAGAAAGGGAGGAGGAACAGAAATAGAAAAGATGGAAAATGAAAACAAACAAAGAAACATATTAAGTCAAGAATGAAACAAAAAGGAAAATAGACAGGAAAACAACAAGAAAAAGAAGCTGTCATCAACAGGAAGATAGATGGATAGTTAGAAACTGAAGAAAGAAGCAAGCAGACAAAGGAAGAAAGAAAGAGAGAAAAACAAACCCACAGAACAACAGAAAGCCTGCTTCTTAGCCAGGTATAGTGTAGTCATTTGTCTGGTTGCCTTGTTTTCTGCGTTCCTGGGCTACAGTTCCCAGGTTCACCAATGGTCAGATTTTTGCGTTTACGACCGTTTTTGCCCACCATGAAGGTAGCTGCATTCCAACCCATGGAGTTGAAGTCTAACGGTCTTAACCACTCGGCCAGAGCCTCTGTTGGGTCATTAGTTTAACGATGCCTGGTCAATGTGTGGTCATTAGGCTGTTGTTGTTGTTGTCCGGGGACTGGATGTAAAAAAGCACATGAGTGCTTATTCATTATCCTCAAAATAAAAGAATTTGTCATTGTCATTGTCATTGTTGTTGGGTTGTGGGTTGTTGTTTTGTTTGGGGGGGTTTGGGAGGAGGTGGTTTGTTTTTGTTATTTTCTATTTTTTGTTGCTCCTGGGGCTACAGCTCTGAGGTTCACCAATGGTGAGATTTTTGCCTATGCGACCGTTTTACCCCCCTAGTCATATCCGAATGGCTTTTACATTGAGTTCGATTTTTTCGTCAAACTGGGAAGAAAGGGCAAGGCTGGGAATGGAACCCAGAACCTCACGGTATACTTGTTAGGCAGGTGAACGTCTTAACCGTCCTGCCACCTTCCTCCTTGGCCATTAGTTTCACAAGGCCTGAGTGTCCAGCTATCTTGACCACGTAGCCAGGCCACGGCCAGTGTATCTCCACACTGCAACAGGCCCTGGTCCATCAACTTCTCCGTCAGCACAACTCCCTCAGCCGTGAGAAGAACGATAACACCTAGACTAGACTAGACTAGACTAGACTAGACTACATTAACTATACTATACTATACTGTACTGTACTGTACTGTACTGTACTGTACTGTACTGTACTGTACTAGACGAGACTAGACTAGACTAGATTAACTATACTATACTAGACTATACTAGACTATACTGTACTAGACTAGACTATACTGTACTGTACTGTACTAGACCAAACTATACTATACTATACTTACTGTACTGTACTAGACTAGACTAGACTAGACTATACTATACTATACTATACTATACTATACTATACTATACTGTACTGTACTAGACTAGACTAGACTATATTATACTAGACTAGACTAGACTAGACTCTATACAATACCATACCATTCTATACCATAATATACTATACTATACCATACCATACTATACTATACTATACCATACCATACTATACCATACTATACCATTCCATACTATACCATACTCTACTATACCATACCATACTATACCATACCATACTATACTATACTATACTACACTACACTACACTACACTATACTACACTACACTACACTATACTATACTATACTATACTATACTACACTACACCATACTATACTACACTACACTACGCTAGACTACACTACACTACACTACACTACACTACACTATACTATACTATACTATACTATACTATACTATACTATACTATACTATACTGCCACCCAGTCAGCCTACTAGTCTGTCACGAACCGACTTCCAAATCACTCCTACTCACTTTCAGATCAGTTATCGCCTTTACACATGTGGAGGTCTTGGTGAAGGTTAACTTGCTACACTCTACTGTCCCTGAACTTATACTGGAATGATGAAGGTAAGGGCTAAATGAGCTGTGTCTAACGCGTCATGGATGTTGCTGCCTTCATTACAGCAGACTTGTCTAGCCTGCTTGGTCCCCTCACCCCCCCCCCCCCCCCCCCCCCCCCCACACACACACATACCTCTCAGACTGGGTGTGCAATATTTGGGAAGAGAGCATCTTCTAACATCCCCCGTGTACAAAATGTGATGGTTCAGAGAAATCAAACTCGGTAGAAAGTGGCTCGATCAGTTGGACCCTCCCAGGACGATCGTTGAGTTTTCATGAAAACTTTGTGAGCGTTGAGAAACGTACAAGTGATATAGAATACGAATCAGGACTAGGGAGATACAGAACACACGGGGCATTGGGTCCACAGCTGTGGATATTATGGTCTTTACAGAAGATATCGGAAGGTTGAGCGTTTCTTTTGGGGGGGGGATGGGCCAACTTAGCTCAGTTCCACTGGAGGAGCAGCGCACAGTTGCCTCAGAATGATACATCCATTAATGCCTCTTATCCTCATCATCATCATCATCATCATCATCAACAACTTCATCATCACCATGATGATCATCATAAACATCATCATTATCCAACATCATCATAAACGTTAACATCATCATTATCATCATCATCATCATCATAAACATCCTCATCAATATCATCATTATCCATCATCATCATAAATATCCTCATCCTCATCAACATCATCATCATCATCATTATCATTAACAACAACAAGATCATCATCATCACTATGATCATCATAATAATAAAATCCCATGAAACAGATGGTCAGGGGGGGGGGGGGAACGCCTTGATTGACAGTTTTCTCCAAGCTGATCTGTCCTCTGCTTTGGCAGCACCAGCACAGCCATGATCCAGGCCGGGGGCCAGTGGTTGATGTTAGTTCTGCATCACCCACTTCTTCAGCTATCTTTCCCTGCGTCTTTCTCTCTCTCTCAAGGGAATAGGGGGTAAGGGTGTTCAAGATGATGCAAAGAAGCAGATTGTGACTTTTCTCATCATTCCAGCTGCCATTCTTCATATTAGTGTCCAAGTTTCGTTAGCAGATTTCCAAGCACAGGAGAAGACCATCACCCCACCTAATAAGGGACTGCAGAAAAGACAAAGAGAGAAAGGCCAAGGCTTTTAAGAGACCTTCCCCAAGACGTTTTCTGCCATTCCGCCATGTTTTCCTTGTCATATGTTCTTCGCGTCCTTTTGACAGTGTCACAATAAAGAAAGACCACGGCGGGAACGATTCCAAGACTAGCAGACAACTGGAGAGAGAGAGAGAGAGAGAGAGAGAGAGAGAGAGAGAGAGAGAGAGAGAGAGAGAGAGAGACAGACAGACAGACAGACAGACAGACAGACAGATAGACAGACAGACAGAAGGACACAGAGAGAGAGAGACATAGAGACAGACAGACAGACAGATACAGAGACAAAGAGAGACAGACAGAGACAGAGACAGACATGCAGACAGACAGACAGACAGAAAAACATAGAGAGACACAGAGAGAGAGACTGACGAACAGACACAAACATAAAACACAAACCTATTCCATGCACAAATAGGAGGGGGGGGGGGGGGGGGGGGGGGGTTACAGGATAGATAGGAGGACGATTTTGTCATTTGTTAGCATAGCAACTTACAACATAATATACTAAGACTTCTTTTTCTTTCTGGTTTTTGTTGGCTTGTTTGTCTGGTGCTGGAGATAGAGACAGATGGAGGAGGAGTGGAACGCGTGATCTTCATGTCAGGGCGTGTAGCACAGGATGGGAAAAACAACAGACATGCATGAGAAGTAACCCCTCACACACACACACACACACACACACACCTCTCTCTCTCTCTCTCTCTCTCTCTCTCTCTCTCTCTGTCTCTGTCTCTCTCTCTGTATTATTTTGTATTGTATCGTATATTGCGTTGTATACCACTACAAGTCACGGCAGATTTATCTGCGTGAAATTCGGGATGGTCTCCCTGGGGAGAGCGTGTCGCCACAAGAGCAGCGCCAGCTTTTTTTTTCTTTTCCTGTCTGCACATGTATTTGGTTTCCTATCAGAGTGGCTTTTTTCTTCAGAATTTTGCCATGAACAACTCTCTTATTGCTGTGGGTTCTTTTATGTGCACTAAATGAGCATTGAACACGGGACCCCGGTTTATCGTCTCATCTGAAAGACTAGCACCCAGGCCACCAACGAATGCAACGAAGAAAAAGAAGAGAAGAGAGCAAATAAAGGCAAGTAACGGGGAGCAACTACAAACAAATAAAAAAAAGATGATAAAACAGCAGGCAATAGCAAACTATGAACCAATGTCATGTGCCTGTGGGTGTGGGAAAGGCAGATTATATATTATATTATATTATTATATAGTTTGACGGGGAAATCGAACTGAACGTCTAGTCCTAAAGACTCGTGTGCTTTCGGACCAAAGCGCACGTAAAAGAACCCATAGCAATTACAATGTCGAAAAGAGTAGGGGCAGTGTCCCGGTTGGTATGGTCAAAATTGTTAGGCCCTGTTCCCTGATCCTTTGTGCTGGAACTGTGAAAGAAATAAACATGCAATCTCAACAAACAAACAAACACACACACACACACACACACACACACACACACACACACACACACACACACTAACATGCGTACGCACTGCACAGACTATATAAATCAATTGTAAATTCTAGTATCTATACCCTTACGTGTATAACTCTACAGAGGTATGACAGAGGAAGATTTGTACCTCAGCTGTATCCAGACATAATCAAGATCAGTGTATCCAGACATAATCAAGATCAGTGAATCCAGATGTATCAGTGTATCCAGACGTAATCAAGATCAGTGTATCCAGACATAATCAATATCAGTGTATCCAGAGATAATCAAGATCAGTGTATCCAATCGTAATCAAGATCAGTGTATCCAGATGTATCAGTGTATCCAGACGTAATCAAGATCAGTGTATCCAAGCATAATCAAGATCAGTGTATCCAATCGTAATCAAGATCAGTGTATCCAAACGTAATCAAGATCAGTGTATCCAGACGTAATCAAGATCAGTGTATCCAGACGTATTAGTGTATCCAGACGTAATCAAGATCAGTGTATCCAGACGTAATCAAGATCAGTGTATCCAGACGTATTAGTGTATCCAGACGTATTAGTGTATCCAGACGTAAGCAAGATCAGTGTATCCAGACGTAATCAAGATCAGTGTATCCAGACGTAATCAAGATTTTTTTTTTATACCACTTTAAGTCACGAGATTTCTCTGCGTGAAATTCGGGCTGCTCTCCCCGGGGAGAGCGCGTCGCCACAAGAGCAGCGCCACCCTTTTTTTTTCAAGATAATCAAGATCAGTGTATCCAGAGATAATCAAGATCAGTGTATCCAGAGATAATCAAGATCAGTGTATCCAGACGTAATCAAGATCAGTGTATCCAGACATAATCAAGATCAGTGTCTCCACTTCCGACAGAAAGTCTACTTGTGAACTGTAGTGCCATACATCAGTTGCTTTGGTTTTCAAGGTGAGATAGACAGCGGCTTGATGCTCAGCGCAGTGCAGAAAACATAGCTAGCTGCAATCTCACAGAATGGAAACAATGACAACCAGACCTCCAATTGTTGCTGAATACTCCAAGTAAGGTAGTTACAGTATCACCCAAAAAAAGAAGAAAAAAGGGGTGGCGCTGCTTTTGTGGCGACGCGCTCTCCCCGGGGAGAGCAGCCCGAATTTCACGTAGAGAAATCTCGAGACTTAAAGTGGTATAAAATATAAAATAAAATAAAATAAAATTTAAAAAACATTTGTATGACAAGTGATGACCCTGGATCATGATCATCTCACATTCGGGTTGATCATCATCCATCATAAGGATTGTTGTCACCGTAAGTACACAGTCATATCCCCCATCATGACCACTGTCATGACTTGCCTATATATAGGAATCGTGTTCACCAGCATCAGAAAATAATTGAACTTCAACAGTCTGACCAGAGCGGTCAAGTATCACAAACTTCACAGTTTCAGCACCAAGGCTCATCTCAACAAAAACACCTTTCATTTTTATTTGTACTTTTTTTTTTTTACAATTTTTCAGGTGTTGAGGACCATAAAAAAAAGCAGAGAAAATATAAAGTCAAGTCAAGTCAAAATCCTTTAATCACCCCATGAAGAGCAATTACGAGGTACAATACGGACATGACAGAATTTAGTAGGAAACATAATCTCTAAAAAAATATATATATATATATATATATATAAAACACACACAATAAAAAAAAACAGACTAATATAAATAAATAAAACATGGCACTGGAGAGACAGGAAGCAATGTGACTGACACACACACCAATACCGAGAAAGAATTGTAGTAGGAGTAGGGGTGGGAGTGGAGTGGGAAGTTTATTTATTTATCTATTCATTTATTCTTTTTTTTTCCTTTTGTTTCGAGGATAATGGAATAAGCACTTATGTGTTTTACATCTAGTCTCCGTGTGTATGCAGTTTTGTCAATTTTGTTATCCGTTCCCACCGGCACACAATGGCCTGCTCTTCCAAAAAGCGGAACGGGTTTTAACATGTGCGCAAGATGTTCTGCGTGCGTTCGCACACGGGACCTCCGTTTGTAGTCTCATCTGAAGGGCTTTTAGGGGGAGTGGATTGGCACTGATGTTAACTCCAGAGGAAAAATCCTCTTGAACGAGATTCGAACTTCGAACCCGGGTCAGCAGATCATGAGCGCATCATTCTAACCACCAGCTATCCCGTCCCCCTTGGAGCTGGAATTAGCAGCAGCAGCAGCAGCAGCAGAGTTCCTTGACCAAGATGGTGGTCATGTGGACACACAGGATGTGCTGATCAGCACTTGACTCCAGGCTGGTTTCTGTCTTCAGCCTTTGGCAGCAACAGCACAGCCATGTCCAGGCCGGGCCAGTGGTTGATGTTAGTTCTGCATCATCCACTTCTTCAGCTATCTCTCCCTGCCATGTCGTCCTCCCTCCAGTGTCCCCTGCAAGGCAGTCTTGGCATGAGAGCTATGACGTGTGACGTGACCAAACCACGCCAGCTGCCTCCTCTTTACAAGGAACAGCCAGAGAGGGTTTGTTGCTGTGGCCCGGCTTTCATGGTCACCTCTTGCCACACCCACTCGTTGGTTTTGTGGGTCCGTGTGCATGCCAGGGGCTCTTTAAGTATGAATAGCATCACCACCTTCTGAAAATTCTTGGCTAGAATTTCCCCTTTTCCTATCACTCTCTCCGTTTCTGGGGGGGGGGGGGGGGGGGGGGGGGGGGGGGGGTATTTTTTCTTTTCTTTCATCTTGAGACCGGATAGCTCAGTGGTCAGAGCACTCGCTTTCCCCACGCTAAGGTTAAGCAGCATGGAGCGTGGTTACCAAGTGGATGGGTGACCGTTTGTGCGCCTTGGCTTCAGTACAGTTCCCCAGTTCACCCAGCTGTAAAATTAATGGGTACCTGCCCTATTTAGGGAAGTAGTGGAAGGTAAAGCAGCAAGGGAGAGGAGATGGGCGTTGCCCTCTATATGCTGACCCCTAGAGAAGCTGAGGTCTCTGACACCTGGCTACCCAACGACCACATAAGTTATGGAAACACCTATACCACCTTTACCTACTTTCTGGAAATATGAGCTATCATTTTCTATCACTCTCTTTGTTTTTGTTTTACCGTACCTTTCTGTCATTTCTCTTGCTCATGTTTTGCCTCCCAGTCCGTTGTCTTGACTCTCTCTCTCTCTCTCTCTCTCTCTTGTCCTGGCGACGAGGTAGTGATCGTGTCTACTCTGGTGTGAGCACGGGATGTCCATGCTGCAGTATTGTATGCCATATGTTGTTGTTGTTGTTGTTGTTGTTGTTGTGTGCTCTCCAGCTTAACACTGGGAGGGGAGGGGAGGGGGGGGGGGTCACCCAGAATGTGCACTCTGACTCACTCATCCCACCTGGGAATCACTGTGAGATTAAACTGCACACTGAATGAGAAATGTGCGTGTATGACTGTTTTAAAGTACCTCGACATACAGGCAACCAAACTCCGACTTCAGAGGAGTCTGCCCATATGACATTTTCTTCTTTTTGCACATTGAGGCGTTCTTTGTCCTGTCTTTGTACATGTTGTTGTGACCTGGGGATGGGGACTTCAGCGCCATGGGTGGCTGCCTCAGCACACCCTCGTTTTGATGGCATCATGGACGACAATTATTTAGGTATTTTGTTATCTAATGTGTGTGTGTGTGTGTGTGTGTGTGTGATGGCAAGCTGAAAAAAGTTGTGTAAACTTAATTTTTCACCCCGAATAAAGATCATTTTGACTTGACTTGACCTCACACACACACACACACACACAGCACACACACACACACAGAGCTTACACCAAAATAGATGGTGGGTGCTTCCAGGGACATAATCCTACCATTGGTTCACACTGGTTTGCGAGAGTTATTCACCTTTGCACACTATTGCAACAGGTATACAATATAAACTTGCCGCAAAGAAGACAGCACAAGAAACCCCGAAGTCCCACGATCGCTTTCTTTTGGGTAATGCTCGTCACTGTGATGATCTGGGCACTGGAAGGACAGCAAGTTCATACAAACAGGCAAGACAGATTATTTGGTTGCTCGACCACAGTTTCTTCTTTTGTGTTGTGTTTCCTAGTAACTGATTTCAATCCAGGAATCGTTGGGGACTGGAAGATAGGCCTAGATGAAGATAGGCCTATAGTATATACTATAGTGACTGAATTTTCTAAATATAGTAGATTAGTGGTGGTGAACCATAAATAAAGATCTGGAAGTGTGGAACTAGAATATTCTCAAAGAAGTTGGAATAGATCGACCGAACGAAGTTGGAAATATTGTAACTGTAACCTGGGCTTTAAAACCCTGATCACTGCTACTGGCATTCAGTATAAAGTCAAGCGTATGAAGTTTATACACACTGGCTACTTTAGTACATGTATAAGTACATTTCCTATTAGATAAACTGGCGGACAAGGATGAATAAATGCGACTGTCAGTACTTGTGTGTAGGATGTGGCATCTGATAGGTGCGGTCAGTGTAAACACCAGCAGGATCTAACTTCTAAGTGTCTGTCAAGTAACTGAAGTAAGTGCAGAACAATTTGTGAGTGGTGTGAAGACTAAGAAAAGTAAGATACAGGAAGACCTTTTTCTTCCTGTCATTTTCTTCTTGACTATTTTCTGGCGCCTTGGGCCATTCTCCTGCCTTTTTTTCCAGAAAGACTTCAAAGATAACAGTTCTTTCTCATGCTGAAGTCAGGTGTGCTGGGGCTGACTTGTCAGGTGCTTCATGGCATCAAAAAGTATTTTCATTCATATGACAGATAACAGTAGTCCTGTCTGAGTGTTTAACAAAGGAGAAGAAAGAAAATATACAGGAAATAATATAGCATTGTGATTATGCTTTCGTCAATTTATTCCTTTTTTTTTTAAAGTTCTGTTATGAAAGAACCTTGAAATCAGATATAAGAGAAGTGTGATGGTGGTTACTTGTTTCCCCTGGTGTGTAGAAAGTGTTTACGGCCTTTCTGTTGTCTGATTGAAGTAGGTTAGGGATTTAAAGCTTTGTAGCCTTTCTTTTGTCTGATGGAGGTAGGTTAGGGATTTAAAGCTTTGCAGCCTTTAAGTTTATAATAATAATAATAATAATAATAATGGCCCCTAGATAAAATTTTTAACACCTAAGTGTGTTGAGCTGTATGTATGTGTTTAAATTTGTTTTTTGTTTATCCTGACATTTGTGGACGGTTGCATGCATGTGAATGATTTGAATGCAAGCACTTCGATTTGTTTACTTTACAAGATTCAGCACTTATATAAATTCCATACATTATTATTATTTAAGTTTATCACTCAATTGTTGTCTAAAAAGAATTGTTTTGAATTTGTTTTTGGTAAAAAATGCACAGATAAAAAAGAAAAAAAGGTGAATGAGTGGAAGGGTTAAGAATATAATGGATGCTATAAGTCTAAAAGATTAACTTGACAACTCTCCTAATGGTGACTGGCAAATACTTTCTCAGTTTCTGCAACTGATACTAAGACATGCGACTTGGAATCATACAGAATGCTTTAGACATTTTCATACTGTTCCCTTAAGTCTATTCCTTTACTTTCATTTAGTTTTGCCTGCATTCAAATGTAGTTTATGAATTATAATTTCTTTAAATCAGATTTATGGCCAGAATCTCTTGCTTTCTAAGCAGGTGTGTTACACAGGTCTCCTTGTCCAGCCCATGGAACTATTCCATTATATTTATAGGGGGTCGGCCCTATATTGCGGGGGCCCGCTATTGCGCGACAGTGTAGACGCAGCCTGGGGAATACTGTACTGACAATAATATGCGATGCAGCCTAAGGTATAGGGCCGCCTAAGGTGTAGTAAACGTTGCAGCCTAGTACGATGCAGTAAGGCTGCAACGTATATTATACCTTAGGCGACACTGTCGTTTTATACTTTAGGCTGCTAATCTTCATGGCAAAGACAATGCATATTTTTAAACAATAAAGGGAAATAAAGAGGTGTCACAGTTTTTTTATTCCACAAAATCACTTTTGCAATCCCAACATTCAAAGCATCGAGCTCAAAACCACTACCTTATAAACAAATCTCAGGTGGTCATAATATGATACCAACAATAAACTGGCAAAGAAAATGTTGATATTGCATTCATTCGAATCTTGAAAATAAATTCAAAACATAACACGGCATCCTGAAATCATCTTTCGTCTTCTCAACTTCTCAATAAAAAAAAAATAACTAAAGTAACTTGGAAGAACAAAATTAATACATGAGGAAATGCCAGTCATTTTTCACATTTTCAAAAAACCTGGACAAAATGAACTTTTCCGCTTCTTCGTTCGCGCAATAGCGGGCCCCCGCAATAGAGGGCCGCGCAATAGTGGGCCCGCCCCTATTTATAGATGTATGCTTACACCCTACAGGTCTAATCCAGTCATGGTATAATACTAATAGATATTATTTTTCATCAGGATATAAAAGAATTTTTTTTTAATTGTTAATGGTATTTACATCCCCACTGACCACAGTGACCATATCGGGTCTGTTACCAACACACCATACAATACATGTATAAACCTTCTTCATAAAGCAAAGGTTTTCCTAAATGTCAAACTCAGACAAAATTAATACATGTTCTTCAGCCAACTCTTCAACCTTCATCAGAAAGAACATTCCTCGGGGTATATGTTATTTTTCATCAGGATAATTATTTCTTTTCATCAGGACATTTTATTTTTTCATTAAGGTAGGTGTAATTTTTCATCAGGGTATCTGGTATTTTTCATCAGGATAGTTATTATTTTTCATCAGGATGTCTGTTATTTGTCATCGGGATGTCTGTTATTTTTCATCAGGATGTCTGTTATTTTTCATCAGGATGTCTGTTATTTGTCATCAGGATGTCTGTTATTTGTCATTGGAACATTCATTATTTTTCTGTTCCCTTTTCTGATGCAGGACAGGGAGAGAGACGAATCAGGCAGTGAAGGTTGCCAGGACAACAGCTGGAGCACTCTGCTAACAGACTGATTCTCTGCACAAAGCGTCTCTTCACACTGCTGCCAGTGCAGAGACGTATCGCGGACAGTATGAGTTCCACAAAAACACAGACCGATATCAAAATCCACAAAGACACCATGAAACCCACAAAAGCTTGGGAAAAGTTGAAGGTAAGGGAAGGGCCAGGAATTGATTGGCTGCAGCCTGAAACTGTCAGGAGTTAAAAAGTAGAGCAGTGAAAAGTGAGTCCGTTGTCTCCAGCAGTTGTACGAAAGAGGCAGACTAGCTCCATGGTTTGAATCATAAATTTGATGCATGTGTGGATGTGAGAGGGTAGGTTTGGAACACCACTAAGATTGTGTTCATATATTGGTGCGTGTGTATGGGTGTGCGCATGGGTGTGTGAGTGTGCGCGTGCTTGCACACGTAAATAATAAGTGCATATGTCTTTCCAATCAGTGGGGTTTCTTTAACAACATTGTATTCCTACGTTGGTGTGTGTGGGTACGTGTGTGTGTGCATGCATACGCCGTGCATGTGTGTGCGTGCACCTGGGTTTGTGTGGGGGGGGATTTTTTTTAAAGCTATCTTGGAATGTTCATAAAATTTGAAATGTATTTTTCTTGTGTCTATCGAGATAATCATACGTATCAATGTGCCTGTCAGTTTTGTAATTGCCCTTCATGGGATGATTAAAGTGTTTTTGACTTGACTTGTCCATGTGAGAGACTTTTCCTGCAGAGTTAACAGTGGGTCTGAGTCCATTTGTCTCTAAGTCTTTGGGTGAGGTTAGGAATTGAAGTTCCATAGCATAGCATAGTATACAATACCATACCATACCATAACATATCATACCATACCATACTGTACCGTACCATGCCATACTGTATCATACCATATTATACCATACCATACCATATCATAATTATCATACCGTACCATACCATATCATATCATGCCATATCATACCATACCATACCATACCATATCATATGTCATACCATACCGTACCATATCATACCATATCATATCATGCCATATCATATGCCATATGATACCATATCATATCATGTCATACCATACCGTACCATATGATACCATATCATACTATATCATATCATGCCATATCATACCATACCATATCATACCATACCATATCATACCATACCATACCATACCATAGCTTGGCATCATACTGTGGTGTTAAAAACTCAGCATCTTTCATAGAAGAGACGGCCGGCCAGCTATAGCCAGTGATATGGAGAATACATAGCTATATATACATAGCTATATATATATATATAGAATACAGAGATAGCGAGCATGCAGTTTGCAACCTAGAGGGGGATGCTCTAAAGACGCGCTGCATGCGTGAAAGTGTCTGTGTCCGCCAGTACACAGAGTGCTTATATGTTTTTGTTCTTTTCATAGAGGGGGAGGGCAGGGTAGAGTGAAAGATTGTAATGATGATTTTTTTGGAGGGGGGTGGGGGGTGGTGTTTCTCCCCTATGGGTAACCTGTTCCCATCTACTAACCCTTCCCTTCGTATCACCCGCTACCGGGTTAGGGTAGCATACAAATGCACACAGTGCACGTGTTCTGGGAAAGAGGGGTTCTCTCCCTTAACGTAGGGATAATGTTGATTGATAACTTAAAGAGATGTATAGGGAGAACAAACAAACAAAAACAGACACACTTTCATAATACATCATAGACAGCCTCCCAAAACCCAAACAACCCCAAAGGAAAACCAAGCAAGCCTGGCTGTGGCGTGTCTGCGATCCTGCAGGTGAAGCAGAAGGTGGACAAGGTCACGCCCCTTGACCCCAACACCCCGCTGCGCGAGGACCACCTGCGCGTGGTGTGCCTGTCGGACACGCACGGCATGCTGGAGAGGCGGGGGCCCGAAGGCGTGATGCAGGTGCCTCAGGGGGACCTGCTGCTGCACGCCGGAGACTTCTCCAACGTGGGGCTGCCCCAAGACATCCACGCCTTCAGCCGCTTCCTGGGTAACCGGCAGAGCGGGATGCTGGGGCTTGGTGTCTGTTTGGCTGTTCTCTCTGACTTGTGTGTGTGTGTGTAGGGGGAGGGGGGGGGGGGGGGGTTCTGTTGAGTTGCAGGTATGTTGACGTTTTAAAAGTTATATATGAGTTTTTCGGTGGAGCTTTTAAAAACAATAGAATGTTACTTTTTATTTTTAAAAAACAACAACAGCAATTAAATTGTTTATGTGTATTGTTATGCTGATGGTGAAAACGACCATAGTACCATCTGCTTGAGTGAATAGGTATTGAAAATTGCCATTATGTTGTCTATACTTCTCTTATCTCCTCTTCTCCTTGCTTCTCTCCTCTCCTCTCTCTTCTTCTCTCCTCTTTTCTCCTCTCCTCCTCTCCTCTCCTCCTCTTCTCTCTCTCTCTCTCTCTTCTCTCCTCTTTTCTTCTCTTCTCTTTTTTTTTCTCCTCTCTTCTCCTCTTCTCTCTCCTCTCCTCTCCTCTTCTCTCCTCTCTTCTCCTCTCCTCTTCTCCTCTCCTTCTTCTCTCCTCTCTTCTTCTCTCCTCTTCTCCTCTCCTCTTCTCTCCTCTTCTCTCCTCTCTTCTTCTCTCTCCTCTCCTCTCCTCTCCTCTTCTCTCCTCTCCTCTCATCTCCTCTCTTCTCCTCATCTCTCCTCTCCTCTTCTCTTCTCTCCTCTCCTCTCCTCTCTCTCCTCTCCTCCTCTCCTCTTCTCTTCTTAATTAACTCCTCCCTGAAACTTCCAGGCAGTGTCTCTTAGGCAAGTCACACTCCTCAGACCCCGTCCTTCTCCAGGTAGCAAGGTGTACGCTGGGTATGTTGGTGTCACCCATACCACTGGCCATAGCCAGCCTACTCTTCTATAACTATAAGAATGGGATGTTAACGTGTCTGCAAGACGGTGTGCATGCGTTTGTACACTGGACCTCAGAGGGGACTAGATGTAAACAAAACAAAAAACATTTTAAGGCGTGCCAGTGCTTATCTGTTGCCCTGGAAATAAAGAATTCTGCCCTTTTTTTCTTGCCTTGCCTTGCCTTGCCTTGCCTTGACTTGACTTAATAATAATAATAATAATATATGGAATTTATATAGCGCTGAATCTTGTAAAAAAATTTAAAAAATCGAAGCGCTTGCACTCGCATCATTTACAGGCATACAACTCTCCTTAAACATAATGAACAACAGATTTCAAAACCATGCGCGCGCACGCATGCTCGCACACACACGCACACACACACACGCACACACACACACAAACACTCGGAACAACACTAAGAAGGTGAAAGATGCTGTTGAAAATTAGGGACAGATATTTGGGGGGAAAGTCTCAGGTAGGAAAATAAGTGTGTTTTGAGGCTGGATTTGAAAGTATCAAGTGAAGGCTTTTGTCGAAGTGAAAGAGGGAGGTCATTCCAGGTGGATGGACCAGAAACAGAGAAGGAGCGACGGCCAACAGTGGTTTGTTTGAATCTGGGTGTTCGAAAGCACAAAGTGTCTGCGGCTGAACAAAGGGAACGGGATGGAGTGTACAGATGAAGACAGTTACAGAGATAAGGGGGTGCAGATTTGTGGAGACATTTGAAACAGAGGGTATTGATTTTATACTCCAGTCTTTGTGAGACAGGCAGCCAGTGAAGAGATCGCAGAAGAGGAGTGATGTGTTCAGATTTTTTCTTTCTCAGGACCAGTCGAGCTGCAGAGTTTTGTATGCGTTGAAGGGAGTGGATAGATGATGCTGGTAGGCCAGCCAAAAGAGAATTACAGTAGTCTAAATGTGAAAGAAGGAGAGATATAATTGACTTGACTTGACTTGACTTGACTGGACTGGACTTGACTTGACTCAACTTGACTTACCTTGCCTTGCCTTGCTTGTATACCTTCATCAGAAGGACTTTCAGGGGAACGTGTTGGGTAGGGGGAGGGGGGGGATCCTTGGCTAGAGCTCCCAGGTTCACCAGAGGAGAGATTTTGTGTATGTGACCATTTTAGCCACCGTCAAGGTAGCCACATTCCAACTTGAGGGATGGTGTCTCAACACAAGGCACATAGTGCATGCGTTGTTTTCTTTCTTTTCATTTGTCTTTACCTTCCTGCCAGCACTCAGTGTCCTATTCTTTTGAAAGGTGGAACAGGTTTTTTTAACGTGTGACAAGATGCTCTGCCTGCATTGGGGTATAGTCTCATCTGAAGAACTTTTTGCGGAGTGGAGTCAGCACTGATGATAGCTCCAGAGGAAAAAAATCCCCTAAAATAGGTGCCTCAGTGGTGACTCAATCCCAGGTCATCAGATCAGGAGCGCAACGTTCTAACCACTGGCCTATCCCCCCCCCCCCCCCCCCCCCCCTCTCCTAAGAGGGGAACAATCCCTCAAAAGAGCGCCTGAGTGGAGACTGGAAACCACTCCTTCAGCTACAGTCAGGTCACCTGTACCATGCCCTGACCACTTGTCCACCCCACCCCACCCCCCAGTGATTTAGATCTTTATTTTTTTTATTTCAAGGATAATGGAATAAGCACCCATATGCTTTTTTTACATCCTGTCCCCATGTGTATGCAGTTTTGTAAATTTTGTCAACCGTTCCCACCAACACACAATGGCCTACTCTTCCAAAAAGTGTAACTGGTTTTAACGTGTGCGTAAGATGTTCTGCAGGTGGTCGCACACGGGGCCTCAGTTTGTAGTCTCATCCGAAGGACTTTAGGGGAGAGCGGAGTCGGCACTGATGTTAACTCCAGAGGAAACAAATTGTCTTGAACGAGATTCCAGCCTGGGTCAGCAGATCATGAGCACAATGCACATCTCTCTAACCACCAGACTATCCCGTCCCCTGTCATAACTTCTGTTTGTCCGATGATGGAGACTCATGGTTGTTGACTTCAATTTTACATCTGTTCACTTCTAGTGATATTGGACAAGGGGGAAAAAACCCAAAAAATGGAGGGGTGGTGTCTTATTTAAAAAAATATTTTTAAATCCCATAAGGAAACATGGCAATGTAACAGGAATTATAAAAACAAGTCATTAGCGTTAATGCAACTATAACAAATGTCCTATGGGACTGCAACAAAGACCTTTCACAATTTCAAATGCCAGTTTTAAATTACTGAATATGCTGGTGAGGGAGTTTTCAGAAAAATGAGGCATGAAACATTTTACACTCCGGTAGTGAAAAAGTATATGAGTATTGGTGATATTCTCACCACACAGACATGTACCATTTTTGCTGAATTTGGTTATCAATGCGTTTAGTTTCAGTCTATAAAATAAAGTAAGTGAATCTTCTTGACGTAAAAACACTTACACAAGTTTTTGAATGGCTCACGACTGTTAAGTTAAGGGTATTGATTGCAGTTCTGGATTTTAACAAATCTATCTCATTCTAAAGGGGACGGGATAGCTCAGTGGTCAGAGCACTCGCTTTCCCCCAGCCAAGTTAAGCAGCGTCAACCATTTGGATGGGTGACCGTTTGGGCGCCTTGGCTTCAGCACAGTTCCCCCAGTTCACCCAGCTGTAAATGGGTACCTGCCCTCTTTAGGGTCAGGGAAGGTAAAGCAGCGAGGGAGAGGAGATGGGCGCCGCCCTCAATATGCTGGCCCTAGAGAAGTGAGGTCTCTGACGCCTCGCTCCCCTACGACCTTATAGGTTATGGGACTCCTTTACCTTTACTTACTTTTATCTCATTCTGCTGAAGACTGATGGTTGGGAGTGGCTGGGTGTGGTGTGTGACAGGTGCACTGCCCCACGCGCTGAAGGTGGTCATCGCCGGCAACCATGACATGACCATGGACCTGGACATGGTCAGAGACCAGCGCGACTACCTGGCCCGCCAGTTCAGCATTCAGGAGAAGTGTGTGTTGTGGTGTGTGTGTGTTAGTGTGTGTGTGTGTTTGTGTGTGTAGTTTGTGTATGTGTAGTTTGTGTGTGTGAGGTTGTGTGTGTGTGTGAGGTTGTGTGTAGTTTGTGTGTGTGTAGAGTGTGTGTAAGTGTGTTGTGTGTGTGTAGAGAGTGTGTGTGTGTGTGTAGAGTGTGTGTTGTGTGTGTAGAGTGTGTGTGCGTGTATGTGTGTGTGTTGTGTAGTTTGTATGTGTGTGTTGTGTATGTGTGTATAGTTTGTGTGTGTGTGCGTTGTGTGTGTATGTGTGTGTTATGTGTGTGTAGTTTGAATGTGTTGTGGTGTGTGTTGTGTGGATGATTGGTGTGTGTGTAGTTTTTGTGTGTGTTGTGTGAGTTTGTGTGTGTGTGGTGTGGTTGTGTGTAGTTTGTGTGTGTGTAGTTTGTGTGTGTTGTGTGAGATTGGTGTGTGTGTGTGTGTAGTTTGTGTGTGTGAGTTTATGTGTGTGTGTAGTTTGTATATGTGCATGTGTGTGTTGTGTATGTATTGTGTTTGTGTGTGTGTTGTATGTATGTGCGTGCGTGTGTGTTGTGTGTGTGTGCGTGCGCGTGCATGCACATATACGCCTGCATGCTTACCCGAGCATGTACTCTGTGTGTTGTACAGAATTTTGAGGAGTACCTGAAGGAGAAAGGAGTGGAGAACTCCAGACAACTGTTGACCAACTGCGTTTACCTGGAGGACTCCGGCATTGACGTCTGCGGTGTCCACATCCATGGCTCACCCTGGTCAGAGGCCGTTGTCTGTTCATAGCTTTGTTTAATCAGTTTGTACACACACACACTCACACTCTCACACATACACTACACACACACTGCACTGCACTGCCTTATCCTTGTGTGGGCAGATTCAAAGCATTTCATGTAGATTTAGCTGGGATTTTTTTTTTTAATGTTTGATTTGCAGGATGGGCGGATCAGGGGGGGTGGGTGTTTTGTTGCTGGTTTGGTTTGTTTGGTGGGTTGTTTTGTTGTTTTTTTAGGGGGGGATGGGGGGGGGGGGGGGGCTAGGTTCCGTTAAGTTTTGGGGATAGTCACAGCCCGCAAATCTGGCATCACTCAGTGCAGGGCCCGGGTGGTAAGAATTAGCACACCCCTTCCTTTTACCCCCACACCCCTTCCTTTTACCCCCACACCCACACCCCTTCTTTTACCCCCACACCCCTTCCTTTTACCCCCACACCCCCTTCCTTTTACCCCACACCCTTCCTTTTACCCCCACAACCCTTTCCTTTTACCCCCACACCCTTTCCTTTTACCCCCACACCCTTCCTTTTACCCCACACCCTTTCCTTTTACCCCACACCCTTCCTTTTACCCCCACACACCCTTCCTTTTACCCCCACACCCCTTCCTTTTACCCCCACACCCTTTCCTTTTACCCCCACACCCCTTCCTTTTACCCACGCCGACACCCCTTCCTTTTACCACGCCCACACCCCTTCCTTTTACCCACCCCACACCCCTTCCTTTTACCCCCACACCCCTTCCTTTTACCCCACACCCTTTCCTTTTACCCCCACACCCCTTCCTTTTACCCCACACCCTTCCTTTTACCCCCACACCCTTCCTTTTACCCCCACACCCTTCCTTTTACCCCCACACCCTTCCTTTTACCCCCACACCCCTTCCTTTTACCCCCACACCCTTTCCTTTTACCCCCACACCCCTTTCCTTTTACCCCCCACACCCCTTCCTTTTACCCCCACACCCCTTCCTTTTACCCCCACACCCTTTCCTTTTACCCCCACACCCCTTCCTTTTACCCCCACACCCCTTCCTTTTACCCACGCCCACACCCCTTCCTTTTACCCAGCCCACACCCCTTCCTTTTACCCACGCCCACAACCCCTTCCTTTTACCCCCCACACCCCTTCCTTTTACCCCCACACCCTTTTCCTTTTACCCCACCCCCTTCCTTTTACCCCCACACCCCTTCCTTTTACCCCCACACCCCTTCCTTTTACCCCCACACCCCTTCCTTTTACCCCCACACCCTTTCCTTTTACCCCACACCCCTTCCTTTTACCCCCACACCCTTTCCTTTTACCCCCACACCCCTTCCTTTTACCCCCACACCCCTTCCTTTTACCCCACACCCTTTCCTTTTACCCCCAACCCCCTTCCTTTTACCCACGCCCACCCCTTCCTTTTACCCACCCACACCCCTTCCTTTTACCCACGCCACACCCCTTCCTTTTACCCACGCCCACACCCTTCCTTTTACCCACGCCCACACCCCTTCCTTTTACCCCGCCCACACCCTTCCTTTTACCCACGCCCACACCCTTCCTTTTACCCCCACACCCCTTCCTTTTACCCCCACACCCCTTCCTTTTACCCCCGCCCACACCCCTTCCTTTTACCCACGCCCACACCCCTTCCTTTTACCCACGCCCACACCCCTTCCTTTTACCCACGCCCACACCCTTCCTTTTACCCACGCCCACACCCCTTCCTTTTACCCACACCCACACCCCTTCCTTTTACCCACACCCACACCCTTCCTTTTACCCACACCCACACCCCTTCCTTTTACCCCCACACCCTTTCCTTTTACCCACACACCCCTTCCTTTTACCCACACACCCCTTCCTTTTACCCCACACCCCTTCCTTTTACTCACACCACCCTTCCTTTTACCCACACACCCCTTCCTTTTACCCACACACCCCTTCCTTTTACCCACACCCACACCCCTTCCTTTTACCCACACCCACACCCCTTCCTTTTACCCACACACCCCTTCCTTTTACCCCCACACCCCTTCCTTTTACCCACACCCACACCCCTTCCTTTTACCCCCACACCCCTTCCTTTTACCCCCACACCCCTTCCTTTTACCCCCACACCCCTTCCTTTTCTTCCCCCTCCAGGGTTTTCTGTACACTGTGGGCACAGAGCTGCCAGAGTCCAGGCGGGGTCAGTCAGTTCCGGCTGTCTTTTAGCTCCCGCTGGGCTGGGATAAGATGGGTTGGGATAAGATGGGTTGGGATGAGATGGGTTGGGATAAGATGGGTTGGGATGGGTTGGGATGAGATGGGTTGGGATAAGATGGGTTGGGATGGGTTGGGATGAGATGGGTTGGGATAGATGGGTTGGGATGAGATGGGTTGGGATGAGATGGGTTGGGATGAAATGGGTTGGGATAAGATAGGTTGGGATGGGTTGGGATTAGGTGGGTTGGGGTGGGATGAGGTGGGTTGGGATGAGATGGGTTGGGGTGGGATGGGATGAGATGGGTTGGGATGGGATGCAATTGAGAGTAGATGCAAGCTATGGGAAACTGACAGCTGTGTAGTCTGTGTGTGTTCAAAATAAAAGCACCTGCATTATATGGCATACATTGGTATTTACATGGGCATTTAGATTGCTTTTGAGATCAAAGGAAGGATATGTGAAAATGATTAAGCCAAAATTTCACCCTTTAAGTACGCACGTAGCTTTCCAGTCTACAGTTTGAGCATTACACGTTTAAAAAGAACAAACAATTTAAAAAGTTCACAGATGAGCTGACATCAGTCAGGAAAACTATGTTTGGGTGGCCATGGCACAAAATCCAATGGCCGTGTGAAACTTCTCCAGGGAATTCTAGGAAGGGAGATGGAGGTACACAGAGAAAAAATAATGAATGGAAACATTGCAGAAACAGAGAAACCATACTCGGGGACCCAGGCTTTGCCACACCACAGACATATCTGGAGAAATCTGGTGAATTATATTTTCTCCTTATCAAGCGCTTAAGACAGCAACTATTCTTGTTTGTCGTATGAGTGAAAATGCATTGCTCTGCCATAAATACACAGGGCAGGTCAGGCCCAGAGCATTCTACTTTGGCGTGGGAGAGAATTGTTATCTTTTAATTCGTTCTCAGTTTCAGGGGTAAAAAAACAGGAGAATGGACCAAGGAGGCAGAAAATAGACAAGAAGGGGGTTAAAAAAAAAACTGTTAAAAAAAGCAAGGTGATGACAGGAAAAACAGGAAGAAGGCAGAAATAAAGAGAGTGATAGAAAAGAGGGAATTCCTAGCTCAGAAGGTGGAAAATGTTATCTATACTAAAAGACCCCCTGCATCCCCACAGGAGAATGTGGTGAATAGTTCTTCAGTATGATGCTCCAGTGACTGACATCAATGGAGGAGTTTGGTGAATAAGTCTCTAGTGTGATGCCCCAATGACTCTCCATGTAATGAGGAGAGAGAGAAAACAACAACAACAGAAGAACACTGTTATGACCGTCCGTCTGTCTGTCTCTGTCTGACTGTCTCTCTGTCTGTCTGCCTGTCTGTCTGTCTACAGGCTGTCTGCCTGCCTGCCTGTCTGTCTGTCTACAGGCTATCTGCCTGCCTGCCTGCCTGTCTGTCTGTCTACAGGCTATCTGTCTGTCTGTCTACAAGCTGTCTGTCTACAAGCTGTCTGTCTACAAGCTGTCTGTCTGTCTACAGGCTGTCTGTCTGTCTGCCTGTCTGTCTACAAGCTGTCTGTCTACAGGCTGTCTGTCTGTCTGCCTGTCTGTCTACAAGCTGTCTGTCTGACTGACTGTCTGTCTGTCTACAGGCTATCTGTCTGCCTGTCTGTCTACAAGCTGTCTGTCTGTCTACAGGCTATCTGTCTGTCTGTCTACAAGCTGTCTGTCTACAAGCTGTCTGTCTGTCTACAGGCTATCTGTCTGTCTGCCTGTCTGTCTACAAGCTGTCTGTCTGTCTACAGGCTATCTGTCTGTCTGTCTGTCTCTCTACAAGCTGTCTGTCTGACTGACTGTCTGTCTGTCTACAGGCTATCTGTCTGCCTGTCTGTCTACAAGCTGTCTATCTGTCTACAGGCTATCTGTCTGTCTGTCTACAAGCTGTCTGTCTGTCTACAGGCTATCTGTCTGTCTGTCTGCCTGTCTGTCTACAAGCTGTCTGTCTGTCTACAGGCTATCTGTCTGTCTGTCTGTCTCTCTACAAGCTGTCTGACTGACTGTCTGTCTGTCTACAGGCTATCTGTCTGTCTGTCTGCCTGTCTGTCTACAAGCTGTCTGTCTGTCTACAGGCTATCTGTCTGTCTACAAGCTGTCTGTCTGTCTGTCTGTCTACAGGCTATCTGTCTGTCTGTCTACAAGCTGTCTGTCTGTCTACAGGCTATCTGTCTGTCTGTCTACAAGCTGTCTGTCTGTCTACAGGCTATCTGTCTGTCTGTCTACAAGCTGTCTGTCTGTCTGTCTGTCTACAGGCTATCTGTCTGTCTGTCTACAAGCTGTCTGTCTGTCTGTCTACAAGCTGTCTGTCTGTCTGTCTACAGGCTATCTGTCTGTCTGTCTACAAGCTGTCTGTCTGTCTGTCTGTCTACAGGCTATCTGTCTGTCTGTCTACAAGCTGTCTGTCTGTCTGTCTACAAGCTGGCTGTCTGTCT
>CM054137.1:79751483-79908983 GCA_028751875.1 Rapana venosa | reverse complement strand
GCCACATACATGAAGGTAAGAGCCTCTGTACCACATCTGTGGCCACATCCATGAAGGTAAGAGCCTCTGTACCACATCTGTGGCTACATGAAGGCAAGAGCCTCTGTACCACATCTGTGGCCACATCCATGAAGGTAAGAGCCTCTGTACCACATATGTGGCCACATCCATGAAGGTAAGAGCCTCTGTACCACATCTGTGGCCACATCCACGAAGGTAAGAGCCTCTGTACCACATCTGTGGCCACATACGGTACACCCCTCTTCACCTTTACACCCACACCACAGTCCGCATTGAACACAAGTCAGTCTGTGTAGTTTTTGATGGTGTCTTCTTGTGAGAATTGACAATCTATGGTGGTGTGGACAGTGTGAATGACAAGAACATATGTACAGCATTCATCCAAGTCTTCGCCAGCAGATGTGCAGTTGGTGAAGCATCTGCTGACTAATTTCCTTATCCCAGTGGGGTGTAAGAAATAATCAGCTTGCTTAATTCCTTCACAGGGAAACAGAAAATGAAAAACCCTGTAAAATAATTGTAGGAATGTATTTTGGGAAAAAAAAAGTCTGTTTTGTGTTATCAGATGAGATTTTTTTTTTTTAATGTACAAGCTTTTTTTTGGGGGGGAGGGGGGGTTAAAGAACAGTGACAAAAAAGAAAACTTGAAATGCAGCCACAAACACAGATGCATACATGAACACACACACTAACACACACACAACACACACACACAACACACACACACTAACAAACACACACACAACACACACACACACTAACACACACACAAACACACACACACTAACATGTACAACACACACATTCACACACGTACACACAACACACACACACAACACATACACACAACACATACACACAAAACACACACACACACACACACACAACACACACACACACACTAACATGTACAACACACACACACACACACACACACACACACACCAGTGTATCTCCACCAACGCCTGTTGCAGGGTACGGCGTGACGACGGACGGCTTCACCACCTACATCAATGCCTCCACCTGCACGCTGCGCTACAAACCCGACAACCCCGCCGTCGTCTTTGACTTCCCCATCCCAGAAGGCCACTCCAAGAAGGAACTGGAGTCCATTCCAAAGTGCAACTTATAACGGCGGTGTGAAGATCGGCTAGTCTGTGTCGAATGCTCCACTCAGAATGACAATTGCTGCTGCAGTAATGAAGCTTTGAAATGAATGGACAAGTCAGTGTACCAAAAACCCAGCTTCACTCGGTCAAAGGTTCAGTGCTCCCCTTCCCACGCATGCATACACACACACACACACACACACACACACACATCAGTGCTGACTCCACTCTCCCCAAAAGTCTTTCAGATGAGACTATAAACCAAGGTCCCATATGCAAGCGCTTCGATTTGTTTGTTTTACAAGATTCAGTGCTATATAAATTCCATATATTATTATTATTAAACAACGCACGCTGAGCATCTGGCGCACACGTTAAAACCCGTTCTGCTTTTCGGAAGAGTAGGCTATTGTGTGCCGGTGGGAATGGATGACAAAATTTACAAAACTGCATTCACACAGGGACTGGATGGGGAAAAAACAGATGAGTGCTTATTCCATTATCCTCAATATAAAAGAATAGATAGATAAATAAATTTTGCTTCTTTTTTTTTTTTTAGATTGTTTATCTTTTTATCTATGAACTGCACATAGACAAAGAATGAAGAGCATGTGCAGTTCAAATTAACAGGGAAAAGACACATCATGGTTTTATCACGTTAGGATCTCCTGATACAAGGTCAACTCTGGTTGACTGCATTTGTTGACATTTTGGTATGTTTGCAGCTGCTTGCTCCCCCTTCCTCTCTCTCTCTCTCTCTCTCTCTCTCTCTCTCTTTCTCTCTCTCTTTCTCTCTCTCTCTCTCTCTCTCTCTCTCTCTCTCTCTCTCTCTGTCTGTCTCACACACACACACACCTTTTTTTCTTCTTCTTCATCATCAAATGCATAGACAGCACCTATTGTTGCCTGTTATATGAGCGAAAATGTGTTGCACCTATTTTTGTATGGGGAAAGCTTTTTTTTTAAAGTTGTGAACTGTATCCCAATATCAGATGTGTTATGATTTGCTAGCTGGTGGATATAGTTGTATTTGTCTAGTTTTTATTTCTGGGCAGTGAAACTGCGAGTTATCACCATTTTATTTTCTGTACTGGATCTGTGATAATTGTGTGATAGTGTACAGGTAAGGGTCTTTTATTGTCAATTGACCATTCCTCAGTAAACCATGTGGGATTTTTTTATGTGTGGGTGAGGGCTTTTATTTGGGGGGGGGGGGGGGGGTTGTTTGTTTCTTTGTTTTGTTTATTTGTTTAGTGGCAAGCACATCCTTCAGAGGTGCACGCTATTCAGCAACTTGAGGAAGATTGTGTGGCTGATGGAGATAACCCTGTAAACCAAGCTGTACGGCCCTTGAGAGGAGCTGGAAAGGTCATGCCAGTATTTTTCACAAACTCATCTGACGGTGTAAAAAGCAAACGAGAGAAGGGAAGAGAAGAAGTTTGTTGTTGTTTGGGGTTTTGGGTTTTAAAGAAATTGAAGTAAAGACATACTGAATTTGTGTTCAGGATTTTTTTGTTTGTTTATTTTTCTTTGTTCTGAAATGAACTTCACAAGAAAAAGGTTGGAAAATGCCTACAAAACAAGAATGACAGTGAAACTTCCAGTAAAAGCACTGATTTTTTTCGGGGGGGGGGGGGGGGGGGGTAGGGAGGTTCTGTGTATTGCTACTTGAAGATGGCGAACCCTGGTGGCATTGTGTGGAGCTCCTACCGAAGACAGCAGCGATAGAGACAGTTGAGTTGAGTTGAGCTGAACTACTAGCAGCTGAGAAGAGGACTTTTCATGTGTACCTGTAGATTCCTATTTCAATTCTTGATCGGTGAATTTTCAGTGTCAGTCTTGAAGTAGAATGGAAGTTGCACAGTGTGGGTATTAATTTCATAGACGTGACACTCCACCATGAAATGAGTTGCTTTGCACCTGATCCACTTTTCCGCTAGGAACCATTTTAGGAAGGTGGGGGTCAGGTTGCTTATTTTGAAATTTTGAATGATTGTAAAATTATAGCCATTCTTCTACCTTGTACTGAAGTAACAAGGCATAATTTTGTTTCCTTTTGCTTTAAAAATGCATGGGGAAAAAAACACCCAAGCTCTTATTCTGACCATCTGTTATGAAGGAAACCTTGCCAGTTTCTCATTTTGTTACATTTTGTGCAGTCAGTCATTTCAACTTGTCATAACTTTTCATAGAATTTTCCAGTGTTCATTCTTTTTTTTCTTTTTTCCTTTTTTTTTATTTATTGAATAGCCTTTTCATTGCAGACTGATAACACGATAACAGCTAAAAACTGACCTCAGGTGCAATATAACTCGTGATGGGGTAGAGCATCACAAATATGCATGTGCCTTCAGCATACCCTGGTTCCTGCAGAAGGTATTTGGACATGTATACGCCATGGCTTGCTTTTTTTTGTCTTTTTTTCTGAACTTGGGGTGTGGGAGTTTTGTGTTGGTTTAATTAATTGCAGTAAGTGTTGACAGTGAAAGTCAGACGAAAAAACCAGACCACATACAGAGTACACCACTTGTAACTTTGTAGATTTGCTTTGATATATTGTATATCAATAAATGACTGTATTGTAACTAGGGTGTGTGTATTTGTGTGTGTGCATGTGTGTGTGTGCATGTGTGTGTGTGAAAGTCAAAGTCAAAAGTCAAAGTCATATTCAAAGTTTTATTTCCAGATGATGCATTGAATAAGCAATGCATTTGCTTTTTTTCATCAAGCCATCTACCTAGGAACAAAAACAATATCATCAATACTATTTAACTACTACATTATTACAACAATCCATAACAATAAAATAGACCCAAAAGAACCACCAAAAAACAGAACATTGCAAAACTCAAAAACACACACATAACCAAGAGGATTTTTCCTCTAGAGTTAACATCAGTGCTGACTCCACTCCCCCTAAAGTCCTTCAGATGAGACTATAAACCGAGGTCCCATGTGCGAACGCATGCAGAACATCTTGCACACACACCTTAACCCATTCCACTTTTCAGAAGAGTAGCCCATTGTGTGTTCATGGGAACAGATGACAAAATTTACAAAACTGCAAACACACGTGGACTGGATGTAAAAAAGCACATGAGTGCTTATTCCATTATCCTCGAAATAAAAGAATAAATAAAAAAAGGAATAAATAAACACAATACATGTACATACACTTTTTTTTTCTTAATCATATAAAAATATGTCAAACAAACAAAAGTATATCAGGTTACAATATCACCCATTCTTTCACATTCATACTTTGTACATAATTTTTAAACAACAACAGAAATAAAACACCAAATTAATACTTAGCAATCATTGCTGTTATCATTGATGATACTGTTAGCTATGATATCCGTCCTCTCCCCCTCCACACATACACATACATGTACTCATATGCATTCATGAACTTTAAGTTGTGCTTTTTTAATATTATGATTATCCATTCAATGACAATCAAGCAGACAAAAACATTGAACAAATGAATCAATGGCATTGATAATACTGATACAATAATAATGATAATCACCCTCACCACTAACAGCAACAACACAACAATAACAAAAAATAGTGATAAAAAAGGGATGGGAGGGGGGTATCAAAGAGGAAAGGGGGGGGGGGGACAAGCAAACAAGAAGAAAAAGAATATTTAAAAAAATTATACAAACAAAAAACCTATATAACAAACAAAAAAACTATATATAACAAACAAAGAAACCTATATAATAACAAAAGCCCACAACCAACTAGACTATCAAACCCGCACTAGTAATCCCATCACTAACAACAACAAAAGCAACGTCCAAAAATATAATAAAACCTACTGAACTGGACAAGAGAAAAAGTATGGGAAAAGTTGGGTCACAATATCTAACCATCATGTCAAACCATTTGTTTTTCTCCTTTTGGTTTTGTTCAACTTGCAGATTATATACATGCTTATATAGATTACTCTTACACTTTCATTACCATTAACAGCTTTAAAAAAAAAAAACACCAATTTAAAGCATCTTTCACATAAGTTTTGATTCAGATGCTAGTCTTTTGCAAAGAGTGGTTTTTATTTCTGTAGATGCCCTAATACGCACGGTATGAAGGAAAACTGAAGGAAAAGTGGCAAAAGTTAACTGTGGTGTGTACCCTTTGCTGTAATTCACAATAGCTTATTCTCATTAACTCTTTGGGGCTATAGAGAAACAAAAAGCATACATATCAAAACAATGAATGCAGGGCCTGGGTGATGTTAATGGGAGACAACTAAAAGAATTAGTCATTTAATTGGAATAGCTTCCCCTAGAACATGTCTGCGCCCTTACCAATGCGTGAACAAGGACGCATAGAGCGTTGATCGTGCACTCTTTCAGGATTGAAATAAGAAGATTCTTCGTCGATTCTTCTCAATTTTCTTGCAGACCTTTGAAAAACTGAGAGTATTTTCAGACACGTTCGCTCCAAGACATTTACTAATAAAAACAATAATGATTTGAACTTTATTAAAAAAAAAGTTGTGTTGGTTTCGAAGTTCGGCCGTTTTGTGGGACAACCTCGCATAATATTGCACACTATTTTCAAGACAATCGGCGGTCAGCTGATATATATTTCATAAAGCGACTTTTTAGAAATGGCAGGAGTAAAAATAGACAAAACTCCAGAAGCAGAGAAATGTGACTTTTGTGAGGAAATCAACCGAGCGAGCGCCGCCTGCCCCCCAGACCCCAACAAACCGAAAGTGACCAGAACAGGCGCTGTCATCCTCGGCGTGGCTGGTGCCTTCTTTGTCGGGATCTATGGCGCCACTGCGCCCTTCCTGCTGCCAGCATTGAGACGGATCTGTTTGCCGTTTGTGCCGGCAACAACAGCGCAAGTGCGGAATGTGTTCACTGCATTAGCAGGCAGATCTGGGTCGCTCATTGACATCGGCAGCGGTGACGGTCGCATTGTACGTAGACATGCTCGAGATCTGATCTGTCTGTAGTGATAGTCTGTCTAGATGTCTTCTTGAAGGATATGTTTTCTACAGTGCATCAAATATATTACTTTGGTGTGTGTGTGTGTGTGTTGTTGTTGTTGTTGTTGTGCAGCTTTAACTTTGGCTGTGCACAGAGCACACTGCAGGATCTATTTTGTTATGTTCAGTATTGCCTGTTTTAATCTTTAGAACTTAATGGATGTTGTGCTGTAGCAGAGTGGGTAAGACCCTTTGACTTCAATCCTAAAGATCAATGAAATGGTCTGTTCGAATCTTGGCAGTGTCTGGTGAATTAAGGATGGGAATATTTACAATTAAGGGAAGACCTGCCAGTGCTTTAATTCCCTTCGTATATGTACACATACATAAATTTAAGTATGCACATAAAAGTTCCTGTAGTGTAATTCATGCCAGCATTCAGTGGGTTGTGGAAGCACAAACATACCCCCTACATACATCCCCGAATTCAGAATGTGGCTACCTTCAGGGTGGGCAAAAATGATTGCATTTGCAAAATCTCACCACAGGTGAACATCAGAGCTCTAGCTGAGGAATAAACAAAAACCAAGCAAACAAATTATAAACTGTTCTTCAGCAAGTTTCAGAAGCAATTTTAAACTGACATTTTATGAGAGAATATATATAATTATGTAGATGTACATGTATAATCATACTCTTGTGCATGTCTTAAGAAACCAGAATCTATCATTTGTAGCTATCCAGTTACCAAGAGTTATGGCTTGTGGTATGTGTGACATATATATCATACAATTGTCTTTTAGCTTGTGCTTCTTACCCCTTTTTCACACACATGCACACACACACAATGTGACACATGCACACGCACGCATACACGCACTCACACACACATAGTGACATACACACAAGCACATGTGTGTAAGCATGCATGCACATACAGTACACACATACATGTATTGTTATAATGATACATGTAACATAGCAAGTTTTTAGTTAATTCTGTAATGAATCTTCTCACATAGGAATTTCCTCTTTGGCTCTCATGACCCTGAATTTTTTTGTTGTCTGGGTTTTTTTGTTGTTGTTTTTGTATTGTTGGATTATTCTTTTGGTTGCTGTTGACTTGGTCATGTACTGAAGTGTATGCTTGAGGAGTGGCATTTCTTGTAATATCATAAAAGTGTGTGTGTGTCACTGTGTGTGTGTCACTGTGTGTGTGTTTTGAATGTATTAAGTTCAGGAGTAAGAAAATAGATCTTTGTATGTCTAGATGTAAGAATATAAGTTAAGGTTGTATGGATTTGATTTTGCTGCTACTGTGAATGTTGATAACGTACGAATACAAATTTTCCAAAAAATTTTAATGTGGAAAAAAATTCTGTAATTATTCATGAAGGAAGAGAAATACTAGTCAAACGTACACAAATAGCTGTATATTAAATCAATCAATCAGGGATTGACATGGTTCATCATTCATCAATCTGTGTGGTGGATTGTCAGACGCTGGAGGCGGCCAGGCAGGGGTTCAGGGCCCATGGTGTGGAGCTCAACACCTGGCTGGTGCTGTACTCCCGCCTGGCAGCGCGGCGCCAAGGGCTGCAGGCGTCGGCCGTTTTCATCAAGCAGGACTTGTGGAAGGTGCAGCTGCTTTCTGTCGTGAAGTGATATATATAATATATTTAAATAATGTCGCAAATAAAAGATATATAAGATAAATAAAATAGTTTTTGCATTATAATTGTCTGGAATTATGTCCCAGTATTTAACAGTTTTGTGTTTATAAAATTGTACTTGAGCAAACTTTTTTCTTTCCACCAATGTTTAATTCACAGAAACATTTATACAGTTTACATTCAGCACTCATACCTAAACAAAACAAACAGAAAGAGCCCACATAGTCTTTTTGCACACACAAAAAAAGTCTTTTATCTGAAATCTGTAATCAATTTATCATTATAATCATATATGATTTAGCGATGTTTCAGAATTAACAACAGTTGCTCAGGAGAGATGAAACATTGTGTAACAGTGTCAGGATTAGATAAATGTATTCCTTTTAAGTTTACAAGCACTGGTTTAATTCTTACATATCAATTTTTATATTTCTTAATATGAGCATTTAATTTGCAGTTTTATATTGCAAGCGAATAATTTAATTTTTCCACTTTGATGTTCTAGGGGTTTGAGTTTTCTTACTCAACATTATTTTTAAGTGCCAGGCTGTGTAAGTATTAGTACTTGTTCACTTGTTCTAAAATCAGTTAATTACTTCAAGATGTTAGCTTTAACATTTTTTTTTCAAGTGTGATGTTTAGTTATTTTTTTATCCTCACATGAAAACTTCACACTATATCTTTTCCAGACCAGCCTGTCTTCATACGACAACATCGTCATATTTGGAGTTGAACAAATGGTGAGTACTGGTAAGAAAGAAAAAGTTCAGACATTCTTGAATATTTAAAAAAATCCCACAGCATACACACAAGGCCACTGACGGCTAAAGGAAAAAACCACGTTTGAACTGAGACTGATTCCACTAACAGCATGTGTAGTGTCCCTTGGATTAAACACAATCTATTTAAAAGATAAAATTGTATGTTGCTTGAATAGCTACCACACAGCGTTTTGAGGTGTAGTAACACGTAGCTGGAGCTGTGACTCAACATCAATGAGTTAAAGGCTTGGAGGGGGGAGCAGTCAGTCAGTGCAGCAGTCAGTGCATGTAGTGTATGTGTGGTTGTAGTGTAGGTAGTGTAGTGTAGTGTAGTGTAGTGTTATCAGTGGGTGTATGTTGTGTAGTGTAGTGTTTGTGTAGTGTAGTATGGTGTAGTGTGAGTGTGGTAGTAGTGTAGTGTGGTGTAGTGTAGTATGGTGTAGTGTAGTGTGGTGTAGTGTAGTGTGGTGTAGTGTAGTGTGGTGTAGTGTAGTGTAGTGTGGTGTGGTGTTATGTTGTGTTATGTCGTGTTGTTTCAGATGCAGCAGTTTGAAGAGAAGCTGCGGGAGGAGCTGCCCCCCTCCAGCTGTGTGGTGGCCTGCCGCTTCCCCCTGCCCTCCTGGCCGCCTGTGGCCACAGTGGGCAGCGGAGTGGACACCGTCTGGCTGTACACCCTCCCCACACCAAAGACACACTGAGTGTGCTGTGGTCACTGTGGTCAGTGGAGTGGACACTGTCTGGCTGTACACCCGCCCCACACCAGAGACACACTGAGTGTGCTGTGGTCAGCAGAGTGGACACGATATGGCTGTACACCCTCCCCACACCACAGACACACTGAGTGTGCTGTGGTCAGCAGAGTGGACACGATATGGCTGTACACCCTCCCCACACCACAGACACACTGAATGTGCTGTGGTCAGCAGAGTGGACACGATATGGCTGTACACCCTCCCCACACCAAAGACACACTAACTGTGCTGTGGTCACTGTGGGCAGTGTAGTGGACACTGTCCAGCTATCCTGGTGCAGCTGTTAAGACTGGACATGGCACAGTGTGATGTCAGCTGTTTGTTGTGGAAACTCTGTTAAGTTTTTACCTGGTAACCTGTGGGCATGGCTGTAGGGTGGACACTGGCTAGCTCTACACAGTCACCATGCCAGAGACAGGGTGGGTGTGTGTGTGTGCATGCATGCGTGCGTGTGCATGTGTGTGTGCATGCATGCGTGTGTGTGTGTGCGTGCGTGCGTGTGTAAAAAGTTAGTTCAAGACTTTCGATCGTGTATATGTGCATACTGAACTTATTTCTGGGATGTTGTGGGCTCTGGGACAGACATTGGCTGTACACACTGACCATGCCAAAGAGAACATTACAAATACATGTGTGCATGTAGAAGTCTGAGAATGAAATTACATAGGCTACTCTCATTTCAGTTATAGAGTAATGTGACTTGTTATAGGAATGTGTATGTTAGCTTATTCATTTTATGCTGGGAGCCTATGGCCACTGTTTGCACAGGGGTGGTCACTTTGGGGCTGGACACAGTGACTGTGCCATCCACACTGTGGAGGTGTGTTGGTTTGTGGAATAGGTCAGTAGATCTGAACAGTGGGGTGTGAGGCATTGCTTGCCGAAAAATCATGAATTAAAAATGGAAAGTGATGTATTTATTTTTATTTATTTGTTCTTTTATATCGAGGATAATGGAATAAGCACTCATGTGCTTTTTTGCATCCAGTCCCCATGTGTATGCGGTTTGTAAATTTTGTCATCTGTTCCCACTGGCACACAATGGCCTACTTTGGAAAAGCGGAACAGGATTTAACCTGTGCGTAAAATGTGCGTGCATTCGCACGTGGAACCTCAGTTTATAGTCTCATCTGAAGGACTTTTGGGAGAGTGGAGTCTGCACTGATGTTAACTCCAGGGGCAAGGACTGGTCCCTACAGTATTCCCGTTTCAACCAGTTTTTGTCCTCAATACACACCACTGACTTTCATACTAACTGTTCTTTCAAAAAGAAAGCTTTTTGAATATTCGACATTATGCCACCACTGCCAATGCTTTTTGATATGTATAATAACCTTGCATGCCTTATCTCAACATGTGCTTTTCTTACATCAAAGAATGTAGCAAATGTCTTCCATTTCAAAAGCTTGGTTTTTGGTATTACGAGTTATTTTACCTGATGGGCAGCTGTACATCAGTTGGAAAAGATGGTCTGTCTTATCAGATGTTAGTCACCTTGCATAAGAATTGGAAATAAAACTATTTTCATTTTCCCAAAAATTGTAGGATAAATGGCACTCTTTCTTTTGTCTGGAAGCAGGCAGTGGTAGTTTTGTTTCTTAAAAATGACCAAGTTCCAGCAGCATCAAACAGCTACAGACCTTTTGCACTTACTGCTCATGCTGGAAAACTCCTTAGAAATCTAGTCCAAAACACTTGAGGCATTATTGTGGAAAAAAAGTAATATTCGTGTAAGTCAGGTTTTCACACACAGAGAGACAGAGTGTGTGCGTAAAAATCCACTTAAATAATTAGAAAAGCAGTTTTGTCTTACAACCCAATTTGTTCTTGACCAGGTATCAGTCGGTAGACTGTTTAATTTGGTAATAACTTAGTAACTAAGAAAAATCTCCAATTTCATTAACGAATTCAGATCAACTCTGCATGCGTAGGTGAGTGTGTTACGAGAAGAAATCATATTACTTGCAATACCTTTAGACACAACATCTGAGTTATTGTCAATTATTAAACTATACGGTTTGTTTCTACTGGAACTGATTTTTATACCTCAAGAAAAAAAAATCCACTTCTCAGCTCAACATTTTATGATAAAAATATTTGGGAAACTTTATAACAATCAAAGTTGGATGCTGCTTCTACCAATTTAGTCAGCAAAGAATAGAATGCCACACTTTGAAACAAAACGTCCATTTTAGGAACAACAAGTACAAAGATTGCACATCTTTTCACGTTTTCAATAAAAACAAAATGAGCTGGAATTTTGTTTAGGACCAAGCGTTGGGCACCAGTGGTTTCAATTTCTGTTACCATTTATCTGTTTCATAGCACGAGTCCAAACAAAGTGCCAAATCTTTGTCAGACCAAGTCGGCTTTTGGTAGGGGTTTTTTGTGTGTTTTTCTTTGCTCCAGCTCTAAACTCTTGATGGCTATTCAATCATCATCATCAGACCCGTGACCTTGGCGGTTGTGGGGGAGACACGAAAGACGATGCCGTGGTAAGCCTCCTCCATCCATCTCGGTCCTTGGCTCTGCGCAGTAGTGCCGAGTCGGTCATCCTGGTCCATTCTCTGATGTTGTCCATCCATGACTTGTTCTGTCTTCCCCTCTTTCTGCCACCTTCGAGTGTTCCCTGCAGTACTGTTTTTGGCAGAGTGTTGTGGCGGGTGACGTGGCCGAACCATGTCAGCTTCTTCTTCTTGACGATGGTGAGAAGGGGTTCCTATGGACCTGCCAGCCGTGTTATTTGACTCCTGACAAATTCATTGGTCTTTCGTTCTCTCCAGGATATGCCCAGTAGTTTTCTGTGGCATTTTGTTTCGAATGACTGGGTTCGCTTTGCTGTTTCAGCAGTCAATGTCCAGGTTTCACTTCCATACAGCAGGATAGTCTGAATTAGAGCTTTAGTTTGATTGGGAAACTGATCTCTTTACTTTTCCATATGGTGGTGAGTTTTGTCATGGAAGATGTTGCCATGGCTATTCTGACTTTGATTTCCGTCGTCGATCGCCCGTCCTTTGTGAGTGTAGCACCAAGGTATTTAAAAGCGTCTACCTCCTCCAGTTGTTGGCCGTTCATGTAAATTTTAGCAGTGGCGTTGCTCGTGTTGTTCACAAGTACTTTACTATTCTCCGAGCTCACCTCCATCCCATATGCTCCAGCTCTGTTCTCAAGTCTGGTCTGGTCGCTATTCAATGCCTGCTGGTTAATAAATGCTGTTGACCACATACACAGCAAAAATGGAGGATTTCGTTCGTTGCTTCTTCCTTACTCTAGCCTGCAAGCTGTGTTTTCATCAGTTACATAGGATTGAATGCTCAGGTTCTGCATTACATGCCAAAATGACAAGTAATGCAGAATGCAGTTGACTTCTGGTGACTTACTATGTGTGCGCCAACTCCGTAATTACCTCCCTGGGACACTGTCTGCTACTCCATCTCGTACACACATTGAAAACATCTCAATGTGTCAAAGAGCTGTTTGTGTATCTTTGATAGACCGAATACAATTGAATGTAAGGCAAGAGAGAGGGGCAGAGAGAGAGGAGAAAAATACAGATAAAAGGTGTATATGCAGCCAAGATCTTGTGTACAAACTCATTTAGATTCAGTCATTCATGAATGTAACTCTTCATACACACTTTTGTCAAGTTTTTATTTCCACTTGTCTCATGAACTTTCATTTGCATCACCTTTCATCAAGTTTTGACAATGGTTTCCAAGTCATTCTGAAGCTTCCTTTTCATTTTTGTTGTATTTCAGCTGCGAGCCGGCTACCCAACCCTAACTCCAGCCTCTTTTTGGCTGAAGGGGGAGGTAGGCTTTTCCCAATGCTCTGACCAGCAGTGACACAATGACCAACCCACTGACTTTAGTTTGCTTTTGAATTCTTACACAGTAACCACATTGTCACATTCATTCCAATATGCTTTTAAAACACAGAAGTAACCAAAAGCTCAATTCCTGCCGTATTATCATTACAGCCAGAAAGCACAGGCACTCCAAATGACGAGTAAGTGCAAAACATCACCTTGATTGTTTTAAAGAAACGTGAGTAGTGCAAAGCTGGTACTTTTCTCAGGAAAGAGCGTCAGCTGGGCCATCAGGTGCCAGTGGTGTGTGCTCACCACACTTACACCTTTTCCCTAAGGGTAACCCACAACAGGGCAACCAACCATCTACTAACCCTTCCCTCCATATCACCCACTACTGGGTTACAGAAGCATGCAAATGTGCACAGTGCACTTGTACTGGGAAAGAGGGGTTCTTTTCCTTACTGTAGGGATAGTGGTACAACATAAATCATCAATTTTGTACAAGGCTGTTATGAAATTAATACAAGAAACATGGAAGCGATGCAGTTTACAGGAAATTCATTTTTGTTGGTCCTCTAAAGGAACAGGAAAACATTTTCTACACTCATTCAGATGGACAAGCTTTGATGAGATCTTTTATCACATATGAAATTACATCAAGTGGCAAAAATTTTATCAGTACCTGTGTACATTTCCAGTTGGGACTCTAGAACAAGCAACCGGGTTCAGGGCAAAAAAGGTTTTTTTATTTGAATATACTAACAGTGCCAGGAAACACTGACAGTTACAACCCAAAAGCAAAAATAAATCAACTATGCTACTGGCAAACTGGGTTTGCAATTCACCCTTTCATGGAAGTAAAAACTCCAGGACATTTTCAGAAGGAGGGTTGCTATTTATACTGAAAGAGCCCTGTCATCCCCATGGGGACAACCCACTGGTAGAAAAACCACACAACAAAGGCATGTCCCTTACAGCCGGGAAATAGGTCAGACCAAGACAGGCAAATGCTTCATGAGCAAAACCATAAAGTCAGTACAAAGTTATGTCAGACTATGTTGGAATACTGATCTACAGGTAACACAGCAGTTGGCAATAGCCAAACATTACCATCTACAACAACAAAAAAGATATCTGCAATAAACTACTTCACTCAGTACTTCAAAATGTGTACGACAGACTTTATAGCCGAGTGGTTAAGACCATTTGACTTCAACCCCATGGATCCTGAAGTCATGGATTTGAATCTCGGTGACATCTGGTGAATTAAGGAGGGGGGGGAGTTTACAATCTCTCAGGTCAACTTCAAGTGTAGACCTGCTAGTGCCTTCATTCCATTTGTGTGTATACACATGTAGAAGATCAAACATGCATGTCTGTAATTCAGCATTTCTTGGGTTATGAAAACAGAACATACCCAGAATACACCTTGAAGTCAGAATGCAGCGACCTTCATCGTGGACAAAAACGATGACATACACAAAAATCTCACCATTCGTGATCCTCGGAGCTCTAGCCAAGGTAGAAAAAAACAAAATGAGTACACCAAAACAAAGCAAGAATAAAAGTAATCTCAGATTTTGGTAACTAAAATGTCTAAGAAAACTAAAAATATTTCCATACAAAATACCAAAGTACATAAAAAAGAATAAAAGGAACATCAACTTTTGGTAATTATGTCTTCAACTATAAAAAATAGGTTCCATACAAAATATCAAAACAAGAAAAATGTTGTAAAGACCAGTTCTTTCAATACAAGACTAGCTGTCCACCAGCATTTCTTGTTGGAATGTTTTTCTCCTACTTCAACAAAGTGATTTAAAGCAACAACAAAACATAGGCAACCAAGTGTATCATACAACAGTTTGTAAAAAGTTGATGTACTTGCAGAAAAGAAACCACCGTCTAATCAACACAGTACAAAGGTTGGATAATGCAAGAAAGACCAGTAGTCATGCAGCAATGAGCACCGATCAAGGTAAAATCTTTCATTTTAGTCAACACTGCAACCAGTTTTTTGGGGGTTGTTTTTTTTTGGGGGGGGCTCCAACCTCATCTCATTACCCACCCTCTTTTCTTTTTCTTTGTTTCTTTTTTTAAAAATTGTGCACAGTTTTCCTTCAAGCTTTTTAAAAAAAAAAAGATTACATTGTGGGGCCTCCAACCGTTTCTTACCCTTACTTCTTTCCAGATTTAACAAAAACAAAACCAAAGGCTGTGATAGAGTACATGTGTGCTGACAATGGGAATCACAGACTGCAGGGAGAGATGCAGATGGAGCAGTCTATCAATGGACTGGGAGAGCTATGACCTGGGTGATGGGCATGTCCCTGGCCTAAAGCAAAGCAAAAGTTAAGGAAATAAGGTAACAGGGCAGATTAATACAAGATGCCTGCAATCTTATTAGAATTCAAGGCAAAAGTATTTCTCTTACTGCAAATTCTGTAAAATAGCATAAGGGTGAAAATGCCTTTTCTGATGCAAGGTTGCTAAGATGTACACAGAAAATAAAGTTGATGTTGGTCACAGCTGCAAATCCACCAATTTATTAGATTTCTTTAAACCACACACACACCAAATTTATATTGTTTCACTAACTGCTTATTTTCCTCTTAACACCCCCCCCCCCCCCCTCAAACACACACACACATACACACTCAGGGGTATGCAACCGAGCTGGTTGCACAATACAGCACACTGTTGAGGACTAATACCTGTGGAATACCATTCCGTAAATTCACTTGCCTGAACCACAAATCCTTCACGCACATGCATACATTCCCACTGACCTGAAAATATTTTCTACCCTCTTTAATAGCATCCCTTTCCCGTAACAAGTTCTCACCATCTCCCGAGTATTTCTCCTAATGGTTATTCAATAACGCAATCTAAAACCAGTCCCCTACATCCGTTCTTAAACTTTTGTTAAATTCCACACCCACACCCCTTTTCAAATGATTATTCAATCATACATTCTAAAACCAGCTCCCACAACATTGTTTTTTAAAAAGCTTCATCTAAAATGCTCCCCGCCCCTACCCCAACCTCCCTGACCCTAATCCTAAAGTGATACTGCCTGCCCCCTATTCACATCTTTAATGATGGCACCCCTTTCCTCCCCATCCCCATATACCAGAAGATTCAACACTCCATCCCCCCCTTCCCCCCCGTCTTTTTTTCCTTAATTCTATCACCTCTCCTCCCACTAAATGTGCTAATGCATGCAGAACATCTTGCACACATGTTAAAACCAGTTCTGCCTTTTGAAAGAGTAGGGTATTTGCGCTGGTTGAAACGGATGGCAAAATTAATAAAATCGCATGCACACTGGGACTAGATGTAAAAAAGCACAAAAAACTTTATTCCATTATCCTCGAAATACAAGAATATATGAATAACGCCTAAGTAAACATATTTAGCCACTGTGTAGGCCTATACCATAATGTTCATCTGCCTTTTGTGTCCACAGGTGGGGCCAGTGTTAGGGTTGAGGTTAGAGTTAGTTAACAGTGGGTTAAGGGGTGTCTGTCAACTCGTCGGTCTGAATGTTATAAGGCATGTGGACACAATAGCAGATAGACAAATGGTATGCAGCTTTAAACAATGGTACACAGCTCACAGTCGTATGGAGCTTTATTTAAATCAGAATCACCAGTGCTACCAACAGCTATGGGTGTGTACTGGACTTCTGTGTCCACAAAATTTCCAGGTTTCCTATCAAATTTATTTTTGGCCCGAGACGTTGCCAACAAGTCGCATCCATTAAAAGAAATTTTAATAAGAGCCCAAAATAAACCATAAAAACATTTTTTTAAAATCTTTTTCCCATTGGTGATGCAGGGTAGCTGTCAGTATAAATAGCATCCTGCATTCTGAAAATTCTGTGCTAGGAATTCCCCCCTTTTCTGTCCCTGTTTCTGCCTTGTTCCTCTTTCCTCATTTTCTGCCTTCTTGGTCCATTCCCCTGCTTTTTTTGCAAAAAGGCTTAAAACATTCTTTCCCTCGCGTTAAGTCAGATGTGCAGGGCCCAACTTGTCAGGCACTTTACGGCAGTGGAATGCATTTTCGCTCATATGACAGGCAAAAGTTGCTGAGTGTTTGATGGGGAAAAAAATCTATCAGCCAGCCCTCTTTTTTTCAATCCCCACTGTTCTAAATGTGCATCTGTGCCCCTGTCCCCTAAACATCCCCGTCCCTTCCTTGCCCCTCCTTCCAACCTGATGTCTCCTCCCCACAACTGCCCCTTCACACTCTCACACCCACTCACATACACACTCACTCACACCCACACTCACATACACACACTCGCAAACACACACAGTATCTCAATTTAAAAAATATTAAATTTTAAAAGCTATACAAGACCAACGTTTTGTGAAATATGAACCTCCTCAAATTTTTTCGGAGCAAAATGTGTACACGACCATTAAATCTAACTGATGTACTTGATACCACAGTGCACTGCACTCTCAGATCTTGCAATCATGATGATGATATTCGAGTGCTGGCCAGAGCATAGATTTATTTGCTAACAGCAATGAACAGTCCTGCTTAAAATCACTGCCGATAATTATTGCAAGTTCTATTCTTGAGAACACTTCACTGCCCAATGACTGCATAGGTTATGAAACATTTACCCATTTCCATTAACTGTTGTTGTTTTTCTTATTTAAAATAAAGGCGTGTTCCAAAAGTTGGCCATGGGGCAGATGATCACATAAGTGTTTCTTAATCATTTAATCCAGTTCACTTGTTTAAAAAAACTTAAAATATATCTATCGCCAGTCTCACAAGGCATTTTAGGATAAGAGTACTGTTGCAACCAATATTAAACCATTCTTAACAAAATTTTTAAAAAGTATCACAAACTGCAACTGTATTTAACACACACAAAAACAGAAAACAAAATATTTTTAAAAATTTTAAAGTATCATAAATTATTGTCCTTTTATTCTACAATGCAACCAATCATTTAATCTGATTCTTGTTAAAAAGTACTTTAACAACTTTAAAAAGTTTTTTTTAATTAAAAAGCATCACAAACTTTTGCCACTGTCTTCAACAAGCATAGCTGTAATATGTCGGGAGTATTTTCTTGAACATTTCATCAGTCATTTTTCAAAAAAAGAAAAAAGCCTTCATGACAAAAAAATGTACATATTCTTTCAAATCCTAAATGCGAAGTTATGGAAAGACCAGATTAGTTTCTCAAGAAACCACTGGATCAAAAACAAAACCTGGAAGGACACCAAATCTCATTCCAACAAAAATTATAATTAAAAAAACCAATTTCAGCAACTATTTTCTCAATCACTCTATCAGATTTTTTTTTTAATTATACAAAACTCAAGCTATTCTCTGCCCTACAATCATAGGCGTACTCGAATTTTTTATATGATTAAAGAAAAAGTTGGGAGGGGGAGTAATTTGTTTCATTTTAAATTTCACCACCCTTCCTCGGTGGTCCTTTGTACACATCTCTTTTAAAAACATACACACAAAGGTTTTTTTTAGCACATTTCTGTTTCGGTATTATCCTGCTACTCTTTTACCACCTTGCTCTCTCCTCTCTCAAGTAAATACTTCTAGAAAACCAAAGTCTCGGAAAAAAACATCAAATCAAAATTGCTGTCATTTGGTTTCGAGTATGAGACCACTACATACATTTACCAGGAACCACCAACAGATATAAAATGCCAATGGAATATTCCACTAATCAGTTTTCCTTAGGGCATCTAATAGGCACTATTAAAAAAGCCCATGCATTCTGCTGATTTCAAAACAAATTTAGATCCAAGTTTAAAATGCTTATGAAAAAAGACAATGAAAAAAAAACATCTCAATCTTCCAGCTTTTCCATATTTCAAAAGGCATTCTACCCTTTAGTTTCATCATGATCATATTTTACTATTTTGCCTCTTTTACATGCAGATTGTAAAGCACCATCTTTTTTTTCCATTCATTCTTTCTCTTTTCTTTTTTTCTTTTTACATTTTTCCTCTCTCTTTTTGTCTGCTTTGCATCTTTTTTTTTCTTTTCTTTTTGTTGGGGCACATTTTGCCAATCTTCTTTTTCCATCTGTTATGGTCCCAGGCACAAGAAACTTATAACCAATTTTCTCTGAAGTATGCCCCTGGGTTCCGTTTCTGTCAGCAGTTTGCTCTGGCACATGGAGCAGCCTTTCTGTGACACATCTCCATGAACTTCTATGAAGACAAGAAACAAGAAAGACAGGGTCAGGAATGAATGCAAAGGCGAACAAGCAGACATCCCATCTTAAGGGAGATGGAGAGAGGGAAAGAGGGAAGACAGAGGGAGCAGAAAGAAAAAAGAAGAATGAGAGAGGACATGAGGGTTGAGCAGGTAGAGTGTGAGAGTTGAGGACATGAGAAGGAGAGAGATTGGAGAAGAGAGAGAGAGCATGAGAAGACGCAAACGCAATTATTTCAGAGGATAGATTAAGAACAAGACTTTAATCAGCCATCAAAGAGAGATGAGAGAAAAGAGCGAAGACTGAAGAAGAATACAGGTAAGAGGAGAGAGAGGGAGAGACAGAGGAGACAGAAAGAAAGAGAGAGAGATGGAGAAATGACACAGAGACAGAAAGTGGGGGAAAGAAGAAAGAGATATATATTTTTACTTTTACTTCGAGGGTAATGGAATAAACACTCATGAGCTTTTGTACACCCAGTCCCCGTGTGTATGCAGTTGTGTAAATTTTGTCATACGTTCCCATCAGCACTTAATGGCCTACTCTTCTGAAAAGCAGAACAAGTTTTAACGTGTGCGCAAGATGTTCTGCATGCGTTTGCTTAGGGTCCTTGGTTTATTGTCTCATCTGGAGAGAGGCAGACAGACAGAGCGAGTTAGTTCTCGACATGGCAGGTGTCAGCGGACCATTCATTTCTGTCAGGTTTGGGGTTTTTCTTTCATTCCTCAGCTAGGGCCCGTTCTTTCATTCCTCAGCTAGGGCCCCAAGGTTCACTGATGGTGCGAGTTTGCAAAGGCGACCATTTTTGCCCCCCATTAAGGTAGCCGCATTCCGACTTAAGAGATGTCCAAACACAACACCAGTGTGCATGCATTTTAAAACTTACAACCAGCACGCAATGGCCTACTCCTCTGAAATGCGTAAGGGGTTTCAATGAGTCCACAAGGTGTTCTGCATGCTTTCACGGGACCCCAGTTTACAGCCTCATACGAAGGACGTGGAGAGGGCACTCCAGGGGGTAAACCCCCTTGAATGGGTGTCTTGGGGGCAGCTCAAACTTGGAATCAATCCCCGGCCATCAGACTGCAAGCATGATGCTCTAACCACCAGGCTATCCCACCCCCTAATTTGTGTGAAATTTAGCAATAAAATAGTAACTCATGAAAATCTCCCAATTTTCAATGAATACAGACAGATACAGTGTGTGTGTGTGTGTGTGTGTGTGTGTGTGTCTGTGTGTGTGTGTGTGTGTAGTCTGTCGTTGTGTGTGTGTGTGTGGTGTGTGTGTGTGTGTGTGTGTGTGTGTGTGTGTGTGTGTGTGTGTGTATGTGTGTGTATGTGTGTGTGTGTATGATGTGTGTGTGTGTGTGTGTGTGCGTGCGCGTTTGTGTGTGCGCGCGTTTGTGTGCGTGTGTACATGCGTGCATGTGTCCATGCAAATTGTGTGCATGCATGTGTGTGCACGTGCGTGTGTGCATGCATGTGTGTATGCAAGTGTGTGTGTGCATGCACGTGTGTGCATGTGCGTGTGCGTGTGCTGTGAGAGATTGTTTCACTTACAATATTTCTGGGTGTAACAGAAATTTACGACCAAAATCGATGCTAAAAAGGGCAAGTGATGAAGAAAAAAAGAATGCATACCTTTTAGAAAAGACAGGTTCATCTAATATCGCAGCTTGTGAAGAGATGAACAAGGTTCAAAGGGTCATGATGGCTGCATCCCACAGGTCACTGAGCGTTAGACTGCAGCCCCTGAAGCCTTGAAAACACAAAGCCTTCTGTTCATCAGCAATACTGAACACCCCAACAGCTTCATTACCTCATATTACATCATTTACAATGTTTTGGTTTCATCCCTTCAACAAAGACTCCAGCCACAATTCTTTATCAAGCCTTTCACTTTACCCCAGAAAATTTATGATGCTTAAACCACACAACAGTAGACAATGGAATTGCCCTCATTAAATAGATTTTTTTTTCATAATCTACAAGGAGGCACTTCTTTCAACATGATACTCTTCAACTATGTGATCGGTGGTCTAGAGGTAACGCGCCTGTCTAGAAAGCGAAAAGTCCGGTTCGTAATCCCGCCTGGGCCCGAACATATCCCCCAGCCATTAAACCATGAGTGGTGGTTGGGCGCTAGTCTTTCTGAGGTTAGACTGTAAACCGAGGCCTGGGTAACAGAAAATTATGCAGCGACACGAAAAACAACCCACAGCAACAAGTGATTGTCCCTGGCAAAATTCTTAGTAAAAGCCACTCCTGTCAACAAGGACCGATACAGTTGCAGACATAAAAACTTAAATTTAAGGGTGGCGCTGCTTTGGCAGAGTCTCCACCGGGGAGAGCAGCCCGAATTTCACGCAGAGAAATCTCGTGACTTAAAGTGGTATAAATAAATAAATAAAATAAATAAATAACTATAGCAGCTATCATTCTTTGAACAGGACACTTCTTTTGGCTGTAGCAGTGGTCATGTCTGTAGCTACCCAAAACCACAAACAGCTTAGTGAGGCGTATTCCGGGAGACTGAACTTTACCTCAACTTAAAACTTTTACATAGATACTGAACATAAATACTGTATGCTCAATTAGGTTTTTTTTAATGCACTTACCCATACAAATACCTTGACAGGGTGCCCATGATGACAGTCGCCCTCCTCCAGAGATCTTGACAGGGTGCCCATGATGACAGTTACCCTCTTCCAGAGATCTTGACAGGGTGAGCCAAGATGACAGTCGCCCTCTCCCAGAGATCTTGACAGGGTGCCCAGATGACAGTTCGCCACTTCTTCCAGACATTGAAACATATCCCCATGATCGCACATGTGATTTTACTACAGATTATGCCCTTGTGAAAGTATAGACAGGGCCGAGATGACAGTTTAGGAATTACTTCAGAAACGTGAGGATGGCCAGTTACAATCCCTCTAAGCACTGCACATCGCCGTCACTATTCCATGCCTTGGTCACTTTTCCATTGCCTTTGCCTTTGCCGCTGCTCTATTGCCGCTGCCGCTGCGCTATTGCCGCTGCCGCTGCGCTATTGCCGCTGCCGCTGCGCTATTGCCGCTGCCGCTGCGCTATTGCCTTTGCCGCTGCGGTATTGCCTTTGCCGCTGCGCTATTGCCGCTGCGCTACTGCCGCTGCCGCTGCGCTATTGCCGCTGCCGCTGCGCTATTGCCTCTGCGCTTTGCCGCTGCGCTATTGCCTTTGCTGCTGCGTTATTGCCTTTGCCGCTGCGCTATTGCCGCTGCGCTATTGCTTTTGCCGCTGCGCTATTGCCTCTGCCCTTTTGCCGTGGCGCTGCGCTATTGCCTTTGCCGCTGCGCTATTGCCTCTGCCGCTGCGCTATTGCCGCTGCGCTATGCCGCTGCGCTATTGCCGCTGCGCTATTGCCGCTGCGCTTTTGCCGTGGCGCTGCGCTATTGTCTTTGCCGCTGCGCTATTGCTTTAGCATTTGCGCTATTGCTTTTGCTGCTGCGCTATTGCCTTTGCCGCTGCGCTATTGCCGTGGCGCTGCGCTAATGCCTTTGCTGCTGCGTTATTGCCTTTGCCGCTGCGCTATTGCTTTGTTATTATGCCATTTCCTTTGCAGTTTGTTTCATTTTCCAAGACACCAAGATCACTGTCGCCACAACTGCTCTCCTTTGTGCTTTTGTAAAGACTTTCTCCCCCTTTGTAGGTAGTTTTAAAGCTTTGTTTCGTGGGGTGTAGCCTTTTGTGGTTTGGGTTTTTTTGGGGGGTGGAGGGGTGTTGATTTTTATTTTGGTTTTCTATTCTTTTTTTTTGTTTTTAGGTTATTCTAATGTTTAGAATTTTATGTTTAGTTTTTATTCACTTTGCTTTTTCCTGACTAATTTTTTTGGTTTTATACAAATTTTTGTTTTAGTTTTTATCCATTATTCTCTATCATTTTATTATACTTATTTTAGTTTGTTCTAGGTTTATTAATTAACTCCCCTCCTTTTGTTTTATTATTTTTTGGGGGTAGGGGGTAGCAAGGAGTACTAATGCAGTTGAAAGTTTGGTGCCCTGTGATCATTTGCAGTGACTTGAGTCGCTTCCCTTTGCACATGTTTTTTTTGCAGGTTTCCTTTGTGCAACCAACGGCTTTGCATCTCTGCCTCTGTAATGCCTCTCTGCTCTGCGCTTTGTTAACGCCCTTGAACTTGAAGTGTTTCAGGTGCTGAAAATCAAAGTCTCCACTCTAAAGCGAAACGTGTCAAACATCCCAATGGTGCTCCAGCTCCGCTTTATTGGACCTGCATGTAGCTTGGTCTTCAAAAATAATCTAGCGCTGGGAAAACAGAATATGCCCACTCTGAAAACAAAGTGATCTTGATGAAAACCTTCTAGCGCTGGGACAACAGAATATCCCTCTTCTACAAACTACGGCCAACTACGTTCATGTCCCAGATGCCAAGGAAACAAGCCCTTCCTTCAGGGCCTTGATGAGGTCTTCAGGGCCTTGATGAGGTCTTCAGGGCCTTGATGAGGTCTTCAGGGCCTTGATGAGGTCTTCAGGGCCTTGATGAGGTCTTCAGGGCCTTGATGAGGTCTTCAGGGCCTTGATGAGGTCTTCAGGGCCTTGGTGAGGTCTTCAGGGCCTTGGTGAGGTCTTCAGGGCCTTGATGAGGTCTTCCGTCTCCTCCATTTCTCTCTCATTAACAGGCGCCTTGACCCAGTGAAAGATCATATGTGGATACATGGGTAGGGAGTAAAGATGTCTCCTCGTCTCGTGGCAATAGTGATGGCCTAAGTAGCGTCTTTGGTGAACACTTGCAAGATGGCTGGGACTATTTTCTGAGAGACACAGACATAATTATGCAACATATGACATTGTCCAATTCAAAGTAACTGAGAGGGAGAGAGAGACAGACAGAGAGAGAGAGAGAGACAGTCTGCATGCATGCTAGTATGTGTAAGCATGTGTTGTATACCACTTTCCATCATAGCAGATTTTGCCCATCAGATGTCTGTCTCGGCATAACTATGTTTGAAAGGGGGGGGGGGGGGGGGGAAGAGAGAAGACAGAGAGAGACAGAGCACTTTCATATCTTGACTCAAAAGTGGTATTACTATCAGACATCAGCGTTCCATACGTCCCTCACAGCATACTTATATAAGCTACTTTTACTGACTCAAGGAAAGGTTGAAAATACACAACAGTGATCTGATAATGAAAAACCCCCACTAGAGAGTGGTATCTGGCTTGGTTTATGCTGACCATGCTTAACTTTTCAGGTAGTTTCTCATAGGAGGAAATGCTATGTTGGATCCATGATGGATGGATAGAGATGTTTTTCACTAGATAAAAATTATATTGGACAGTTTTTGCATTAACATTAAGCATAAACCACCTTTAATGACGAACAAGATTGTCTTACCTGCTTGTACAGAAAGATTCTACAGAGTACACTGGTCGCCAATGGAAGAGTTGGATGACCAATGTCCAGGAATGGACACAAGGAGTTCAAGTCGACATGTCAGGCTTGCAGGTAACAATCAGAATGGAGATTCCCCACAAACTCTGCTGTTGACATCCAGTTCCTCTGATGACCAAATGGGTGTAGAGGCCGAGTGTGTGAGGGAGTGGCATTGCAGTTTTTCTCCATGCTCTGTTTTTTTGTTTTGGGTTGAGCAGAAGAGTGAAGCTGTAACTGCATGGTAGCCGTTCTGAAACAGTGAAAGGAAACAATCAAAGCTCTTGATGGGTTGAACAAAAACACTACATGGGTCATTAAAGCGACAACATGGGTATATAAAGGTTAAAAAATGCACATATCTTGTTTTTCTCTTCTCTCTCTCTCTCTCTCTCTCTCTCTCTCTCTCTCTCCCTCCCTCCCTCTCTCTCTGCCTCTCTGTCTGTCTCTCTGTGCATTCCCTTAATGGTGGGGTGTGTAGCAACTTGACTAACTTTGTGCTTGTGACTTTACAGGAGGTCTGCCCACTGGCCTCAGCCAACATTCCGACTTCAGAGCCGCTCATTTCATGGAACAGGTTGCATGCTAAGTATTTTTGTGTTTCTGTAACCCACCAAATACTGAAGTGATGATGTACAGGATCTTCAATGTGCATATGTTTGACTTTCTGTATGTGTATATGACAAAGGGAATTAAGGCATTGACAAGTCTGCACTTGAAGTTGACCTGGGAGCTCATAAAAATCCCCACCTTAATTCACCAGGTGCCACTATGATACAAAAGGTTGAAAATACACAACACACATCTGCACAATTAAAAACAAACACTACGGAGAATGGTATATCTTACATATGCCGACCATGCTCAACTTTTTAGGTAGATTCTTGTAGGATGAAAAGTTATGTTGAATGGATGGATATAAGTACAGACAAACTGATAGGATTTTTATAAGATAAAAATCATGTTGGATAGTTTTTGTTTTTAACTGTTATCATTTTAAAAGTGTCAACCTCCTGGACTAATGACATGAACAAGATTCTGCCTTACCTGCTTGTGCATGACCATCCTGCAGAGGTCACTGGTAGGAGGAGGCTGTCACCAGGGGTACCAGTGGAAGAGCTGGCTGACCAATGTCCAGGAATGGACACAGGTAGACATGCCAGACTTGCTGGCAGCCACACAGCAAAAATCAGAAAGAAGATTGCCCACAAAAGTCTGCTGCTGACGTCCATTTCCCTGATGACCAAATGGGTGTCGAGGCCAAGTGAGTGAGCGGGTGACATTGCTGTTCCCACCGTGTTCATCTTTTGTGGTTTGGGTTGAGCAAAAGAGTGAAGATGTAACTGCATGGTAACCATTCTGAAAGGAAACAATCAGGACTCTTGATGGGTTGAACACACACACAAAATAACGCTCTACCGCCCACGCACATGTCCCTCTCCCTCTCTTATCTCTCTCTCCATTCCTTTACCATGTAGGATGCCCAGACTTTTCAGGAGGTCTGCTTGCTGGCCTCAGCCGACACATTCCAACTTCAGAGCAACTCATTTCATTGTAGGCCTTCATGTTGCATGCTGCGTATTAAATTATGTTTCCGTAACCCATCGAATGGGGACGGGATAGCTCAGTGGTCGGAGCACTCGCTTTCCCCCAGCCAAGTTAAGCAGCGTCGAGCGAGGTTACCAGTTGGATGGGTGACCGTTTGCGCGCCTTGGCTTCAGTACAGTTCTCCCAGTTCACCCAGCTGTAAATGGGTACCTGCCCTCTTTAGGGTCAGGGAAGGTAAAGCAGCGAGGGAGAGGAGATGGGCGCCGCCCTCAATATGCTGGCCCTAGAGAAGTGAGGTCTCTGACGCCTCGCTCCCCTACGACCTTATAGGTTATGGGACACCTTTACCTTTTACCTTTAACCCATCGAAAACCGACATGAATTACAGGATGGTTAAGTGCATACTTGATCTATACCCCATCGAATACTGACATGAATTACAGGAGGGTTAAGTGCATACATGATCTATATATGAAGGAAACTCGGGCACTGGCAGGTCTTTGAAGCTGACCTGGGAAATCATTTAAAAAAAATCTCCCCCCTTAATTCACCAGCTGCCACCAAATTCAAACTGGGGGTGTCATGGAGCTACGGGATCCCAGTCAAACCGTCTTCACCATTCAGCAGATACCGAGACAGCAGCAGTCAAGAAGGCAACAACCACGGTCAAGGAAAACAGTGTTGGCAGCATTATGTGAGCCTAAGCCGAACGTTTTTTTTTTAAATGTGTGGAATCATTAGCATGTACCTGGAGACTTTCCCCCTTTGGTGTTCAAACAGACTCAACAATATAAAACTGAAAAAATTTTCAACGATTTTTTAAAAAGAAATTCAAAGTTGTCATTCATGTATTAGACTTTTAGTATTACACCTGTAGCCTACTCATTCTAAGCTGTGTGTGTGTGTGTGTGTGTGTGTGTGTGTGCGTGCGTGTGTGTGTGTGTGTGTGTGTGTGTGTGCGTGCGTGCGTGCGTGCGTGTGCGTGCGTGTGTGTGTGTGCGTGCGTGTGTGTGTGAGTGTGAGCCTGTTCAAATCTACTCACAGATTTCAAATAATAGTGGCATCAAATGTTCCCTTAGATTCAGATGTAAATTCTAAGTTTCTGGTTTAAAAAAATGTTTACAAGTTTAACACTAGAAAAAAATTCTAAGCTCATAAATATTTCTTTATAATCTTGGATGTCACATCTACCGATTTAATCAGTAAAGAATGCTGCATATGAAACGAGATGTCCACATGCAGAAACCAAAAAGTTCAAGACTCACTGTCTTGTTCACGTAGTTTTTCACAAGTACGAAATCATAACGCAGTATGGTTAGAGAAAAGCACTGAGCACCAGTTGCATCGATTTTTGTTACCTTTTATCTGTTACATGGCAGCTTGAGTCCATACAAAGTGTCAACTCTTGATCGGACTACGCCGACTCTTAGAAGTTGGTTTCAGTTTCAAATTCATGTCCACCATTGTTTGCAGGCAAATCTGGAATCTAATGGCCATATCCTTTTTAAAAATCCCAAATAGATTTTAAAAAATTTAAACCCATAAGTCGCAAATACATTCCACTTAAAACGAATGGAAAATCACCCATGCAAGCTGACCAAGTTGTTTTATGGTAGTTTTCTTTCCTTTTATCAAAAAATGTCTCACAAGATAAAACTGCATTTGGTGATAGTCTCGACTAAATGAATGTCACGTCAAAGAGGCTGACTTGTATTTTGAAACTTGAAAATGGGGCAATATTCACATTTCTGCTGTCAACTGAACACTTTTTTTTAAAAATGAGGGTTTATATGACAATTTTTTTCCATAGACGGTTACAGGCATACTGTCGACAAGGCCTGATTCAACTGCCACTGGTGTGACCAAGTATGCCACGGGACGAAGTTTACAACTTCGTAAAATAAGCATGTAAATTGAGCATCAGGGAAATATTACCAACTGTTGTATAGTATGGAAGTCTGCGTCAGTACATACCATCAGCTTCACTTCAATTCCGAAGGCTGTTTAAGACTGTAAATCAAGACAAATTAGAGGGAGTAACTCTGACTGCTCAATTCACTGTAGTCCTTTAGACCCATTTGACCAATCGGGAACGAGCTTGCTGGATGTTTTTCCAGGTTATATGCAAAGCTTTGGCCGGGCACAACACAATGCACACAGCCATTTGACATTTTTTTCGGCTTCCCCATTCTCCCTACTTTCCTAACCCAGTTTACAATACATTTTGTCATCAGGCTTCCAACTGAACCCATCTCTTGTCACCTTCCACCGACCAGTACTTAGCCAGTATGACGACACAACTCGAGGAGTTAGAGTTGACAAGTGGGAGAATTGGGGGAGGGGGAGGGGGGGGGGGAGTGAGGATTATGGCTATGAAGGTCAATGAACAGATTGACCAGAGAAAAAAGTTGAATCCAAAATTGAGAAAAATTAAAGTGGCCATAATGCCACAATCATAGTCACCTAATTGGTGGTGGTGGGGAGGAGCATAGACTAGCCTAGTGGTTAAAGCTTACCCTCATTTTGACACCTGGAGTTCAAGCCACCAGGAGACACCTGTTCCTGGGGATTTTTTCCTCTGGTGGAGTTATCAGTACTGACTGCAGCCCCCAACCCAACCAAAATAAGCCCTTTGGATGAGATTATAAACCGAGGCCCTGTGTGCCAACGCATACAGGGCATTTTGCACGCAGGTTAAAACAACCCCTCCGCCTTTGGGAAGAGTGGGTCAATGTGCAGTTAAGAACAGATGACCTTTTTTTTTAAGTGCACTAAACCCAAATGTGGTTACCTTAATGGAGGGCAAAACGGTCGCATATCCAAACATCTCACAGTGAGTGAACTTCGGTGGTCTACCCAAGGAACTAAAAAGAAAAATCAGTTTAACTTTGCATCCCATGAACCCAATGGCAGTCTCAGGTGGGGGAACAAACGGTAACACTGCCCCACCTGGCCGTCATCAAGGCCACTGCGCTTTTGGTACTCCCAATACAACAGTCTGCCAGTCTGCCTGTGCCTCGATACTCTCTCATACTTAACTTGAAATAACAACCATAAAAAATGAAACTGGAGCCATAAACAATAAAAACAGTTACCTGTGCGTTCACGTCAAAATAGCGGCAATGACAATGCGCACACACACAGCGTCTTGTGCTGTCGTCGCCTTCAGTTTGTCCAATGTTCAAGGCAGTGAGTCCTATGTTCAGTGCAGTGAGTGTGCCAACCGGACAACCCAGTTTCACCACCCACCCCCTCTATGGGTGGGTGAACAGGTCACTCTGCCCGTGCTTCACGGATCAGCAGCAGCATTGACGGCTGTAAAATGTTACCACATGCAGTTCCTCTCTCTCTCTCTGTTTGTCTGTCTCTGCGCGCGTGTGTGTGAGGGCCTGGTCTTAAGCCTCTGGCTTATTCAATATTACCTTCAATAAACTATGTGAGTTCTCTCCCCCCCCCCCCCCCCCTCTCTCTCTCTCTCTCACAGACACAGGAGGGGGAACAAACGTAGGTGTGTGTGTGTGTGTGTGTTGTTTTACTGCTTCCTCAATGAATAATGACTTATTTTGAGCTCCTCTTATCATTGTATTTTTTCAGTCCCACATTAAAAAATGGCACAGTTTTTCGTTATTTTGAAAGCCTGGGAAGCAGAAGAGGTTAAAGCTTCAATGGTTAGTTTTAATTTGCTGTTTCATTTCTAACTATATCCCTCCCACATTCAGTGTGTCATTTGGGCCTCATCTTACCCTATCCAGCCTTGAAAAATGAGGTACTTGAGCCTCATTTTTTGCCACATCCCGTCTTTAGTATTGTGTTCTTTTTCCTTCAATTTCATCCATTAGCCTGCCATGTACTTTGTGACATTTGGGTCTTATTTCAGCTATTTTCTTCCTTAAATTCCTCCCCCCCTTTTTGCCCCATTCTTAACCATATCTCACGGTAATGAATTGAATGAGTCATTTGGGGGGTATTTTCAGCCATATTCTACCTTTATGGCCACATTGGGTGGAATTTATTGGGCATGGTCTTCTCCTGTGCTTGCAACTCTGCAGGAGGTCTACCTGCTGGCCTCAGCTGACATGTTTTGACTTAGGGCAGTTCATTGGAAAATTCATAAGAGAAAAAATCAGATTTTCTTGAAAACGGCAGGACAATGGGCTGGGTAGGCAGAAAATAAGCATGAGAGAGGATAGAGAGGTAAGGATAAAGACAGAAACAAAGGAATGATAGAAAAGGGGAAATCTCTAGCACATGTGGGTCCTTTAGGCATAACTTTGTGCCATGTCCCATCAACAAAAAGAGTATTGTATTGACAGTTCATCAGATTCGTGCACGAGATTCTACACGAATATATGGGAGAAAAATTAAGTACAGTTTGAGGAGAATCAGGCAGCAACAAGTTCCTTACCCAATAGGGGTTACAGGCTGCACTGGAGTTAGACTGTGTCGGCTGAGGCCAGTGGGCAGACCTCCTGCAGAGTCACAAGGACAGGATAAGATCGGCATTATGCATCCCACCCAACATGGCCAGCAGGCAGTCACATGCCATCTTTCTTGTCATTTCCATGGGGTTTTAATGCCTTTGTAACAGGTTGTTTTCATTTTCAAGGGGATTTAATGGTTTTTTTCTTCAAGAAGGAAGGACGGTTAAGAGGTTCACCTGGCTAACAAGAAACTGAGAGGTTCTGGGTTCGACTCCAACCCTGGCCCTTTCTTCCCAATTTGATGAGAAAATCGAGCTGAATGTCAAAGCACATCAGGAACCCCCATGTGCAAATGTGTGCAGAACACCTTCCGTACATGCTAAAAACCTGCTCTTCCTTTAAGAAGTGTAAGCCATTTCCTGCCAGTTGGAATGGATAACAAAGTCTCAAAAATGCATGCACACTGGTGCTGTGTTCAAACACCATGTTGTAAGTTGGAATATGATGCATATATGGTAGTGAAAAAAACAACAACAACAACAAAACGGTCACATATGCAAAAATAAAATAATAGCGAAAGCAATATTATTTAAAAAAAGAAAGATTTTGTAGCAGGTTGTTTAAATGTTGAAGGGGATTCAAAGCCCTGAAAACTATGCCTTGAAATCCACGGGGTGAAGGAGTTCAAAGAATGTGTGCACTCTGTTGCATCCACACACATACTTCGCTCATATTCACAAGGTTAGGAAAGATTTTTAAAGACTTTATTCAGGCAAACCCATCATGCAGAATAAAACGAGAATCTTTCTTTCGTTGTGCGTTAAGTTAAAAATTCTGTGGTTAGGTGACTGCAGTAAATGATAATTATATTGCACAAGGATTTCACGAAGAAATCTGTTCAAAACCAGACCTTGCCCCCTTTGTTTCTATTACACAGTGTCAAAAAAAAATTCCATTAGTGTACTTAACCAAGAAGATGAAAACCATCTGATTTTGAAGACATTAACCCATTAGGACAGTGTTGAAAAGGGGGCCATTCTAGAACAAGAAAAAACATTCAAATTTTTACAATAAGTAAACAATGATTAGCCTCACAAAATTAAAGTGTATCAATTTACTCGAACAAGTTTTCACCAAAAGCACTTGAATAAGTCTGAACCCAAAGCACTTGAATAAGTCTAAACCCAAAGCACTTGAATAAGTCTAAACCCAAAGCACTCGAATAAGTCTGAACCCAAAGCACTCGAATAAGTCTGAACCCAAAGCACTCGAATAAGTCTGAACCCAAAGCACTCAAACCAGTCTGAACCCAAAGCATTTGAACCAGTCTAAACCCAAAGCACTTGAACCAGTCTGAACCAAAGCACTTGGATAAGAGTGAACCCAAAGAAGCACTTGAGAAAATCTGAACCCAAAGAGCTTGAGCAAATCTGAACCCAAAGCACTGATCACATAGGTCAAGCAAAAAAGGCTGGCCTCAAAAGGCAAAGAAAGCCCTGCCTTCAGACTTGTTTCGACACTCAGGCATGCTGACACTCAGCCCTGCCTCTGAACAAATAACCTACGAATGCTATAACTGAGTGGTTAAGGCAGTTTGACTTCAATAATAATAATAATAATAATATATGGAATTTATATAGCGCTGAATCTTGTAAAAAACAAACAATCCCACGGGTCCATGAACTCTTGGGTTCAAATCTCAGCAGCGGCAGCTGGTGACTTAAGGGTGGGCATTTTTACTATCTCCCAGGTCACCTTCAAAAGCAGATCTGCCAGTGTCTTAATTCCCTTCATGTCTACATACACATGCAGAAGAAGATCAAATATGCAAGTTAAAGATTCCATAATTCATGTCAGCATTTGGTGGGTGATGGGAACACATGCATACTCAGCATACATCCTGTATAAAAAAAACAAGTAGCTCTGGAGTGGGAATGTGTCAGCTGAAGCCAGCGGGCAGACCTCCTGCAGAGTGACAAGCACAGGAGAAGACCTGGCACTATGCACCCCACACGGTAAGGGAATGCAGAGAAGAGAAGAGAAGACGAACAATCTCTGAGGCTTACACAATGACTTAGTCACCACACCGCACAGATGGCAAGCTGACTGTGAACGCACCCTAAAAAGGGTGACAGAGTTTGAAGGTAGGTTGTAAGACCATTAAGATAATGCTTTCCAAATCCCCATCAACAGCCAAAACATTCACTATACAATGAGGTCAACAATGATTTTTTTATATAAAAACAACAACAAACAAACACAAACAAAACCGCTGTACAGAAAAACAGACACTTGTGACAGTCCCTTCCCACCGTACCTATGTCCTTTTAAAACTGCACCCCCCCCCCCCCCCCCCCCCCCCCCCCCCCCCACTACAGCCTCGTCCAGCCTCACTGGAAAAACTGCCACCCCCGTCCACAGGTGCTGGGGCCAAGACAGACCATGCACTTCTCCTCCGCTTCCTGCATGCGGGTGACCATGAAGGGATGTCAGAAACTCTGCACATGAGCTGACTTACAACACGAACAACAACGGCAATCCCCAACCCCACCCCATGTCACGAAGAATTGAACCATCAACTTCAAGCCAGTTAGAAGTTACTGCTGCTCTTGTGGTGACGCGCTCTCCTCGGGGAGAGCAGCCTGGACTTCAGGCAGAGAACTCTGCCACGACTAACAGTGGTATACACTACATTACATTACATTACAATGCAGTACACTACATTACATTACAATGCAGTACACTACAGTACATTACAATGCAGTACACTACATTACATTACAATGCAGTACACTACATTACATTACAATGCAGTACAACACATTACAATGCAGTACACTACATTACATTACAATGCAGTACAACACATTACAATGCAGTACACTACATTACATTACAACGCAGTACACTACATTACATTACAATGCAGTACACTACATTACATTACAATGCAGTACACTACATTACATTACAATGCAGTACACTACATTACATTACAATGCAGTACACTACATTACATTACAATGCAGTACACTACATTACAATGCAGTACACTACATTACATTACAATGCAGTACAATACATTACAATGCAGCACAATACATTACATTAAATGCAGTACAATACATTACAATACATGACATTACATTACAATGCAGTACAATACATTACAATACATTACAATGCAGTACAATACATTACAATACAGTACATTACATTACAATGCAGCACAATACATTACATTAAAATGTAGTACAATACATTACAATACATGACATTACAATGCAGTACATGACATTACAATGCAGTACAATACATTACATTACAATGCAGTACAATACATTACATTACAATGCAGTACACACAATACAATACATTACAATGCAGTACAATACATTACAATGCAGTACAATACATTACAATGCAGTACACTACATTACAATGCAGTACAATACATTACATTAAAATGTAGTACAATACATTACAATGCAGTACAATACATTACATTAAAATGTAGTACACTACATTACAATACAATTACACTACAATGCAGTACACTACATTACAATACAATACAACACATTACAATACATTACAATGCAGTACACTACACTACAAATGTCTGCCCCTGACCCTGCTGTGGTGGGGCTGACGACGAAACATGATGACCCAGCAGCCTGTTCCTTCAACCCCTGTCCACTTGGCCCCTGCCACTGCCTGCCTGCCTGACTGACCAGTTCTGATCTCAGCAAGTGGACACAGGCTGAAGTAACCCTCCTCAATGACGCAGTCCCTTCAGTCAGCAATGATCCAAATTCTCCACTTTTCTTCTTATATATTTACTTTTTTTAAAGCTTGCCACAACGTCACTCTCGGATTTGAGGTTAGCTACGTCAGCTGACAAGGACAAAAACTCTCTCTCTCTCTCTCCAGTCTGGTTACCTTTAAAAATTCACACACTGGAAGCTAGAAAGCATAAGTGCATAGTTATAAAGACAAGCATATAATTATTATCACCAAAGCTCTTCTCTCCCTGATGTTGATTGACAAATCATGTTGTCATTGATATGAATTCCAGAAACTTCCAACAATTCAAAACAAATAAACAAAAAAAAAATTGCTGCAAGGCCCTGTGAGTGTTGATTGGAAGACGAGTCAGGACAGGAATGTTAGTGAAAGGAATAACACTATCAAAAGAATGAAAATACGACCCTGAGACAGTTTAGTAAAAGAACCAACCCCCCCTCCCCCCAAAAAAAAAACAACCCACCAATAAATCCCCACCCAACCACAACAGTGAGCATACATCTTTGGGGTGTGTGGTATCCCATATGGACGGTAATGTTCCCACATAACAAGCTATCTGCACTGATCATGTTCTGAATCAGTTTTAAGTTTTTATTATTTTTTTTAAATGTGTACACACACTTATGGTGCGTGTTGTGTCCTAAGTGGACAGACAGTCATTTTTACACACAATAAAACTGTTTATGTTCTGGATCCACCAATGTACACTCCCCCTTCCTCCCTCCTGAACTAACAGCCTACTTCTATTTGATATGTGCCTGTGCAACAGCAGCAATCACATACACACTACTTCAGTATGACATAATTATGCCTGTGCAACAGCAGCAATCACATACACACTACTTCAGTATGACATAATTATGCCTGTGCAACAGCAGCAATCACACACACACTACTTCAGTATGACATAATTATGCCTGTGCAACAGCAGCAATCACACACACACTACTTCAGTATGACATAATTATGCCTGTGCAACAGCAGCAATCACACACACACTACTTCAGTATGACATAATTATGCCTGTGCAACAGCAGCAATCACACACACACACACACGCACTACTTCAGTATGACATAATTATGCCTGTGCAACAGCAGCAATCACACACACACTACTACAGTATGACATAATTATGTCTGTGCAACAGCAGCAATCACACACACACACACACGCACTACTTCAGTATGACATAATTATGTCTGTGCAACAGCAGCAATCACACACGCACTACTACAGTATGACATAATTATGTCTGTGCAACAGCAGCAATCACACACACACACACACGCACTACTTCAGTATGACATAATTATGCCTGTGCAACAGCAGCAATCACACACGCACTACTTCAGTATGACATAATTATGTCTGTGCAACAGCAGCAATCACACACACACTACTTCAGTATGACATAATTATGCCTGTGCAACAGCAGCAATCACACACGCACTACTTCAGTATGACATAATTATGTCTGTGCAACAGCAGCAATCACACACGCACTACTTCAGTATGACATAATTATGCCTGTGCAACAGCAGCAATCACACACGCACTACTTCAGTATGACATAATTATGCCTGTGCAACAGCAGCAATCACACACGCACTACTTCAGTATGACATAATTATGCCTGTGCAACAGCAGCAATCACACACGCACTACTTCAGTATGACATAATTATGCCTGTGCAACAGCAGCAATCACACACACACACACACACTACTTCAGTATGACATAATTATGCCTGTGCAACAGCAGCAATCACACACGCACTACTTCAGTATGACATAATTATGCCTGTGCAACAGCAGCAATCACACACGCACTACTACAGTATGACATAATTATGCCTGTGCAACAGCAGCAATCACACACGCACTACTTCAGTATGACATAATTATGCCTGTGCAACAGCAGCAATCACACACGCACTACTTCAGTATGACATAATTATGCCTGTGCAACAGCAGCAATCACATACACACTACTTCAGTATGACATAATTATGTCTGTGCAACAGCAGCAATCACATACACACTACTTCAGTATGACATAATTATGCCTGTGCAACAGCAGCAATCACACACGCACTACTTCAGTATGACATAATTATGCCTGTGCAACAGCAGCAATCACATACACACTACTTCAGTATGACATAATTATGTCTGTGCAACAGCAGCAATCACACACGCACTACTACAGTATGACATAATTATGTCTGTGCAACAGCAGCAATCACACACGCACTACTACAGTATGACATAATTATGTCTGTGCATCAGCAGCAATCACACACACACACACACGCACTACTTCAGTATGACATAATTATGCCTGTGCAACAGCAGCAATCACATACACACTACTTCAGTATGACATAATTATGCCTGTGCAACAGCAGCAACTACACACACTACTTCACTTTGTAATATTTGTCTATGTAATTCAGCAGCAATTACACACGACTTCAATTTGAGAATGAATGCAGGCATCAACTTTTGATACACTGTGATGGCTTTAAACCAATTCTGACACGCTGCTGACAGTTTTAAACTGTTATCCCAGAAAGCCTCCACTTCACCTAGCACATTTTGCCTCAGACCACTGAGGGACTAAAGCTTTCAGGCAGACATGTCAGCGCCACCAAACATGTCCAGAAAGGCAAGAGAAGGGGAGGAGAGGTGCATCTGAAATCACACTAGCTGCTGCTGCACAGAACATGATCTTAACTAACAGAATTTCTCAGAGGTGCAGGGGGAGGGGGGGGGGGGGGACATAAAAGGAGGGTGGGGGGGGGGGGGTTTAAGAGGGGAGGGGGGAACCCAAACACTTGTTTGACTGGACAGATGAAATCATGGATTCATGGTTCAAGTCACAGGTCAGTGCTCTGTCGTTGACAGCACGTATTCAGAAATTTGACTATCAGTTATCATAGTTCTTGGCGATTTTCTACAAAAGCTTGTCCATTGTACGGGGTCACAGCAAAATGACGGAAGCTAAAAACAAGATGAATAACTGTTTGGTGAAACTTTACACAGCACCCAAAGAAAAACCTGAATACATTTCTCTAAACATAGAACTATGTCTTTCTCTAAACAATAAATTGCATATTTCACTATAAAAAATTTTTTTTTTAAAGTATGGATTTTCTTACTGGAAACAATGACTTCCTTTAAAAAGAAACGAATATATTTCTCTTACGGACAGCCCCTCAAAAAACAACAACAAAAAACCAACAACAATAAAACCAAACAACACCCACCCCAAAACAACAAACAAAACAAACTAAAACAAACCAAAAACAACACAAAAAAAGAAGCCTCTCTGATGAAAACTTAACCTGTATATTTCTTTAAAAAATTTAGTTATGCATTTCTCTAACAATAAAATCAAGAACTCTAAAAATAAGAGCATGCACCTCTAAAACTAAGACCATGCACTTCTCTAAAACTAGGACCATGCCACCATCACCAGTCCCTTGATCTATCATCAACAGGTAGTCCACAACACACCAATCTGACCTGTCTATCCTCAATAATAGATATTTCAGCAACACAGCAACGTGACAGTCTGAGCTGTCTATCCTCAATAATGGATATTTCAGCAACACAGCAACGTGACAGTCTGAACTGTCTATCCTCAATAATAGATATTTCAGCAACACAGCTATGTGACAGTCTGAACTGTCTATCCTCAATAATAGATATTTCAGCAACACAGCTACGTGACAGTCTGAACTGTCTATCCTCAATAATAGATATTTCAGCAACACAGCTACGTGACAGTCTGAGCTGTCTATTATTAAAAGATATTTTAGCAATACACTAATGTGACAGTTTTGAGTATTCTATAAGCACAAACAGACAAAACATAACTACCACTGTCTACCAGGTATCTATTGTAGATTTTACGAACGCTTATGATAGGGAAACACACCACATGTATAAATTTAGTCATGAAGACAAACAGATTCAGAGAAAGGTTGTGTAGGCACTTGTGAAGGGGAAATACCTGTGTACATGTATCGACTGATGACAATAGATTCTGAAAAAAAGGGTCTTACAGCATGAAAATACATGTATCTGATGACGACAATGGACAGATTCTGAAATAATTTCTACAGGCTCTTCTGATAGAGAAATGCATGTATTGACTGATGAAAATGGACAGAATCTGAAATAGATTCTATAGGCACTTCTGATGCGAAAACATGGTATTAAATAACGAAAATGGACATATTCTAAACCAGATTCTATAGGCACTTCTGATAGGGAAATACCTGTATTTAATGTTGACAATGGACAGACCCTGAAACAGATGTTGTAGGCACTAATTTCAAGTATATAAAAAAAAAAGCTCTAATATTCCTGAGTATGACGCTCAAAACCTGTTTCTACACCCAAACTTGACAGTGACATTGCAAAAATCATGAGTAGAACTAAAACCATGGATCGTAGTTGAGCCTTTAAAGCATAAATGAATGGCTCAGCAAAAAGCTGATGACAAATCAGTTCTGCAAAGAATGTGCCAGACCACCTTTGGAAATTCCACAACAAACTTTTCTACAGACCAAATCCATAATTTTCACTAAACAAGGTTTATACAGAGCTTTTGGAAGGAAATTTAAGGATTTTTAAGGACCTTCTTAAAACCAAATTCGTTTGTGGTTTAAACAAGGTTCAGAAGGTTTATACTCTACAAAGAAGACATTTGCCACAGCCAAAACAAGAGATTTAAAACTCTACAAAGAAGACATTTGCCACAGCCAAAACAAGAGATTTAACACTCTACAAAGAAGACATTTGCCTTGGCAGAAAACAAGACACCAAACATTTTACAACGAAGGCATGGGCTTATAATAGATCTGCTCCCCCTCATGACAACAATTGCTGGAAGAGCTCCTCAGACTGGAGGACCTCAGCAGACACTTGTCGTCTTTCTCTGACTGGAACAGAAGAGCCTGGCGTCTCTGCAGGCTGGAATGAGCCACGCAGTCCACTGGCTGAAAGGCCTTGGTCATGCACAGCTCCAGCTGCTCCAGGTAGCACTTCCCATCCTCCTGAAACAGACGTGTAACCGTCCACTTTTTTTTTCATCATCTTCTTCTCCTCTGTTGAACACTCAAGATAGCAACTACTGTTGTCAAATGAGTGGAAATGTGTTGCCCTGCCGTTAAGCGCCTGACAAGTCAGGATCAGCGCATCCCCCGACTTCAGCATGGGAGAGTTTTGTTATCTTTAAGTCTTTCAGGAAAAAAGGCAGCAAGAAGGACCAAGAAGGTAGAAAATAAGATGGAGGTGAGAGAAAGAAAGGGAACAAGGCAGAAACAAAGAAAGGGACAGAAAAGAGGGAACTCCTAGCACAGAATTTCCAGAGGGTGGGGATGCTGTTTTTACTGACAGGCTGACATCATCCCCATGGGGGAGAATATTCTAATAAACAAGAAAGTTCTTTGGCCATAGTTCATGGTGTCTGGAGTATTCTGATATGCAAGATTTGTTGTTGTTCTTCTTGTTGTTGTTGCAATTATTCACAGTGCTTGGGATATTTTAAAGCACAAAAGAGAAAACTCTGAAATCTGACTCATCTAAAAATGCGAAAAAATTAGTGAGTATTAATGATTTCAACTGTTCTGATTTATGATGTGCTTGATGTTTGTACTTTGTATGTGAGAAGGTGTTAACATATCAGGTATAACTCCATCAATAACTTTGTTCACAGGTCTATTATCTGTTTGTGGTATCCTGGGAAGCAGCTACGGTGAACTGAGATTTTACAGCTGTGTTTTGTTTTGATTCTTGGTCTACGACAGCCTTTATTTAGTCATGATTTTGGAATATGCATATGCAAAAGTATACAACTGTGAGTGCATGCCAAGGTATTGCGCCAAAGCCTTACCAAATCTTATGAGACTTTTTTTTCATTTTTCATCTTCCATTTTTGCCCCTTAAAGTGTATTGTGGCCTTAGGCCAATGTCCATTACACCACTTCACAAGAAAGAGAGAGAGAGAGAAAGAGAGAGAGAGAGAAAGAGAGAGAGAGAGAAAGACAGACAGACAGACAGACAGAGATCCTGAGTCAAGCTCTGGATGTGTTTCAAAAGAACCATGTGCTAATCTCAGAAAATATGTATGTATCAGTGCGTGCATGTACATACATGTATCAGTCACTGTGTGCACGTATGTCTGTAAGGTTACAGGGTTACGGGAGTACTCTAGCACTGTCGTCTGGATGTGCATGTACATACATGTATCAGTCACTGTGTGCACGTATGTCTGTAAGGTTACAGGGTTACGGGAGTACTCTAGCACTGTCGTCTGGATGTGCATGTACATACATGTATCAGTCACTGTGTGCACGTATGTCTGTAAGGTTACAGGGTTACGGGAGTACTCTAGCACTGTCGTCTGGATGTGCATGTACATACATGTATCAGTCAGTGTGTGCACGTATGTCTGTAAGGTTACAGGGTTACGGGAGTACTCTAGCACTGTCGTCTGGATGTGCATGTACATACATGTATCAGTCAGTGTGTGCACGTATGTCTGTAAGGTTACAGGTTACGGGAGTACTCTAGCACTGTCGTCTGGATGTGCATGTACATACATGTATCAGTCAGTGTGTGCACGTATGTCTGTAAGGTTACAGGGTTACGGGAGTACTCTAGCACTGTCGTCTGGATGTGCATGTACATACATGTATCAGTCAGTGTGTGCACGTATGTCTGTAAGGTTACAGGATTACGGGAGTACTCTAGCACTGTCGTCTGGATGTGCATGTACATACATGTATCAGTCAGTGTGTGCACGTATGTCTGTAAGGTTACAGGGTTACGGGAGTACTCTAGCACTGTCGTCCAGATGTGCATGCGCAATGTCAGGGCAAACAAGTCACTCACAATGCATGGTCTGGTCAGCGAGCCAACTTTTGGTTTTCAGAAAGTAACTGCAACCTGTCCGACAATTCCTACAGACAATTCCTGTCTTCCATCTCTGTTATACACATCAGTATCTAAATCTATGAACGAGCTACAGTCCAGCTACAAGCAAATTGTCTTTGTATAACTTTTGATGTAACATTGGCCACAAGAGCCTTTTCACAAAGCATCAGTTTCTCGTGCATAATATTGGCCACAAGAGCCTTTTTACAAAGCATCAGTTTCTCGTGCATAATATTGGCCACAAAAACCTTTTCACAAAGCATCAGTTTCTCGTGCATAATATTGGCCACAAGGGCCTTTTCACAAAGTATCAGTTTCTCGTGCATAGCTGATTGAAAAAGCCAACATCAAAGTCCTTAAACAGCATGCTTTCAAGCAACATGTGCACAATCCTCTTTATATGGCGATCTTAGTAACACTCCATCGGGTGTCGACTGACCTATGAACTCAGCAGAGCTGAAAAAGAGAGCGTCTGTTTGGCCGTCTCTGACAGTTGGTGAACATAGGGAATAAATTAAGCAGATTTGGCTTGTATATGCAGTAAGATACTGAACTGAGATTTATCCATGTGTGAATCATCCAAGTGAGAACAACCTTGCTCGGATCATAGCAGCTTGAGAATCAATGCACACATATACACACACACCCCCTAACATTTTCTTAACGGATTTCAAAAGATCTAAAAAATGGCCATGGAGATGGTTAAAAAGGTGGAATTCTTCTTAAAGACAGAAAAGTCTCACTTCTAAACTGTTAATAAATAAATGCCTTTATCTTGTCTCTGATAAATGCCTCACAGTGTCTCTGATAACAGATAAATGCCTTACCTTGTTTCTGACAATAAACAAACACCTTACCTTGTCTTTGATGCAGGAGAGACTTGGAATGGAGCCAGTTTTCTTGTGCACTGCATTTTGGACTTGAGTGAACTGCAGAAGAAAACAGAGTAAATACATGTAGCATTTTCCTCTCTCTCCTTTTTTTTTCATAGAAAGGGGGCAGGGAATGAAGAAAAAGCACATCTCTACCAGGCTGGTGCAAAAACTCTACAGCAACTGCATTTGTTGCCATTTGTACTTGGTCCACACACACAAACACACTCGTGCACGCACATGTGTGCACACACGTGTGCGCACACGCACATGTGCACACACGCATGCGTGTGCGCGCCCCCCACACACATGTGCACGCACGCATGCGTGTGCGCGCCCCCCCACACACACCCACACATGCATGAAGAGTGTTTAGAATTATAACACAGTGAGAAGTCTGCCCGAGTTCACGATGTTGGCCATTCCCCTCACAGCTCCATCAGTCATCACAAGGGACATTACATTCCTTATGTACACTGTCTGCCATCATCTCCTTCTCTGTCTCTCTGCTTTGGTTTTTGTTTTTTGTTTTTTGTTTGGTCTCCCCAAATTTATATCTTTATCAGAAAAAGAGAATGTTTGCCCCTCATGTCGATATACCATAAAAAATATATCCCCCCAAACTTGTACAGGTAGGCAGGTCTGACACAACAGAAACACTTTACCATGTTAGAAATGAATATAACATTAGAGGAGGTTTGACATGACAAAAAATGACCCCACAATACATGTAGATATGACCCCACAATACATGTAGATATGACCCCACAATACATGTAGATATAACACTGGGCAGGTCTGACATAACAAAAAAGTTTACCCGACAATACAATAAATATAACATTGGGGCAGGTCTGATATAACAAAAAAGCTGAACACACAATACAAATATATATATATATATATATAACATTAGATGAGGTCTGACATAACAAAACAGCTAATCACACAATACAAATAGATAAATAACATCAAGGCAGGTCTGATATAAGAAAAAAGCAAAACACACAACACAAATATTATCTATAACACTAGGTGAGGTCTGACATAACAAATAAGCTGAACGCACACTACAAAGATACATAACATGGGAGCAGGTCTGACATATCAAAACAGCTAAGCACACAACACAAACATAATACACAACAGTGGAGGAAGGGTGTGAAGCAGCCTGTTCACTCACACTGTAGCTCTGGCTCTCAGACGGAACGATGCCGCCACTCTCCAGAATCCTAAAACAGACGCCACAACCCACTCATGACTTCGATGATTATCTGGTCTGTATGTATTCAAGACTTCTTTGATTTCCCTTCTTCATCCTTATATAAAATATCATTTCATCATGTATAGTTTGAACAGGATTCTGTATCTCACACACTTACATTTTTAGTAAAAGTGTGTGTGTGCACACGTGGGTGTGCATGCATGTGTGTATGTATGTGTGTGTGTACCTGTGTGTGTGAAAATGGGTTCTAAAACATCAATGACATTTGTAAAAACTGCAGTGGCAGAGGAGCACTAGATGTCTTTTCTAAGTGGGCCTTTTTCTATGACACTGTGCAAGTTGATGTCACTGATAGAAGTACACACACACACACACACACACATACACACACACACACATACACTCACACACACACACACACACACATACACACACACACACTCTCTTTCTCTCATATTCAGCCTCCTACTTTAGGATCGTCTGGTATCACTTAAAGTGGAAAGACGTTAAAATTGAAGACTTACTTACTTACTTACTTACACACTTTAAAGTTCTGTACAAATAAAAATAACAAAAACATAAACAAGGAAGCTAGCATCATCACACTTGCACAAAACTAGGGGAGCCATTAAACAAAACCCAAACCTCTAGAAATCTTATTCTCAAACATTATAAATAATGACTGACGCTCTTTCTGGCTGCTACACAAGGGGCAGCGAGTGAGTGACAGAGACAGCAGGCTGTGGCAGGCACAACTCCCGCAGCGCACACACTCACGTGGAGAGGTTGAAGCGGCGATGCAGGCCCAGCGTCACGTTGAAGTAGTGCACCTGGTCTTTCAAGGCCGGCAGCGTGGAGCCACAGGTTCCGTGCTTGTCCCACTCATGGCACCTGGGGGCAGAGACGACATCCATGGACAGGTGACATGACGTGACGTCGGTCAGTCAGGCAGTCAGTCAGGCAGGCAGGCAGTCAGTCAGTCAGGCAGGCAGGCAGGCAGTCAGTCAGTCAGTCAGTCAGTCAGTCAGGCAGTCAGTCAGTCAGTCAGGCAGTCAGTCAGGAGGTCATTTTGAGGTTCTCTCAGGTACAGATGAGGAAGTTTTCTTCTTTTTAACAAACAGGAAGAGTAAAAGGTGACCGTGTCTCTGTGTACACAATGACAGGTCTTCAATTACACTTTACAGTTGAGGCAGTGTTCTTTAACAAACAGGAAGAGTAAAAGGTGACCGTGTTTCTGTGTACACAATGACAGGACTTCAATTGCTCTTTACAGTTGAGGCAGTGTTCTTTAGCAAACAGGAAGAGTAAAAGGTGACTGTGTTTCTGTGTACACAATGACAGGACTTCAATTGCTCTTTACAGGAAGAATGAAAGGTGACTGTGTATGTGTGTGTTGACTAGAGTAGAAGAGGATTTCAATTACAATTTCAAGAGGAAGTTTTCCTTAACAAATAAGAATAAGGGTGACGAGTTTCTGTTGTAGGTTCACAACAGAAGTACAAGGGCTTCAAATTCAATTGAGGAAGTTTTCTACCAAACACGAAAGGTGAAGGTTGACTGTTTCTGTGTTCCCTATATAAGTGAAAGGGCTTCAGAATCAATTCAGGAAGTTTTCCTTAACAAATAAGAAAGGTCACTCTGTGTAAGTTCACTGTATAAGCAAGAGGACTTCAAAATAATACAGTTGAGGAAGTTTTGTTCAGCAAATAAAGAAGCAACTTGTCTTTTATTCTGACCGGCCGAACAGGTTCTGCTCTGTCCTTGTCAGCCTTCTTTTCTCTCTTTTTCTAATGTTTAATTGACTGATTTTGGGGTTTCCTTATGAGCATCAATAAATTTGGTGAACAATCATGAAACAAACCCACAGATGACTTTTTGTTTGTTCAAGCATGTGTCTGTGTACACATGCGCGTGTGTCAGAACATCTTGCGCACACGTTAAATCCTGTTCCGCTTTTCATAAGAGTAGGCCATTGTGTGCCGGTTGGAGCAGATGACAGAATTCACAAAACCGCATACACACGGGAACTGGATGTAAAAAAGCACATAAGTGCTTATTCCATTATCCTCGATATAAAAGAATAAAAAATTTTTTAAAAATAAAATAAAAAGTGAGTGTGTACAAGTATGTGTGTTTGTAGTATGTGTGTGTAAGTTAGAGTGTGGTTGAGTGTGTGGTTGTGTGTGTGTGTGTGTGTGTGTGTGTGTGTGTGTGTGTGTGTGTGTGTGTGCACATGTGCCCTCACTGCACTAAAAGCTCTCACTCCATAAAAGCTCTCACTCCATAAACGCTTACTCCATAAATGCTCTCACTGCACTAAAAGCTCTTACTCAATAAAAGCTCTCATTGCGCTAAAAGCTCTCACTGCACTTAAAGCTTTCACTGCGCTAAAAGCTCTTACTCCATAAAAGCTCTCACTGCACTAAAAGCTCTTACTCCACTAAAAGCTTTCACTGCACTAAAAGCTCTTACTCCATAAAAGCTCTCGCTGCACTAAAAGCTTTCACTGCACTAAAAGCTCTTACTCCATAAAAGCTCTCGCTGCACTAAAAGCTCTCACTGCACTAAAAGCTCTCACTGCACTAAAAGCTCTCGCTGCACTAAAAGCTCTCACTGCACTAAAAGCTCTCACTGCACTAAAAGCTTTCACTGTACTAAAAGCTTTCAATGCACTAAAAGCTCTCACTGCACTAAAAGCTCTCACTGCACTAAAAAAGCTCTCACTGTACTAAAAGCTTTCAATGCACTAAAAGCTCTCGCTGTACTAAAAGCTTTCAATGCACTAAAAGCTCTCACTGCACTAAAAGCCCTCTCTGCACTAAAAGCTCTAAAAAGCTTTAACTTCACTACAAAAATAATAAAAACAAAGTTTCATTGTACTAACAGCTCTAATTTCTTTTCTTTTTTTTTAAACCAAAAACAAACACAAAAACCTTTCACTGCACTAAAGCCTGCACTTTACTAAAAGCCAATACTACACTAACAGCCCTTGCTGCACTAAATGGCAAAAGAAGAAAAAAGTCCTCAGCACACACACACACACACATACACACATACACCACACACACACACACACACACACACACACACACACACTTACAACAGATACTATGAACATGAACAGAAACATCATGGAAAGAAAGACTAACATCCAACCGATACCTTGTTTTCTTCCACATCATTCCTTGACAGGAGGCAAGAACCAAAAACGATCAATTAATCATACAGTGTATTCATGGCCATAGACTAATAATATTTGCTTTACATGGATTACAACAATATATTCCCCCCAGTTAACAAAACAGTTCTACATAAATGCACGGTGAATTATTTTGGGTTTTGTTAATAAGCATAATTTACATGGTGTGTGAAGAGAAAAAGAGATCACTGTTGACAGACTGTAAAACACAAAAACACATCTTACCACACATGCTCGGACGATTCGCCTGCATTAATTGATGGCCAGTTCATACGCATTGCTGGTAGCAAACTCTGTGCAACAAACAATCCACATCCTCATGACAAGCCTGATGTATATCAAACCGTGACAACTACAAATAACCTATCAACCTTTAATTGCAATATATCACACTGATGACAAATAAATATATCAAACGCTTATTAACAACAAACAATAATCTGAAACTGGTAAACAAACAATATCGAATTCTGATGAGAACAGGTCAAACTCTGATAACAACAAACAATATCTCAAACTGGCAACAAGCAATAACAATCATATAAAATTCTGATAATAACAGATCTTTGAAAGAGAGAGAGAGTGAGAGAGAGAGAGAGAGGAGAGTGAGAGAGAGAGAGGGGAGAGGGAGAGAGAGAAAGAGAGAGAGGGGAGAAAGAGAGAGGGAAAGAGAGAGAGGGGGGAGGGAGAGAGAGAGGGGAGAGGGAGAGAGAGTGAGAGAGAGAAGAGAGAGAGGGGAGAGAGAGAGAGAGGGAAAGAGAGAGAGGGGAGAGAGAGAGGGAAAGAGAGAGAGGGGAGAGAGAGAGAAAGAGAGAGAACACTGCTGTGTAAATAAAAGAGAGGGAACATTCCACAGTCCTAGGAAATTCAATTCCTATCTGAACACATGATGTACATGTTCAGCCTCTAGCGATGGGTCGGTGGCTGTACAGTGTAATACTTACTTCTATGTGGCCCTCCACCTCAAAGGAATCCCATTGCACCTGCCCCCTTTTCTGCTAGGCAGGTGGGGGTCAGATCGTCGATTCTGAGATTTCTGTTAATTCTAAAACTGTTAACCACTAGACTGCCTTACCCCGGAAATTTTCCGGGGCTAAACATGCACCCTATACGCCAACAACCCGGAAAATTTCCGGGGTGTCGAAATGAAGTAAATAAGCCTGCTTCCTTGACTACAGTTAAAGGGAAAGAACTCCAAAATTAATGAAGGTCACTCTCCTGTTGCTTGGCAACATCCAGCTACAAAAACCATGGCAAAAACGATCGTTTTTTTGCTCGTATTTTGTGTTTTTATGCATGACTGCTTGGGAAGTTCTTGTTCAAAATTGCAGACACTTCTTGTTGAAGGCATCAATAACTTTACACAGCTGTAAAAGTGGCAAATAAAACTGTAGATTTACCTAACAGTGATGAAAACGATTGTGTATGATTCAGCTGATCGTGCATTAAAAAAAAAAGAATGAGATTTGGCCTAGACTTATGTTTGACGTTATTGAGATCGGGGGTACTCAGAATGACAGTGGTGATGAAGAAATCATATTTATGGTTAATTTTTTACATTTTAAATATATTTTTGCAGTAAAATATCATGCTAACTAATTTGAGCTTGCCTTGAAGTAATCTAAGATATATACACTGTCATTGGGTAGACTATCAGGAATATTCATGTAGTAGTTTCTGAGTAAGAGGGATATGAACATAGCAGTGGTACATAAGAATTTTATTCCCCGGCATATAGGGTGCACTTGCACTGGGCAGTGAAGAGGTTAAGCTTTCTTCTCCCTTGTACTGAAGTATTAAGCCATCATTTTGTTTCCTTTTGTTTTAAAAATGTGTTTAAAAGCAGGCAAACCCTCTTCCTGACCACCGTTTACAATGTAACCTTTGTCAGTTTCTCATGTTGTCACTTAGTGGAGTCTAGCATTTCAATTTGTAATAATTTTTCATAAAACTGTCTAATTTTCAAACATTATTTTGGAACTGAATAACATTTTTTGTGTGTGCAGATTAAAAAAGGTAAAGGAGTCCCATAACCTATAAGGTCATAGGGGAGTGAGGCGTCAGAGACCTCACTTCTCTAGGGCCAGCATATTGAGGGCGGCGCCCATCTCCTCTCCCTCGCTGCTTTACCTTCCCTGACCCTAAAGAGGGCAGGTACCCATTTACAGCTGGGTGAACTGGGGGAACTGTACTGAAGCCAAGGCGCACAAACGGTCACCCATCCAACTGGTAACCACGCTCGACGCTGCTTAACTTGGCTGGGAGAATGCGAGTGCTCCAACCACTGAGCTATCCCGTCCCCATACAGATTATAACCTGTTAACAGCTAAAAACTGACCTGCGGTGCGATGTGACTCGTTATGAGGAGGGTCAAATATTGCCCTCTGCTGGTCTGAGCACCCTGATGACCCAGACCCGATTCTACACAGGCACACGACTGTCCGGTACCTCACTTCTGCCTACCTCCTTAGATAACACTGCTGAATGAAAGCAGCTGCTAGCACTAAAAATAAAACAGCCATTTGTATCTTGGCTGCAGAAGATGTCAAGATCAACAGACACCATGATGAGTTAGGAAATGCCCTCGTGGGGGTGCTGGGGGCCTGTCAGTATAAATAGCATCACCACCTTCGGGAAATTAGGCGCTAAAAATTCCCTCTTTTCTATCCCTCTTTTCGCTTCTGCCTTGTTCCTTTTCTTCCAGTCACCTCCTTCTTGTCTATTTTCTGCCGTCTTGGTCCATTCTTCTGCCTATTCCCAGAAAGATTTAAGATGTAACAATTCTCTCCCACACCGAAGTCAGATGCATTGGGCCTGACTTGTCAGGTGCTTAATGGCAGCGCAAAGCATTTTCTGTATTACAGACAACGACAGTTGCTGTCTGAGAGTTTGACAAAGAAGAAGAAGTTAGGAAATGAATTCAACCCTGTGCCTGCCTTTAACTTTGAAAGACCCAACAGCAAACATACCTCAATCTTGCTGATGTTGAACTCCCACTCGTCATTGCAGTAGTTGGGTCCAAAGGTGTTGTTTTCGGTAGGCCTGTAAAGCAAACAGTGTCAGACACACCAGTTAGTCCCTCACAATGACAAATTCTTTTATTTCGAGGATAATGAATAATAATAATAATAATAAATGGAATTTATATAGCGCTGTATCTTCCACAGACAAATCAAAGCGCTTGCACTCAACTCATTAATAAGCTCATGAATAAGCACCCATGTGCTTTTTTTACAATCAGTCCCCGCCCTTTGGGGGAGAGAGAGAGAGAGAGAGAGAGAGAGAGAGAGAGAGAGAGAGAGAGAGAGAGAGAGAGAGAGAGAGAGAGAGAGAGAGAGACAGACAGACAGACAGACAGACAGACAGACAGACAGACAGACAGAAAGAGCGTGTGTGTGTTGGGGTGGAATTGAACCTAAGACTGTTCAAGTTTTTTGTCCACTGGTATGACCATGAGGAGCATGAGGAAACAGCATACATGTACCACTACTAGCTATCAATGAAGGTGTCAACAGTCCATTAACACTTTTCCCCAACATTCTTATATCATCATCATCATCATCAGACCCGTGACCTTGGCGGTCGTGGGGGAGACATGAAAGACGATGCCGTGGTAAGCCTCCTCCATCCATCTCGGTCCTCGGCTCTGCGCAGTAGTGCCGAGTCATTCATCCTGGTCCATTCTCTGATGTTGTCCATCCATGACTTGTTCTGTCTTCCCCTCCTTCTGCCACCTTCGAGTGTTCCCTGCAGTACTGTTTTGGGCAGAGTGTTGTGGCGGGTGACGTGGCCGAACCATGTCAGCTTTTTCTTCTTGACGATGGTGAGAAGGGGTTCCTGTGGACCTGCCAGCCGTGTTATTTGACTCTTGACAAATTCGTTGGTCTTTCGTTCTCTCCAGGATATGCCCAGTAGTTTTCTATGGCATTTTGTTTCGAATGACTGGATTCGCTTTGCTGTTTCAGCAGTCAATGTCCAGGTTTCACTTCCGTACAGCAGGATCGACTGAATTAGGGCTTTGTAGAGCTTTAGTTTGATTGGGAAACTGATCTCTTTACTTTTCCATATGGTGGTGAGTTTTGTCATGGAAGATGTTGCCATGGCTATTCTGACTTTGATTTCTGTCGTCGATCGCCCGTCCTTTGTGAGTGTAGCGCCGAGGTATTTAAAAGCGTCTACCACCTCCAGTTGTTGGCCGTTCATGTAAATTTTAGCGGTGGCATTGCTCGTGCTGTTCACAAGTACTTTACTTTTCTCCGAGCTCACCTCCATCCCATATGCTCCAGCTCTGTTCTCAAGTCTGGTCGTAAGATCTTGCAGCTCTGTGTTACTTCCGCCCATGAGGTCAATGTCATCGGCAAATGGGACATTATTGGACTAGGAGAAGTGAGATGGACAGGATTTGGTGAGACATTGACTGAAGAAGGCAACAAGATCTGGTACAGTGGCCAAGAGAAACATCACCAACATGGAGTGGCATTTATTGTCAGAAAGGAAGTAGTGGGGTGCATTATCAGCTGTACACCGGCTTCCAGCAGGATTATCAGCATCCGGGTGTCAGCCAAGCCCAAGAACATCACCATCATACAAATCTATGCACCATCATCTGACCATACAGATGAAGAAGTAGAAGAATTTTATGAAGATCTTGAAGTGACCATTAAGAAAATACCCAAGAAGGACATCATCATCATCCAAGGGGATTTTAACGCCAAAGTAGGTCCTGACTCTTACAACCAATGGGCCGGAACAGTTGGTCAGTTTGGAACTGGGGAGACCAACGACAGGGGACTACGTCTGCTGGAGTTTGCCTGCACCCACAGACTTACCATTGCCAATACCCTCTATCCCCACAAGCAGTCAAGGAGGACAACCTGGCATGCACCAAACGGCAAGATCCATAACCAAATAGATTTTATCTTAACACCACGGCGCTTCAAATCCAGCATCAACAGAGCCAGAACAAGAACCTACCCTGGAGCTGACATAGGCAGTGACCACGACCTTGTGCTGCTGGTATTCAAAATGAAGCTGAAGAAAAACAAACAGCCTGCAAACCCACGTATCAAATTTGACGTGGACAAACTAAAAGATCCAGATGTCGAGGAGATCTTCCAAGCTAAGCTTGGCGGACGTTTTGCGGCATTAACCCTCCTGGACAATGACATCAATGACCTCACCAACAACTTCAATGAGGCAGTCCGAGAAACAGCAGAGGAGGTACTCGGTCGTCAGAGGAATAAACACCAGCCATGGACTACCAATGACATCTTGGACCTCTGCGATACAAGAAGAGCACTGAAACCAACCAGGTCTTCCAACCCTAAAGAATACCGGGAGGCCAACAATCTCGTGAAGAAGTCAATGTTAAAGGCCAGAGAGAAGTGGATCAGTGATTCTTATATAGCCTATGGATAAAAAGTCACAATAAAAATATAGCCAAAGGGCAAGAGGTCACAATAAAAAAAAAATTGCCAAAGGGAAAGAGGTCACAATACACAGATTTAAAGGACAAGAAGTCACAATTAAAAATAACCAAAGGACAGGAAGTCACAATCAAAATATTTCGAGGACAAGAGGTCACAATACATATATTCAGAAGGCAAGAGGTCACAATACAAATATTCAGAGGACAAGAGGTCACAATAAAAATATTCAGAGGGCAAGAGGTCACGATAAAAAAATATTCAGAGGAAAAGAGGTCACAATAAAAACATTCAGAGGACAAGAGGTCATGATAAAAATATTCAAAGGACAAGAGGTCACAATTAGGTCATGATAAAAATATTCAAAGGACAAGAGGTCACAATAAAAATATTCAAAGGACAAGAGGTCACAATCAAAATAGCCAAAGGGCAAGAGGCCCTACATCTTACCACAGTCCATGAATCCCCCAGCCTTTCATACCACGTGGGATCTTACACTGAAACATACATCAATTATTGATTTATTGATAGCATTGTGATGTAACACTAAAACATACATCGATTATTGATTTATTCCTAGCATTGTGATGTAACACTAAAACATACATCGATTATTGATTTATTCCTAGCACTGTGATGTAACACTAAAACATACATCATTATTGATTTATTCCTAGCATTGTGATGTAACATTAAAACATACATCGATTATTGATTTATTCCTAGCATTGTGATGTAACATTAAAACATACATCAATTATTGATTTATTCATAGCATTGTGATGTAACATTAAAACATACATCAATTATTGATTTATTGATAGCATTGTGATGTAACACTGAAACATACATCAATTATTGATTTATTGATAGCATTGTGATGTAACACTAAAACATACATCAATTATTGATTTATTGATAGCATTGTGATGTAACACTGAAACATACATCAATTATTGATTTACTGATAGCATTGTGATGTAACACTGAAACATACATCAATTACTGGTTTATTGTTTGAATTGTGATGTAACACTGAAACATACATCAATATTGATTTATTGATTGCATTGTGATGTAACATTAAAACATACATCAATTACTGGTTTATTGATTGCATTGTGATGTAACACTGAAACATACATCAATTATTGATTTATTGATTGCATTGTGAAGTAACGCTGAAACATACATCAATTATTGATTGCATTGTGATGTAACACTAAAGCATATATTGATTACTGATTTATTTATTGCACTGTGATGTAACACTGAAACATACATCAATTATTGATTGTATTGTGATGTAACACTGAAACATACATCAGTTACTGATTTATTGATTGCACTGTGATGTTACACTGGAACATACATCAGTTACTGATTTATTGACTGCATTGTGATGTAACTCTGTGCTTGGAAGAAATGGAAAGAATTGGCAAGTCTGCTCGGAAATCAGAAAATCCCACTGGAGAGACGCTGTCTGATATACAAGGCCTGCATTAGACCTGTTCTCCTGTATGGTTTGGAGACGTGGGTTTTCACAAAATCTGTCGAACATTTGCTGAAGAGCTGTGAAAACCGAATGCTACGCTACATGACAAAGATCAAATGGGAAGACAGGATCATGAATAAAGAACTATGGAGAATGTGCAAAGTTGATGATCTGAAGTCTGTAGCTAGTAGCAATACACTGCGCTGGTTTGGGCACGTTCAACGGAAAGCAGACCACCACATCATAAAAAGAGCAATGAACTTCGTAGTGGATGGAAAGAGGCCTAAGGGAAGACCTAGCAAAACCTGGGCTGCCTGTATTGCAGATGATCTTAGAGAAAGGGGCATAAATAAGGAGGAAGCTCAAAACAGAGAGAGATGAAGGCCCATCAATGTCAAACCTCCCCTGGGAGAAACATGACAAAAAAGGAAGAAGAAGAAGAAGATTGTGATGTAACACTGAAACATACATCACTTATTGATTTATTGATTGTATTGTGACGTAACACTGAAACATACATCAATTATTGATTTGTTGACTATGTTTTGGTGTAACAATCAATTATTGATTTGTTGACTATATTTTGGTGTAACACTGAAGCAAACATAAATTACTGATTTATTGACTGCATTGTGACGTTACACTGAAACATACATCATTTATTGACTATATTGTGCTGTAACACTGAAACAAACTTCAATTACTGATTTCTTGATTGAATTGTGATGTAACACTGAAACATACATCAATTACTGGCAGTAAGAAGAAGAGAGACGCATGACTGTGTATAAACTATTAACACCGGCAGTAGACAGATGAGAGATAGATCATAGACTAGAGAGCTGTGTGTGACTGTATTAGCACTGGCAGATCTATAGGAGACTCCACAGGTGGAAATAATTTAGATATGGCACACCAGCAATGAAAGCTATAGGTTTTCACTTTAAGTCTTTTATATATATATATATATATATATATATATATATATATATATATATATATATATATATATATATATATATATATATATATAAACTGGAAGTAACACTAACAGCAAGCAGGAAAACTAGTTTCCCATACACGTACCTGACTTCTGAAGAAGATGCATTCAGCAGGGGGCCAGGACTGGGTCAGTATCAGAATATTCCACTCATCTGATTTTCTTCCTGACACGTCTCTTACAGTGGCTCCATCCACACTGATGATGACACAAACACCATTTCCTGAACAGTTCGTGGCCAAGCATAATATACTTACAAGTACTACAACATACTCTATGAACTGTACAAATTACAATACCATGAATGTATAAGAATTGAATGCAAATTGTAGAACTGATATCAACAAAAACGTGACAGATGTATTTAGTCTCAAACAACTTTTCAACTGATTGATAATGACCTTACAAAGACATTTTGACCAAAACATTTTTTTTTAATGAATAAAAACTAAAAACACTTGGGTTTTTTTTTAATAGAGATAAATTTGCTTATATTATGATAAGTATATTTTAGTTGCAAGTTGACAGTACTAATTACTAAATTAGTCATTGCCAAGTTATCTATTTTTGATCTGCATAATGACTTTATAAAGGATGAGAAGACCAGGAAAAGACAGGCAACAACATGAAACTATGTGATTAGAATGAAATGCACACACACAGAGCAGTATCACACACACACACACACACACACACACACACACAGAGGCAGACTGACAGGCGCACACACACACACACACACACACACAAACACCAATATGAGACACATGCACACACACAGAGCGGTATCACACACACACACACACAGACAGGCAGACTGACAGGCGCACACACACACACACACACACACACACACAAACACCAATATGAGACACATGCACACACACAGAGCAGTATCTCACACACACACACACACACACACACACACCACACACACAGACAGGCAGACTGACAGGCACGCACACACACACACACACACACACAAACACCAATATGAGACACATGCACACACACAGAGCAGTATACACACACACACACACAGACAGGCAGACTGACAGCGCCACACCACACACACACACACAGACAGGCAGACTGACAGGCGCACACACACACACACACACAAACACCAATATGAGACACATGCACACACACAGAGCAGTACCACACATACACACACACACACACACGCTGATTCCATTATCCTCAATATAAAGAAAAAGAAACACACACACACAAACAGCTCAAGGAAACCCAGGGGAAAGGAAGATAATGAGAAGGAAGCAGTTTGACAAGATAATGAGAAGGAAGCAGTTTGACAGCCAGAGTCAGAAGGAAATCGGATAGGTGGGAGACACAGACACAGTACTTGCAATAGGCATTGCTTGTTGTACTCATTTCATGTGATGTATTGGTGCTATGCTGTTTCTGAACTAACAAAACTTATGTTTAAAAAAAAGAGACAGACAGAATGAGACAGCAGATACAGAGACAGACACACACTGGGAGAGATGACGATGATAAAAAAGGGTTGAATCCTACCTTGCAACAGCCTAGTTTTTGGACAAAATTCTCAAAATCTACAATTAAAATGATAGTGGTAGTTCCTTCCTATCGTTAACAAGTTCTTCTTTTTAAAGTGATATATGACCCAGAAGTTCAATGTCTGCTGTAATATAAGGTAAACCAGGCAGAAGGCTTGAAAAATGACTTACCTGAATAAAACACACAGAGCCAAGACAATGGAAAATACCTGTAATAGAAAAACAACAAGAAAATTAGTTTAACCCTCTTGTTGTTGGATTCTACGGAGCTAAACTGCCTGTAGATTTTGAATTCTTTGAAGGTTTTCTACCTCCATCTGACTTACTTTACTCCTAAGACAATTGTGTGTGTACATGACAAGTTATCAAGCTGAAATTTTGTCACAAGCTAGGTATGTCTTTGTACTTGCATTTAGGCGCAAGTTTATGTGTCTGGTCACCAGATGTCTTGTCATTGTCACCTTATGTCACCAATCACAGGTAAAAATATGGTATATATGATAAAACAGCAAGTCCTGCATGGATTGGACCGGAAATTTTTCCCCCATCCATTAGACCATGAGTGGTGGTCTGGGCGCTAGTCTTTCGGATGAGACGATAAACCGAGGTCCCGTGTGTTACACGTAATTATTTAACGCACGTAAAAAAACCCACGGCAACAAGAGAGTTGTCCCTGGCAAAATTCTTAGAAAAAAGCCACTCTGATAGGGAAACAAATACAGCTGCAAAAAAAAAAAAAAAAAAAAAAAAAAAAAAAAAAAAAAAAAAAGGGTGAAAGGGTGGCGCAGCGCTAAAGTGGCGACGCGTTCTCCCGCTCTCCCTGGGGAGAGCAGCCCAAATTTCACGGAGAGAAATCTGCCGTGACTTAAAGCGGTATGAAATAAAATCTGAGCGCTTTGATTTGTTGCTTTACAAGATTCAGCGCTATATAAATTCCATACATTATTATTATTATTATTTGACAATAGTTCAAGCATGTTAGTGTCGAATAAGGAAGTGATACCCAGCTGATGTGTTTACCAATGGTTATGTGCAATAGTACTTCAAGGATGTGTCACACAATGTCCCCATAGCACCTGTTGTTTTATGGTATGTCTTGAGGAGACAGAAGTTTTGTTTAACTATTTTTTCTTTTGAAAACAAGTCATATTCAATCAACATGTGACCTTTATACTGCACTTTATATCTGCGTGTGCTACCACATGTTTGTTAAGTGTACAGAAGTGTATTATTGTACATGACTGTCACACTGTCACCAGTGTTGTTTGTTTGTTTGTTTTGTTTTGTTTAATGTCTATTCACTACATGGTGATTTAGACACACCTGCATTCATACCAAAGTACCTATTATTACACACCGCATCTCTCTCTCTCTCTCCCCTACACGCACCCACATCCACACACACATAAGTATATAAATATATATACATATATATAAATATATATATATATATATATATGTATATACATATATATAAATATATATATATATATATTATATATATATATATGTAATTACAGTAAAGGTTTTACAGGTGAAGAATATATGACTTCAGCAACTGACACTATGAATTGCTGAGAGTCATATAAAACTTCTTGACTAGTGGCATATTTCTTATGAATATCTAAACCTCTCCTTTTATACATGTCAAGAAGAATTGGGCAATCAAACAACAAATGGTGGACTGAAAGTGGAATAGAACAACATGTTACATTTTTTGAATATTTGGTATTCCATGCATTTAATCTCAGTTTATGTATTAGAATTTCTAATTTCCGTGGGCAAGAAAACTGCTGATAATGTTTTTCTATAATCTTTGAATGTATGCATTTCATTAACTTAGAATGAATTTCATAAGACGACAATGTCACCAGTGTCACAGCACAGGTGTGACAAATTCGAAACAACACAGAACTTCTCTAACCCTACAAAATGTTAATGTTGGTAGTCTCTAAAGTAGTCGAAGTGGTGGCACAGGGTCACATCACATCACAAAAAGCACAAATTATGGATGTGTGTGTGTGGGGGGGGGGGGGGGGGGGAGGGGGGGAAGTGTACCCATTGCTCTCACCTGTCGAACCTTGGCAGACAGGAGACCTATTTTCTTTTCCTTCTTGCTATTTTCATTATCGGCATATCTGTTCGTATCTGCCATTGCAGTTTCAAAGCAAAAGTGTGGTAATAATGAGAAAACAGTCAAAAGGCATCGTTTTCAGGCGTCTATGCCGCGGACTGGCCAGGAGGTCAAATTTCTCCACAGTCGTGTGTGTAGCACAGGTCAGGAATGTGCCCTGTAGCACATTATTTTCAGGCTCACTCTTCTCCCTAACTGCAGCATTTCCTTCCTCCTCTTCCTCGTAAGCGTTTAATATCGGACTCACTTAACAATTCTCGTTCAAATGTTTCTACTTCCAATACAATAACATTCAATTTATCGTCTCGCTAATCAGATGAATTGTGTGCTACTAAAGAAAACGCGATTTTTTTTCGCCACGCTGCACCATTGAAAAGCGTTCTGGTCGCTGACTGTTATTTCTTCCTTCCCTCCCCACTACACGCATGTTAGTGGTCTAAATTTATCCCTGGCACCGTCTGACACCCTCCCTGCATCGCCCCACCAATTTTCAGACACATTGTGTGAAAACCACGAGATCTGTGTGTGATGGAAAAGTACTGCCCACGTGGGCAGCACCAACTGTCGGCTGCGGTCGTATTGGAATCTAGCGGCAGCCTCCGTTACTGTCGGCTGCGGCCGGATTGGGGACTAAAGGGTTAATGAATGAAGAGTTGTTCACACCTGTGTGTGTGTGTGTTGTGTGTGTGTCACTTTGTGTGTGTGTGTGTGTATCACTATGTATATGTGTGTGTGTGTGTGTGTGTGTGTGTGTGTGTGTGTGTGTGTGTGTGTGTGTGGTGTATGAGTGTGTGTATCACTGTATGTCTGAGTGTGTGCGTGCATGCATATATATATATATGAGCATGTTTCATTGTTTGAGTGTGGGTATTTTTTGTAATATGACTTGAGGAAGTGTGTACTGAGTGTCACAGAAGCAATCCTGTTAGTTTTAATTAAGTGCTGTCAAATGTCATCAGTGGGTAGTTCAAACCAACTTACCAAGCCAAGAAAGTTAAAACATTATGTCCCATTATGTAACAAATCATGCTACAAAATCTTAATAATTTCTTTTGGAATTACGCACATTAAAGTGCGGATAGATTTTTTTTTTAACCAAAAAAAACAACCAAAAAACCCCCCCACAGTTAATGAGTTATCTGTAAAATCTTTAAGAAATAAGGCAGTGAGATACTGAGATAGAATGTGCATAAACTGACAAAGTGATCACTGACTCCAATCCAATACAGAAATTTTCAGTTTCATTATTTCTTTTTTAAAAAACTAAACAAACATGACAGTTTTCAAACAATCTGAACTATTAAGGGTGGTTAGGAAATGGAAATACTTTGAGCATGCTAGTGTATGAGACATCAGAGCTGCCATGATGTATTCAAGACTGTGACTCTGGGCAAGAGAAAGGGCAAGAGGTTACGAGGAAGACAATCACATAGAGAACATAGACAAGTGGATAGGGTTGCTGAAGTGTGGGATGAAATCTACACACCTTTGACCAAAGACAGATGGGGATGGAAACAGCTGATATTATTATTATAGGGCAAGCACTGGCAGCTATAAAGAAATGATGTTACCAACAGGTGAATGGTTGATTTCTTTTCCCCTAATTTTTAAGTTGTAATGATTATTTATTTTCATAGGTATTTCTATATAATGTCAAAATTCTTATATCTGTAAATTTATATGGAGAATTTAAAAGCAGCCTGATGTTGCAAAAACTCCAGGTTTCTTCACATCACCTGACAGAAATGCACTGTATGCAACCGACACTTGTTGAACATGACAACACTATATCATGTACATACATGTATGATATAGACTTTAGTCTGAAAGTGTACTTTTACAAGTACAGTTGTTGTTTTTTTAAAAGCACTCATCAGAGTCATCCACAATCAAACACTTGTGATTGCCTCAGCCCTTATGTTTTATGACATTACTGCTTCTGAATGATGACCGTGACTGGGTTTCACAGTCTAAATGGAAAGTTTATGACTTTGCACTGAACTCCTCACTGACCTTTCCTCTACTTTTCTTGTGTTCCCTGCTGGCAGCATGTTAAATGTGGAAAGTGTTTTACGAGACAGTTACCCCATAATGGCATATATATATCTTAGTTTTATCACCGTTTTCTGGCATGCCAAATAATAATATTGAAAGTGTGACTTTCTTTTATTTATTTTATTTTACTCTTTTATTTCGAGGATAATGGAATAAGCACTCATGTGCTTTTTATCATCCAGTCCCCATGTGTATAATGCAGTTTTGTAAATTTTGTTATCCCTTCCCATCGACACACAATGGCCTACCCTTCTGAAAAGCGGAACGGGTTTTAACGTGTGCGCAAGATGTTCTGCGTGCGTTCACACAGGGGACCTTGGTTTATAGTCTCATCTGAAGGACTTAACAGTAACACTAGTAGTAGTAAATAATACTAATGAGTAGTACTAGTAGTACAACGTATACAAAACTCCGCAGCTCGACTAGTTCTCAGAAAGAAAAAATCTGATCTTGTGATCTCTCCACTGGCTGCCTGTGCCACAGAGAGTAGATTATAAAATCAGTACCCTCTGTTACAAATGTCTCCACAAAACTGCACCCTCCTACCTATGTGAATGTCTTAACCTGTACACTCCTTCACGTTCCCTCCGATCTACTGCAGATACCTTGTGCCTACGAATACCTAGATTCAACCAATCCACTGTTGGCCTCCGCTCATTCTCTATTTCTGGTCCATCCATCTGGAACAACCTTCCTCTCTCTCTTCGCCAGAAACCTAGTTATGACACTTTTAAATCCAGCCTCAAAACATATTTATTTCAAACCTAAGACTTCCCCCCTCCTGTTTCATATCTAACCCATGTTCTATCACCCTGCTAAAGTATACGGCCTGTGCGAGTGTATGTGTGCTTTTGAAAAACATTTGACTATCGAAATTTTATTTAATAGATTTTGTCTGCATCGCACCATGTTTGTAAATATCTGTTTGTTTAAACTTTTGATTATTTATCATTGATTGCATGACTGTGTAAGATTAGGTTGAATGCATGCGCTTTGATTTGTCTTTGCAAGATATAGCGCTATATAAGTTCCATTTTTTATTATTATTACTTATTACTATTAATAGTGCACATTTAACTACACCTAAAAGTACACACAGATGATAATTCAATTGTTATGCACTCACACACACACACACACACACACACACACACACACACACACTGTATTAGTGTATATTGATTATTATATGCACACAATGCACACACACACTCTCTCTCATGACAGCATCTAATATATATATATATACATATATATATATATATATATATACATAAAATGGTTTAACATATAATTTCTTCAATTGTTTGTTCATATAACAATAGCCTGACTATGGCCTACTCAGCTACTGGCTACTTTTTATCATTAAAACCCCCCACCTTTTTGTGTTAACTATATCAAGATTCTTTCAATCTATGACTTGTATCACAGTCGTCTCTCAATGACATCATTCCCTCCTATATGACTAGGTCAGTAGGTGACACTTGCACAGTTGTACTTTGTAAAACAGTTATTGACTGCTAAACTAAATAAAAACCAAAAATCCCAGCCTAAGTGACTAAGACTAATATTGCAAGTGCTAACATTGTAACTTAAGTGTTGTCCTTTATAACATATGAGCGCTTTGATTTGTTGCTTTACAAGATTCAGCGCTATATAAATTCCATACATTATTATTATTATTATTATATAACACTATTTATCAGACAAAAAAGCTTCTGGCTAAAGAAAAAAAACCCTCAAACTTTTTCTTTTAATTCGTAAATTTCAAAGTGATTATCAAAGGAACACTTGGGGTCTTTACCATTAACTTAAGTATCCATTTAAAAGGATGGTATAATCAGTAAGCCTCGCAGATTAGGCTTGAGCCAGTCCCTAATCGACTACCGTCATAACAGCCTGCAGTTTAATAAATGATGCAGTAACCGTATTGACAACGGGTATTCTAGGCCTACACCCGTATCATATGATAGCCTACTTGTAGCCTAGGCCTATTCCAACAGTTTAACTTCCTCACTCAAATCATGTTTTTCTACTTTTACTTACCGATTTTGCTGTTTGGCTCATCGCTATAGATATCAGTTTTACACAAGGTAAGAAGAGCCGACTAGCTAAAACTGAATCTGATTTTAAGTTACACAACGGAAAGACAAAAGTTTTGGAAAGTCGCACAGTTTTGTTTCCTCAGCTGACCACACACGAGTTTGTAGGTCAGCTTTTGTGTTCTGTAGCCTTACCTCCCTCAACCAGAGTCACTTTGATTGGACAAGAACAAACCAATGAAACAAGTGCAGTCATTTGTTTACAGGAACAGAAATAAATGGTGAAAGGATCGTCTCTCAGGTAAGAACAAAAGCATAATTTTCACAACTTGGAAATGATTTGACTAATTGATTTTATTCCTGTAACTCGTAGTTTCTCATGTATTTCTAACAGTCACGTATGTTCATATTTGGGGATCTATATGTCGAAAAGCGGCTTGCTGTGTAAATCGATGGCGTGTTCAAGCATGCTTTTAGTTTTACTGGAATCCCAAATCCATGTAGAATCACATACATTATCGACTAATCACACAATAAGATCATGACAATTTTGCTGTTCATCTGTTAGGGGCTTGATTGAGCGACATTTCACGAATTATTCATTATGCCAGGTTTCATCGACTTTCATTGGTAATGTGTTTAGACCTGTAGTTTAATTTCATTAGGCCCAATACTTACACAAGTTACACTACAGTATATCCCCATGGGTCCATCATGTGCACTCAGCATACACACACACACACACACACACACACACACACACACACACACATATATATATATGTACAGAATAAAGGCTATTATTTTATGGTGCGTGACACCACAAAAAAGAGAAAATAAAACCTTGGAAAACAGAGGCTTTATCTTGTTGCAAAAGCTATCACAATATCAGGGAATGCATGTGTTGGCTACAACCACTACAAGTTATTTGTACAACTCCCAATTTCTTTTTTGGTTTTGCAGCAAGGAAGATGGGTCAGTCATTGAATGATATTTTATTGACAGTCATCAAAATATCAAAACTCTTAAAACTACTGCACTTGAGAGAGAGAGAGGGGGGGGGGGGGGGGGGGGGGGAGTAAAAACTAAAAGCTGAAATTGAAAATAAATGACATCATATGTTATAAAGTAATATATACTAATTCGAAAGATTGCACATTGAGTGATTTTAAAAAAATTGTATTTATTTATTTATTCTTTTATATCGAGGATAATGGAATAAGCACTTCTGTGCTTTTTTAATCCAGTCCCTTTGTGTATGCAGTTTTGTAAATTCTGTCATCTGTTTCCAACGGCACACAATGGCCTACTCTTGTGAAAAGCAGAACAGGATTTAACATGTGCTCAAGATGTTCTGCATGCATTCGCACACGGGACCTCGGTTTATAGTCTCATCTGAAGGATTGAGAAGGAGATCAGCATACAGATTGCAAAGAAATTGAAATGTGTCATCTTTTGTTTTGCATCATGGTTGTACTTGTAGTGTAGTGCACATAAAAAAGTTCTACTTCTTGTTTCTGTCTCGAGGTTGGCAGTTTGAAGTGTATTCATGCAGCTAGACAGTGTGCTAAAACACTGCTATACTGCTAAGCATAGCTCTGATACTATACAGTCTATAGCTGATGCCTGTGTCACATCCAACATGTTATTCAATTCAGTCAGGACAGGTGGGTAGCCTGGCACAAATTGGACCAAGATCAATAGGGGTGTTCAGCACTCGTGTCATTACTGACCTGTTTTGTTCAAATTAATCATTTAAAAATTAACGCCAATGGTCTGCATATCATTGGGACATATACATGCCAGCTGTTGTTCGTTTTCCTGTACTGTGATTTGGTTGAAACAAAATTTTATACAGAAAATTATACACACTTAAAATATAGCACAACAAGCTACATTCTTATGTTACAATGTGCTTAAAAGCAATGAAAGTTTCAGACTTCTGCTCATATCTGGTGGTTGTAGACACTTCATCGTTTGGTGGATTTTTGAAACTTTTCATCCATGCTTAACTTTTCACCTATTTTTGGTGTGATGATACTGATGATGCCTACATTTGCTCAGGACTGAAGGTTATGCCCCTCGTTAGTTTTACCATAGACCACTAATTGTGAAAGTGATTTATAGCAGTTTGCAAAAATGTCATTACAAATCAGTTGGCTGTGTAGACCATGTGCATTTATAATCAAACTGAGTTGATTTTAGTTGCTGCAGATGGATGGCATGCTGCTGTAATTGTCAGTAAAGTCAAAATCAGGATTTTAGTAAGTTAAATGGTAGGTCAGCCAGATGTGTCAAACATATTATTATGTTTTAACTCATGTGCCATACGTCAGGCTGTAGTCTATCACTAAAAACAAACAAACAAAACAAAACAAAAACCTGAAAAACAAACAACAAACAAACAAAAACAAAATAAAAACAAAAAAAGGCCCTCTTTTCCAGTCCAGAGCATGCTGGAAATCAGCTGAACCTTCTACTTGAGATGTTCATTGTGAGTGAAACAGTAACTGAACTAAGGCAAATAACCTCAAAGACACCAACAGCTCGTGCTGTGTGTCTGAACACTTCCCAGTTGAGAGGGATCATTGTGAGTGAGGTGAAGCACTCGGTTCAATCCTGAATGAGTCAGTGAGGTAATAATGTAGAGCTTGCTGTAGGAGACTTAAAAGTTTAATACTGAACGAGTCACTGATGTCTAGTGCTCTTAAGACTTCAGTCCTGAATTAGTCAGTGAGAAGAAGACGTGAATGTTATTACTAGTGGAAAAAAATACATGCTAATTGCCTAATGGTACTACTGTCTTCTGTTTGCAGGGTTATGTTTGGTTATCTCAATTCTTCCTTCAAAGAGAAAGATTGCTGTTTATCATCTTCTTTCCTCATGGCTGTAACCTGTGTGTTGTATTGATCCAGAAATGGACTCATCATCGCTGACCTTCAGTGACCAGGAGATCCAGGAGGAGCTGTCACGGCTGGGTTATGACAACATTCCTCTGGACAAGCTGAAAGAATTCCAAAGAGGTTACTGATTTTTTTTTACTATGCTAAGCTTAGTTTATAAATACAAGCATGGTATTTTGCTATTAGTCCTGCATGAGTGATTAATATAGTAATTTCATGTTGGATATAATTTTTTTTTTCTTCCTTGGCTACAGTCCCAAGGTCCACCAATGGTGAGATTTTGTGTAGACATGTGACTGTTTTTGCCCACCATGAAGGTAGCCACATTCCAACTTTGAGGATGTATGCTGGGTATGTTCATGTTTCCATAACCCACATGAATTATGGGATATATATATATATATATATATATATATATATATATATTATATATATATATATATATTATATATATATACGTGCATGTTTGATCTTCTGTTGAATATTTTGAAACATAGTGGTTTGCTATTAGTCATGAATGATTGATTGACTGACATGGTCATTAGATGCTGGACAGCATTTGTTGATCTCTTTTTCTCTCTCTTTTTTTTTTTTTTTTTTTGATTGTTAAAGAAATAAAGATAATTCAAAACACAACAATAGAGTTTCTAAAGTTTAATCGAATATCATTGTAGGTGCGTTGGTGGTTTTTTTAAATTCAGGGTGCTGTGTGGGTCAGTACTTCTTGCTGTGTGTGAATGAGTGTGTGTGTGAGTGAGAGAGACAGTCTGTAAATGTGTGTGGGTGTGTGAAAGAGCTTGTGTATGAGTGTGACTGTAAATGTGTGTTTGTGTCTCACTGCCAGTGAAAGTGTGTGTGTGTGGCTGTAGATGTATTTATTTGTTTGTTGTGTGTGTGTGTGTGTGTGTGTGTGTGCGTGTGTGTGTGTGTGTGTGTGTGTGTTGTCTGTATGTGTATGTGTGTGTTTGAACTCATGAATGCATCTATGCATACTATGCTATGCACCCATCCATTAAGGTAAAGGGCTTTCAGAGTAAATCATGAATTCATGTTATTACATTGATGTTACCATTTTTAATATTGAAGAATTTGTTTGTTCCCAAGTACTGCAACATAACTGAAAGTGACTGACTGACTTTCTGCCAGATCTGAATCAGCTGGTGCTTGCCGAAAGGAGCAGGGGCAGATCAGAGCAGAGTTTTGGATCTGAAAATGGCGCCAGTACCAGGCCAGCACACGAAGGTTTGTTGGGACTCCTGTGTGATAACATGGGTTTGAGAGGGAGAAATGGTGAGGGTATGGAAGTGTAGTCTTGAGACAGACAGAGAGGTTTAGAAACCCCACTCAGTTAGCTCCTTGTTCCAGTATACAGAGAAAACAGTGTTTGAGTCATTCTTGTTGATCTGTGGTTTGTGGGTCATCATGCAAGTTTGGAAGAGTCTAAGGTAAAAGGTAAAGGTGTCCCATAACCTATGTGGTCGTAGGGGAGTGAGGTGTCAGAGACCTCAGCTTCTCTAGGGGCCACTGTTTTGAGGGTGGTGCCCATCTCCTCTCCCCTCGCTGTTTTACCTTCCCTGACCCTAAAGAAGCAGATACCCATTTACAGCTGGGTGAACTGGGAGAACTGTACTGAAGCCAAGGCGCGCAAACCCATCCAAGTGGTAACCTCGCTCGATGCTGCTTAACATTGGCTGTGGAAAAGCGAGCGTTCTGACTCACTAGTGTATGTGATCATAAATATATATATTTCATTTGTGTCTGTTCAGCCGTCTTGACCCTTTTTACGGCCGCAGTCGACAGTAACGGTGGCCGCCACTAGATTCCAATACGACTGCAGCCAACAGTTGGTGCTGCCCACATGGGCAGTACTTTTCCATCACACACAGACCTCGTGGTTTTCACACTATGTGTCTGAAAATTGGTGGGGCAATGCAGGGAGGGTTTCAGAGGGTGCCAGTGATAAATTTAGACCACTAATATGCGTGTATTAGGGAGGGATGGAAGAAAGAAGAGCCAGTGACCAAAACGCTTTTTAATCATAGCAGCGTGGCGGAAAATAAAAGGCGTCTTCTTTGGTAGCAGACAATTCGTCTGATAAGGGAGACAAGTAATTGAATATTATTGTATTGGAAGTAGAAACATTTGAACGAGAATTGTTAAGTGAGTCCGATATTAAACGCTTATGAGGAAGAGGAGGAAGGAAATGCTGCAGTTAGGGAGAAAAGTGAGCCAGAAAATAACGTGCTACATGGCACATTCCTGACCTGTGCCACACAAACAGACTGTGGAGAAATTTGACCTCCGACCGGTCCGCGGCATAGACGCCTGAAAACGATGCCTTTTGACTGTTGTCTCATTATTACCACACTTTTGCTTTGAAACTGCAATGGCAGAAATGAACAGATAATCATATGCCGATAACAAAAATAGCAAGAAGGAAAAGAAAATAGGTCTCTGGTCTGCCAAGGTTCGACAGGTGACAGCAATGGGTACACAATTTGTGCTTTTTTGTGATGTGATGTGACCCTGTGCCATCACTACAACTACTTTAGAGACTACCAACATTAAAATTTTGTAGGGTTACAAAAGTTCTGTGTTGTTTCGAATTTGTCACACCTGCGCTGTGACACTGGTGACAGTGTGACAGTCATGTACAATAATACACTTCTGTACACTTAACAAACATGTAGTAGCACACGCAGATATGAACTGCAGTATAAAGGTCACATGTTGATTGAATATGACTTGTTTTCAAAAGAAAAAAAGAGGGAAACAAAACTTCTGTCTCCTCGAGACATAAAACAACAGGTGCTATGGGGACATTGTGTGACACATCCTTGAAGTACTTTTGCACATAACCATTGGTAAACACATCAGCTGGGTATCATTTCTTTATTCGACACTGACATGCATGAACTATTGTCAAATCCATGCAGGATTTGCTGTTTTATCGTATATACCATACTTTTACCTGTGATTGGTGACAAATAAGGTGACAATGACAAGACATCTGGTGACCAGACACATAAACTTGCGCCTAAATGCAAGTACAAAGACATACCTAGCTTGTGACAAAATTTCAGCTTGATAGCTTGTCATGCACACACACAATTGTCTTAGGAGTAAAGTAAGTCAGTTGGGGGTAGAAAACCTTCAAAGAATTCAAAATCTACAGGCAGTTTAGCTCTGTAGAATCCAACAACAAGAGGGTTAGACTGTTTACTTATAACATTTTTTTCCAGCTTAAAATTTCAGCTAGTGCTTATTTGGAAAGCACAAAACTGTGATATGGATCATTCTACAGAGCTGTGTAACACTGGTGTGAATTGGGTGACAAAAGTAAACAGTCCTTAGACATCTTCTTTTCTGGATCTGCATAGAAAATTAAGGTGGGATTGATGATACTGTGTGTTATGCTCATAGAGTCAGACTTTGTATTGCCTCTGTCTTTCTTTTCACATGATATGTGTGTGTGTAATTTATTATTTTTTTTTTTATTGTTTACTAGTTTTCATGGCCATAGATGATCAGTGATTACATGTGTTTATAGTTTCTTAGCTATGCTTGTTGTTATGTCTGTTAGTGTGTATCAATGCGGTGATGGTGGTGTTCATGCAGATGAGGTGACGGTGCCAGTTGATGTACTGCTGGACAGAAATAACGCAGCAGCTAACAGTGGTGGTAGCCGGCAGAACCCTTTGGTAAAGTTTCCCTCTACTTCAGGGCTGTCCTCCTCTCCTCTCCTTTGTTTTTTTTCAGGGCTGTCCTCCTCTCCTCTCTGTTGTTTTTCAGGGCTGTCCTCTCTGTTGTATTTTAGGGCTGTTCTCTCTGTTGTTTTTTAGGGCTGTCCTCTGTTGTTTTTCAGGGCTGTTGTTTCTCAGGGCTGTTCTCTCCTCTCTGTTGTTTTTCAGGGCTGTTCTCTCCTCTCTGTTGTTTTTCAGGGCTGTTCTCTCCTCTCTGGTGTTTTTCAGGGCTGTTCTCTCCTCTCTGTTGTTTTTCAGGGCTGTTCTCTCCTCTCTGGTGTTTTTCAGGGCTGTCCTCTCTGGTGTTTTTCAGGGCTGTTCTCTCCTCTCTGGTGTTTTTCAGGGCTGTCCTCTCTGTTGTTTTTTTTAGGGCTGTTCTCTCTGCTGTTTCTCAGGGCTGTTCTCTCCTCTCTGGTGTTTTTCAGGGCTGTTCTCTCCTCTCTGGTGTTTTTCAGGGCTGTCCTCTCTGTTGTTTTTTTAGGGCTGTCCTCTCTGTTGTTTTTCAGGGCTGTCCTCTCTGTTGGTTTTTCAGGGCTGTTCTCTCTGCTGTTTCTCAGGGCTGTTCTCTCCTCTCTGTTGTTTTTCAGGGCTGTCCTCTCTGTTGGTTTTTTAGGGCTGTTCTCTCTGCTGTTTCTCAGGGCTGTTCTCTCCTCTCTGTTGTTTTTCAGGGCTGTTCTCTCCTCTCTGCTGTTTTTCAGGGCTGTTCTCTCCTCTCTGCTGTTTTTTCAGGGCTGTTCTCTCCTCTCTGTTGTTTTTCAGGACTGTTCTCTCCTCTCTGTTGTTTTTTAGGGCTGTCCTCTCTGTTGTATTTTTTCAGGGCTGTTCTCTCTGTTGTTTTTCAGTGTTCTCTTTTCTGTTTGGACGCATGGCACTTTTTTTCTTGCAGATTTCATTCCGAGTTTCAGTCTGGCTAATTAGTCTCTCTCTCTCTCTCTCTCTCTCTCTCTCTCTCTCTCTCTCTCTCTCTCTCTCTCTCTCTGATTAAGTGAGATAGATAGGTGGATAGATAGAGAGAAAGGGAGAGAGAGATGTTTGGGGTTGTTGTTGTTGTTTTTTTTGGGGGGGAGGGGTTGGGGGGAGGGGGGTGTTTAGATCTAATTTTCCTCTCATCATTTCCAGCCTCAGTGACAGATATGGAATGATCAGAGTGTTGCTTTTTTAAAATGATGATTTTTTCTTTCCAGTGCTTATATGTAGTGTCAGCTCTGATGATACATATCTCTTTGTTTTGGGGTTTTCTTGTCAAAGTGGTAAAGTTTTCTTTCATGTGCTGTAAGTGTAAGACCTTAAAATAGATATGACTCTGTGTCACAGTTTTCCTTTGATGTGCTGTCAGCTTGGCAATAAACACGGATCTGTTATTGTGGTTTTTGTCAGCATCCTATCAGTTTTCCCTTTCATCTGCTGTTACCCCTAAAACGGTTGTGTGTCATTTTCTGCTGCCTATATCATTTGACAGCTGTTCCTATCCCTTGTGAATTGTGTGACATCTGGATGAATGTTGGTGTCAGTGCCAGTGTATGTCAGCATGTGGTCCTGAGTGTGTGTGAGTGTGTGTGTGTGTGTGGTCTCTGTGTGTGTGTGTGGTCTGTGTGTGTGTGATGTGTGTGTGTGTGGTCTGTGTGAGTGTGTGTGTGTGTGGTCTGTGTGTGTGTGTGGTCTGGGTGTGTGTGTGTGTGGTGTGTGTGTGTGTGGTCCTGAGTGTGTGTGTATGTGTGGTCTGTGTGTGTGTGAGTGTGTGTGGTCTGTGTGTGTGTGTGTGAGTGTGTGTGTGGTCCTGAGTGTGTGTGGTCTGTGTGTGTGTGTGTGTGGTCCCGAGTGTGTGTGTGTGTGTGGGGTGTGTGTGTGTCTGTGTGTGTGGGTGTGTGTGTGTGGTCTGTGTGTGTGTGAGTGTGTGTGTGTGTGGTCTATGTGTGTGTGTGGTCTGTGTGAGTGTGTGTGGTCTGTGGGGTGTGTGTGTGTGGTCTGTGTGTGTGTGTGGTCTGTGTGTGTGTGTGTGGTCTGTGTGTGTGTGTGTGGTCTGTGTGTGTGTGTGTGGTCTGTGTGTGTGTGTGTGGTCTGTGTGTGTGTGTGTGTGTGTGTGTGTGTGAGTGTGTGTGTGTGTGTGGTCTGTGTGAGTGTGTGTGGTCTGTGTGAGTGTGTGTGTGTGTGGTCTATGTTGTGTGTGTGTGTGTGGTCTGTGTGTAGTGTGTGTGGTCTGTGTGTGTGTGTGTGTGGTCTGTGTGTGTGTGTGTGTGTGGTCTGTGTGTGTGTGTGTGGTCTGTGTGTGTGTGAGTGTGTTGTGTGTGGTCTGTGTGTGTGTGTGTGGTCTGTGTGTGTGTGTGGTCTGTGTGTGGTCTGTGTGTGTGTGTGTGGTCTGTGTGTGTGTGTGTGGTTGTGTGTGTGGTGTGGTCTGTGTGTGTGTGTGTGGTCTGTGTGTGTGGTTGTGTTGTGTGTGGTCTGTGTGTGTGTGTGTGTGTGGTCTGTGTGTGTGTGTGGTCTGTGTGTGTGTGGTCTGTGTGTGTGTGGTCTGTGTGTGTGTGGTGGTCTGTGTGTGTGTGGTCTGTGTGTGTGTGTGTAGTGTGTGTGTGTGTGTGTGGTCTGTGTGTGTGTGTGGTCTGTGTGTGTGTGTGAGTGTGTGTGTGTGTGTGGTCTGTGTGTGTGTGGTCTGTGTGTGTGTGTGTGTTGTAGTGTGTGTGTGTGGTCTGTGTGTGTGTGGTCTGTGTGTGTGGTGTGGTCTGTGTGTGTGTGTGTGAGTGTGTGTGTGTGTGGTCTGTGTGTGTGTTGTGTGGTCTGTGTGTGTGTGTGTGTGGTCTGTGTGTGTGTGTGTGAGTGTGTGTGTGTGTGGTCTGTGTGTGTGGTGTGTGTAGTGTCTGTGTGTGTCTTTAGTGGTGTGTGTGTGTGGTCTGTGTGTGTGTGTGTGTGTGGTCCTGAGTGTGTGTGTGGGTGTGTGTGTGTGTGGTCTGTGTGTGTGTGTGTGTGGTGTGTGTGTGTTTGGTCTGTGTGTGGTCTGTGTGTGTGGTCTGTGTGGTCTGTGTGTGTGAGTGTGTGTGTGTGTGTGTGTGTGGTCTGTGTGTGTGTGGTCTGTGTGTGTCTTTAGTGGTGTGTGTGTGTGTGTCTTTAGTGGTGTGTGTGTGTGTGTCTTAAGTAGTGTGTGTGTATGTCTTTAGTAGTATGTGTGTGTGTGTGTGTGGCTGTATGTGAATGTGTGTATGTTCAAATTATTTTAACGCCTGTTCACAAGTGTATGTGCGCATGTGTGTGTGTGTGTTAGTGTTTCTGTCTCTAGTGTTGTTGTAAATACCTAGGACTTAATATGTACACAGATATTGTGTATGAAACAGATTTTTTTTTAAATGGCGTTTTATTATAATAATAATAATAATAAATGGAATGTTGCCCTGTGACGATGCAGAGACGGGAAGACTTGGAAAAGCATGACATGAGGCAGGAGCAGAAATCCAAAAAGAAAGCTGCAGTGCCAGGTCACTTTGCTCTCTACGAGCTGCCGCCAAAAGTAGAGCACCACCGTGACGACATTTCCGAGACAGACTCTGAAATCCGTCGAATGAAGCGCAAAACGTTAAGGTATTTGCCTGATGAATCATTCTCTCTGTCAGACATGGGTCAATCGCTTTTGTGTCTGTTGGCGCAGCTCAATAAATGTTGACCAGCACCACACTTACCCCATCTTTTGTCTCTCTTTTCTTTCTTCCTTTGCCTATTTCTTTCGTCTCTCTCTTTTTTTCCCCTTGTTTTTGGCGAAGGCTGCTTTTTCTGGTTACGGCATCAAATGTTATTGTAGTCAGTTTGACTTCCACTGGTTACAGGATGACATTTGGCAAAGCTGGAGTTTGGCCACAGGCCACTGTCAGCACAAACAGAACAAAAATAGATCAGTGGTGAAATGAGTCAGCTTGCACTAGATCCAGTTTTCCTCTAGGACTGATTTTGAGATTTTGATTCATTGTAACACTGCAAGCGTTCTTCTTCCTTGATTTGTCATTTTGTTTCCTTTTGCATGAAGAATGCGTTTAAGAACACTCAAATTATCATCTTGACCATCTATTACGATGCTGAATTCATCAGTTTCTCAGTTTGTCACTTCTTGGAGTCTAGCATTTCAGTTTGCGATAACTTTTCCTAGACTTGTTGGGTTTTCATTCATTTAAAAACATTGTAGTTGCATATTGATAACATGCTAACAATTAAAAATCAACTTCCAGTACAAGGTAACTTCAGTTTATAATAACTTTTCGTAAGATTGTTCAATTTTCATTCTTTTAAAAAAAAAAAAGTTTATTGCAGATTAATAAAATGTTAACACTTAAAAAATTGATGTCTGGTACAATGTAAGTAATTATGTGGAGGAGGGTCACATTTTGTTTCACACCTGTTCATTATGACTCTTCATAGTTTATCTAAAAATGACTCTGCCTGAAATGACTTTATGACAGAATTCTGTTCTTCTCTTTCTTTTCACAGGAAAAATGAAGAAGGGGCAAAGTTTATTGACGAGTCCATGTCAGACATTGAAACAGGTAAAGGATCATTTAAGCCTTAGCTTAACATTGTTTAGCCCAACTAAAGGCACATGCTACTCTGTGTGTGTAAGTGTGTGTAAGTGTGTGTGTGTATGTAAACATTAATGTGTATAAATGTGTGTATGTGATTGTGTATTTCTATGCTGTGGAGCTGTAACTTGATTTTGGGGGTGAGGTGTGGGGGCATTTTTTAGTTGTTGCTGCCCCATCTTCTGTGACATTCCGGTCCTGCTTTTCCCATGCCGCTCATTTCAACCTCTCCATCCCAGCCATAACGGGCTGTTCACGTAGCATCTTCATGGTGAGAAGTCCACAAGGGACACTGTCAGATAGCAGGCCTCCATGAGGCCACCAACCAGAGGGGCCATGCACTGCTGCTAGGTCACTTTGGTAGTGCTCACTGGTGCCTGTTCCGAGCTGCTATATGCAGGACACCTCCCTCCTACTATTGCCCCTTCTGATGACAGTCATAGCTTAATAGCAGAGCTGGACTGAGGTACCCACCTGGGGTGGTGACTCTCACACAGACCATCCAACAGCTTTCAGCCACGAACTTCCAACCCCAAAGGCTTTGACACCAACTCACCACAGAAGTGTATGGGAAACTGAAACTCCTTCAGTCAGATGTTGACATATTGTTTGAGGACTTTTTTCTGTTTCACAGTCATTCAGTCAGACGTCGACACATTCTGTTCTGACTCCTCCTTGTGTTACCATTTCACAGTCATTCAACAAGATGTTGACTTCCCCCCCCCCCCCCATCCATTGAGCTAGACAGAGTGCACTTATTAAATAGTTTCTTTTTTAACTTTTGTCTTTTTCCAAAGAACTGATACATTTAACACAATTGTTTGACTGTGATGATTACTCATGGGGTGTATGGTCAACTGCAGGCAACCTAGAGCTAAATCATGTGACGTAATTGTTTGACTGTCGTATTCACTCCTGTGCAATCTCAGGCAACCTCTTCGACACCCATGAAAGGATGCAGCGCATGGTTCTGCGTGACCTGGATCCTGTAGAGCCAAGGCGAGCGCAGTCTGCCCGTGTACGGGAACCGCCTCCATACAGGCTTGGTCCTGATGACCCCAGACCTCCTTCAGGTGAGTGCTGACCTTAGGACTGTAAGCCTCCTTCAGGTGAGTGCTGTCCTTAGAACTGTAGACCTCCTTCAGGTGAGTGCTGACCTTAGGACCATAGACCTCCTTCAGGTGAGTGCTGTCCTTAGGACCATAGACCTCCTTCAGGTGAGTGCTGTCCTTAGGACCATAGACCTCCTTCAGGTGAGTGCTGTCCTTAGGACTGTAGGCCTCCTTCAGATGAGTGCTGTCCTTAGGACTGTAGGCCTCCTTCAGATGAGTGCTGTCCTTAGGACCATAGACCTCCTTCAGATGAGTGCTGTCCTTAGGACCATAGACCTCCTTCAGATGAGTGCTGTCCTTAGGACTGTAGGACCTCCTTCAGTTGAGTGCTGTCCTTAGGACTGTAGGACCTCCTTCAGGTGAGTCAAGTCCTGCCTCCCCCATGGGGATGCTGGGGGCCTGTCAGTATAAATAGCATTCCATCTTCTAGAAAATCTGTACTAGGAATTGCATCTTTTCTATCCCTCTCTTTGTTTCTGGCATCTTCCTTTTCCTCCTGTCACCTCCTTCTTGTCTATTTTCTACCTTCCATTCTCCTTTTTCCCCAGAAAGACTTAGATAACAATTCTCTTCCATGCTGAAGTCAGATGTGCTGGGCCTAACTTGTCAGGCGCTTAACACAGTGCAGTGCATTTTCACTGATATTACAGACAACAGCAGTTACTGTCTGAGCATTCAACAAAGAAGGAGTCAAGTCCTGGGAACTGTAGACTCCCTCGTGTCTGTGAAATCCTTCACAGTGTCGGCTGTTCTGATAGAGAAATCACTGTGTGGAGCCACCTTCACACACACTTGGTCCTGATGACCCTTCAGGTCAGTGAGGCTGAACACAGTGTTGCTGTTCTGATAGAGAAATCACTGTGTGGAGCCACCTTCACACACACTTGGTCCTGATGACCTTAGGTCAGTGAGGCTGAACACAGTGTTGCTGTTCTGATAGAGAGATTATTGCATGCTGCCTGTAACCTCTTCACCCTGGCTGTAACCACTGCAGCCAGCGGTGTTGTTGATAAACAGTCCAAGTTGAAAACTGCAGTGTTCGCTATATCAAAAGTACAATTGTTCTGTGTGCCGAGTGGTTAAGACCGTTGGACTTCAGTTGCAAGGGTCCATGAAGTTGAGGGTTTGCATCTGGGGCGTCTGGTAAATTGAGGGTGGGGGTTTGTACCATATTCCAGGTCAACTTCAAGTGCAGACCTGCCAGTGCCTTAATTCCCTTCATGTATCATTTACACATACAGAAGATCAAGTATGTGTGTTAAAGATCCTGTAATTCATGACAGTCCAGTAATTACGAAAACAATACCACAGAAATCAAATGTAGATTAAGCACCTCAGTGGTAAAATGGTCAGCCTCTAGTCAAGGTACAGCAAAAATCAACAAAAATAGAACCCTGATTCTAACAAATGGAAAACAAGTGTTCAGCGGTAACATGTCAGACCTTTCAGCTAACGTTTACACAACAAACTTAACATGGTTTCCAGGATGCTGTGTCAATACATGTAAAGTTTAGCTGGCTGAATCAGACATGATTTTAGTTTGCTGACAACAGCGCTGGACTCTGTGTGTCGATCGTTCTGTCTGTGTGTGTGATGACTGTGTTGTTGGTGTTGTAAGTGTGGTGTGTTGTGATGTGTGATGTGATGTTGTGTGTGTCGTGTTGTGTGTGTGTGTGGTGTTGGTTGTTGTGTGTGTTGTGGTGTGTGTTGTGTGTTTTGTGTGTGTGTGTGTGTGTGTGTTGTGTGTTGTGTTGTGTTGTGTGTGTGTGTGTGTGTGTTGTGTGTGTGTGTGTGTGTGTGTTGTGGTGTGTGTGTGTGTTGTGTGTGTGTGTGTGTGGTGTGTGTGTGTGTGTTGTGTGTGTGTGTGTGTGTGTGTGTGTGTTGTGTGTTGTGTGTGTGTGTGTGTGTGGTGTGTGTTGTGTGTGTGTGTGTGTGTGTGTGTTGTGTGTGTGTGTGTGTTGTTGTGGTGTGTGGTGTGTGTGTGTGTGTTGTTGTGTGTGTGTGTGTGGTGTGTGTTGTGTTGTGTGTTGTGATTGGTGTGTGTTGTGTGTGTTGTGTGTGTGTGTGTGTGTTGTGGTGTGTGTCTGTTGTGTATGTTGATGTATGTGTGTGTATTGTGTGTGTTGTGTATGTGTATGTATGTATGTGTGTGTGTCTGTGTGTTGTGGTGTGTGTGTGTGTGAATGTGTGTGTGTCTGTGTGTTGTGGTGTGTAATGTCTATGTATGTGTGTGTATAGTGTGTGTGTGTGTGTGTGTGTGTGTGTGTGAATGTGTGTGGTGCAGTGATCTACTCCTCCTGTGAGCACCCTCACACCAAGAACCTGCGGCGGGCGGACCCTGTGGCGCGCTTCCAGCAGATGCAGCAGGCGTGGGCCACGCAGCAGGCCCCGGGAGAGAATCTGCGTCGAGGCCTGCGCTGGAACGTGCGGGAACAGATGCTGACCCACTTTGTTCCGGAAAAGGTCACCCTCTTTTTTTTGTTCTTAATGGTTGATCTGGGTTTCCTTGGGGGGTGGAGGCGGGGGAGGGCAGCAGATGAGGTCATGTCATTCAGGGCAGGGTGGGGGTCAACTGAAAAGGTCAGGTCGTTGTGGTCAGGGCAGGGTGGGGGAGGAGGGCAAGAGAAAAGGTCAAGTCGTTGTTGTTGTTGTTGTTGTCTTCAGGGCAGGGTGGGGCCAACTGTTGTGTTCTTTTGAGGAGTGTTTCTGAAGTCAGCTGTTCAATTCTTACACTGCTGAGCTTCTTCAGTAAAGTTATACCAGCAAAGCAGACGGAAAGTAATGGCAGAGAAGTGGCGGTCTGTGTGTGTAGACAGAAAGTGAGGGACTATGGCCACTTCTGTCAGGTCTGTGTAGTGTGTGTGTGTAGACAGAAAGTGAGGGACAATGGCCACTTCTGTCAGGTCTGTGTAGTGTGTGTGTGAGTAAACGATCAGATGCTGTCCTGCACAAAGTCTGTCAACAGGTGATCAGCTCACTACTTGATTTGTCGATCTCATTATGTGGGAGTGGTCATAGATGAACATTGCTGAAGTCAGTTACATTGAACATTTGTCACTTTGTGTGAGGTACTGAAGTGACAGCCAGATGGTGCATGAAAGCCCAAGGTCTGTGCTGAGGTGGCTACAAAAGTACATACGGCCGACGTCTTGTGATTGCAGAAACCTCAGAGGAAGTACGTCCCCAACACCTACGTGCCCCCTACAGACAAACAGCGCAAGGCGCTGCGATGGCAGATACGCATGGACATGGCCTGAGAGGCGCTGAACTTGGTGCATTGAGCCGGCATCATCATAGTCGTTGCTTTGAAAACCATGGAACTACAGTGTTGTGTGAAGTGAAACATCACGTCTACTTGTCATCATCATCATTGTATTCATTTGCATTTCAAACCCATGGAATTTCAGTGTTGTGTGAAGTGAACCATCGCGTCTACTTGTCATCAGCATCGTCATCATTGTATTCATTTGCATTTCAAACCCATGGAATTTCAGTGTTGTGTTTCATTAATGGAGCATTTTCCTATCATCGTCCTGCATGCAGAACTATGGAGTTTCAGTGTTGTTTCATTAACAGTGACTTATCATCATCATCACATTCATAGCATTCAAATTGTTTAGATTATCTATGCTGTGTCAAATTATTTATTATTACCATCATCACATTCATAGCATTCAAAACCACTGAATGTGAGCGCTGTATAAAATTAGGTATAGTTGTAATCCCATTGAGAGCAACCTTAAAATCTAAGATAATCTAATCGGGGTATGTCAGACATGTAACCTACCTGTATGCTCATTTCAGCTGGACTGGTGCTGGTGCCGTGATCGCTGTTCCTCTGGAGTGTCAAGATTTTCAAAAATATTGTTAAGCTTTTGGATCTTTTTCCATCCATTCAAAGGCTCTGAAGGGATAGCATGCTCGTTGAGCGCACATTGATTTGATCTACGTTTTTTTTAGTGTTACTCTTTTAAAAAAATGGCTTAATTCTTTTCTTTTTGTTCCCCTTTATTTTATTTTTTCTTTTTTTTTTCTTTTTTTTTTGGGGGGGGGGGGGGGGGGGGGGTCATGATGTAGAATATTTTGTGTGATAGGAAAGCAGGTTTTGTTTAGAAGTATAAGTGCTCAAGCTAAAATATGTGTGTGGGTGTTTGAATGTTACATTTTTCTGAATGTGTTGAGATTGTGTGTACTATATTGTGGTGTGTGTGTTTGTGTGTGTGTGTGTGAAGTGGAAGATGCGTTTTTACCCTGATTACCTGAACTTACACCTGCACACTGGATGTCTGCTGCTTTACTGGTACTTAAGAATCTTCATCACAGACAGTAGCATCCATACCTGAACCTTTCACTGTAAAAAAACAAACCTGTTGTACTCCATTTCTTCCTGGTATATAAACTACTCTTTGCTACTAACTCCCTAACATTGTGTTTGAAATGCCCTCTGTTCAGTTCTGAACAACTTTAATGGAAATGTATCATTCAAATATGCATGACAAAGCAAATAACACACAACTGAAAACATGACAGTTTTTCTTCTTCTTTTTTGGCTTTAATTTACCAGTGGCAGTGTAATGCAGAATTATGCGAGTGTAAGGGTTAAAGGAGACTTTGTTCTCAGGTGTGTGTGTAAATAAATGGAAGACATTCCGTCCATTGCTCAGATATTCTACGGTGTTGAGTATTTTATATGAAACGAGCACCAGATATTTGGTGACATGAATCAGGCATTTGTGGTTCTCACTAGGTCAGATGTTTGTGTTGAGGGTGGGAAAGCCTTGTAATGAGAGCATTGAGCTCACTACCTGACAGTCTTGGTTTGAGGTACCTATTTGAGGGAATTCCTTTCATTTTCATACCACTTTAAGTCATGTCAGATTTCTCTCTATGAAATTCGGGCTGGTCTCCCAGGATAAAGAGCGTGTTGCCACAAGAGCAGCGCCACCCTTTTTTTTTCTTTTTCTATCTGCAACTGTATTTGTTTCCCTATCAGAGTGGCTTTTTTCTACAGAATTTTGCCACGGACAACTCCCTTGTTGCTGTGGGTTCTTTTACGTGCGCTAAATAATTTTGTGTAACACACGGGACCTCTATTTATTGTCTCATCCGAAAGACTAGAGTTAACATCTGTACTGACTCCACTCTCCCAGAAGTACTTCAGATGAGACTTTAAACTGAAGGCCCATGTGTGAATGCATGCAGAACATCTTGCGCACACATTGAAACCTGCTCTGCCATTCAAAAGAGTAGGCCACCGTGTGCTGGTAAGAACAGATGACAATTTTTTTTAAAACGCATGCACACTGGTATTGTGGTTAGACACCATCCCCAAAGTCAGAATGTGGCTGCCTCAGTGGTGGGCAAAACGGTCTTGTACGCAAAATCTCACCATTGCTGACTCTTGAAGCTCGAGTGGAGGAACAAAAGTCCCCAAGATATTTGTGTTCATGTTTATGACCAATTGCCTTTTGAAATAAAAACTCCTCTCTGTGTTGATTTCCTTGTAGCCTACCTGTCATTTTCATCTCTCGTGTTTCTCCATTTTGAAGCCATGGTGTGGTTTATCAAAGGTCATCACCATCATCTTGTTCTAGAGTTGAAAAACTGCTGTTCCCTTGTTCTAGATCTTCATTCACGCCTGTACAATGTTTACAACCTGAACGTCATCGTACTGTAAGAATGACCACCCACCTGGAGGAGACTGAAAGCAGTGTTGTGACAGAAGTAGAAAACTTCTGACATTGCCGTGTGGTGTGTGTGTGTGTGCGCGAGTTTTCAGTATGATATTTTGTCATCTGAGGAGGAGAAACAGTTGTCTCTGTATGTACTTTTGCAGTTTTTAGAGTTTTAGTCATGAGAAATACTGTGTGTAGAATTGCCTTGCCAATGTAGCTGTTGGTTTGCATTTGTGTACAGCTGATTAAATGTGACATGTCTTAACAACAACAAAAAGGAATTAAAAGAAATCAAATTGATGGCAACATTTTGAAGACTGAGTGAAGTATATTGCAGAAAATCAGAATGATGGAGAGAGTGATGTCAGTGACAAGAAAGTGATGGAGAGAATGATGTAGATGACAAACATGTACGTTTAGAGGGTGATGTAAAGAGCACACAAGCATGCACATTTAGCGAGTGATGGAGACAGTGTTGTAAGTTTACAAACATGCACAATTAGAATGATGTAAATTACAAATGTGCACATTTACAATGATGGAGAGAGTGATGTGAAATACAAACATGCACATTTACAATGATGTAAATCATAAATGGGCACATGTACAATGATGTTGAGAGTGATGTAAAATACAAACATGCACATTTACAATGATGTAAATTACAAATGGGCACATGTATAATGATGGAGAGAGTGATGTAAATGACAAAGCAAATGTGCACATTTAGAGTGATGTAAATGACAAACAAACAAGCATGTTTAGAGAGTGAGTGGTGTAAAGGACCAACGATGATGGTTGGCTGTGATAGCAGTTACAGCTGGCCTTGACTGTCCTGTAAACCTGTATTTCTATTTTCTGAGTTTACTGTATGGTAAAGTACCCACAATCAAAAACACATACTGTGTCTTTACCCTGTAAAAGGAATACCAATCAAAGTTGCCTTTTTTCAATTGTTACCCCATATCCACTACGAAAGTAGTATAAAAGTAATAACTACCAAAAAAGAAAAGTTTACATCTGTTAATGAAAGCAATAAAATCATTGATAAAATTATATTATGTCTGTTAAGAATCAAAAGATTTTTTTTTTAAAGACACATTATCAGTCAGGGACCATCTCCCATCCACATATGCCACAGAAAAAGAAAAGCCAAGATTTTTTTCATAATTCATTTATTACAAAACCTCAGTTGGTCACTTCAAACGCACACATTCATTTTCAGAAAATTTGACCAAAACAAAGTCTATCAGCCACAGAAGCGATAAAAAGACCAAGCCTAACACTCAGTAACAATAGTTTTTCAGTCAATCACACACCTGATCACATACCCTTACACCCACCCTCCCATTCCTCCCCCTTTCTTACACCACAGAACAGATTACACACACACACGCGCGCACACACACAGAGCAGACAGACAGACAGCTGCTTCACTCTTCTATGACGGGGTCCTGGACAAAGGGAACTGGAGTGCGGGTTCTGGGCCTGTCCTTGGTCTGGCGGGTCAGGCTGTACATCTGCTGCAGCAGACGGTCTTCCATCTTCTCCACAGCGGCCAGAGTCAGCACCAGGGTGTGGTGCTTCAGCATGCTGTACACGTTCAGACCTGCACACACCACACTCCTTAGCGTTGCAATACAGACAGCACTGGGGATCACAACAGGCACACACACCACACTCCTAGTGTTGCAATACAGACAGCACTGGGAATCACAACAGGCACACACCCCACACTCCTTAGTGTTGCAATACAGACAGCACTGGGGATCACAACAGGCACACACACCACACTCCTAGTGTTGCAATACAGACAGCACTGGGAATCACAACAGGCACACACCCCACACTCCTAGTGTTGCAATACAGACAGCACTGGGAATCACAACAGGCACACACCCCACACTCCTTAGTGTTGCAATACAGACAGCACTGGGAATCACAACAGGCACACACCCCACACTCCTAGTGTTGCAATACAGACAGCACTGGGAATCACAACAGGCACAATGGGTAAGGGCTCAGAAACACTACCACAAATAGATAGGAACAACTAGAATACAATACTACAGGCAGATCTATACATATGAACTGAAATATCACAGTACAATAGACAGTTATGAACTGAAAGATCACATTACAATAGACAGTTATGAACTAAAGATCACATTAAAATAGGCAGTTATGAACTAAAGATCACATTACAATAGGCAGTTATGAACTAAAGATCACATTACAATAGGCAGTTATGAACTAAAGATCACATTACAATAGGCAGTTATGAACTGAAAGATCACATTACAATAGACAGTTATGAACTGAAAGATCACATTACAATAGGCAGTTATGAACTAAAGATCACATTACAATAGACAGTTATGAACTAAAAGAACACATTACCATAAACAGACATGAACTAAAAGAAAAGCATTACCATTGACGGGTATGAACAAGTAGGACACATTAATATAGACATGTCAACTAAAAGAACGCATTACCATAAACAGACATGAACAGTGAAAACACATGACCATAGACAGACATGAACAGTGAAAACACATTACCATAGACAGACATGAATAGTGAAAACACATTACCATAGACAGACATGAACACATTACCAAAGACAGGCATGAACACATTACCATAGACAGGCATAAACACATTACCATAGACAGGCATGAACACATTACCATAAACAGACATAAACAGTGAAAACACATTACCATAGACAGACATGAACAGTGAAAACACATTACCATAGACAGACACGAACAGTGAAAACACATTACCATAGACAGACATGAATAGTGAAAACACATTACCATAGACAGGCATGAACACATCACCATAGACAGGCATGAACACATCACCATAGACAGGCATAAACACATTACCATAGACAGGCATGAACACATCACCATAGACAGGCATGAACACATCACCATAGACAGGCATGAACACAATACCATAGACAGGCATGAACACATCACCATAGACAGGCATGAACACATCACCATAGACAGCTGACACTCACATGACAGGCATGAACACGTTACCATAGACAGGCATGAACACATTACCATAGACAGGCATGAACACATTACCATAGACAGGCATGAACACATTACCATAGACAGGCATGAACACATTACCATAGACAGGCATGAACACGTTACCATAGACAGGAATGAACACGTTACCATAGACAGGCATGAACACATTACCATAGACAGGCATGAACACATTACCATAGACAGGCATGAACACATTACCATAGACAGGCATGAACACATTACCATAGACAGGCATGGCGTTGAAGTGTGGGATCTCTGACAGAGCAATGGCAGTGTTCTTTGGCAGCCTGTCATTGCTGAAAACAACACAACCACAACAGGTCAAATAACATATCGTAATAATAGCCTACTGTAAAATTGACCCCCAAAAACCTGTAAATGAGTATATTGAAAACACGAAGAATAAATTATAAAGTAACTGACTGTAAACATGCAAAATAATATTGTAAAATAACAATATGAAAAATATACTGAAAACATGCAAAATAATATTGTAAAATAACATAATGAAAACACGAAGAGCAAAAATTTTGTAAACAAGAAAAATACCAAACAGTACACATGAAAAATGACCTAATGTAGACACAAATCAAACCCATTCATTTATATTTTTTACTGCTGACATGAAAAAGAAGGGAAAAAAGTATGAAATATAGCATACTGTACATATGTAAAGAAACCACCATCAAAATTAAAAAAATAACACTGTAAATATAAGAATAACTGAGAATTCAACACAGACGAAGAAGAATTCTACACAATGCAAGGTCCAATCACGTCAAAAGTATCAAAGTCTGTCAAACCAAATCTACACAATGTATTTTTTTTAAGTGTGTGAAGATCCCAGTTAACTGGAAAACTGTTCAAAAAGATTTACGACAATTGTTCTCCCCTGTGAGAATGCTGGAGTCCCTTTCAGTATAAACAGCATCAACACGATCTGGAAATTCTGCGCTAGAAATTTCCCCATTTCTCTCTTTGACTTTATCCTTACATCTATCTCTCTCTCTCTCATGCTTATTTTCTGCCTACCCAGCCCATTCTCCTGCACTTTTTTCATGCAAGTCTGAACATTTTTTCACAGAAACTTTTCAATCAGCTGCCCTCAAGTTGGAACGTGATGGCTGAGGCCAGCAGGCAGACCTCCTGCAGAGTGACAGACAGGCACAGGAGAAGACCAGGCACTACGCAATCCACCCGATATGGCCATGCAAAAAAAGAGAACTGTGCAGGACAGAGGAATTCTTTGCTCGTCACTCAGCGTGTTTTGGTGATCAGTTTTCCATTGAGGTACAGCTGCATTCCCTTCTCATCAAACAACTGCCACGCTAACAATGTGTTTACTATCAGAGTGTGTATACGTCTGTTATATTTGTTGAGAGTTGACATGTATGACCGCACAATGTATACACAAATATACACACAAAATAACTTCAAACTGCTACCACCAACACTAAACACTGAAAGAGAACCAGAACAAAAAGTTCATACTCATCAACAAAGAGAACAGAGTCTCCCCAGAAGCGCACATCTGCAAGTTCTGTCAGGTACTGAAACACAAAGATCACTGTCTTTTACTCAAGTACTGAAACACAAAGATAACTGTCTTTTACTCAAGTACTGAAACACAAAGATAACTGTCTTTGACTGAAATAGTAGGATCATTGTCTTTTACTCAGTTCCGTCAGGTACTGAAACACAAAGATCAATGTCTTTTACTCGGTTCTGTCAGGTACTGAAACACAAAGATCATTGTCTTTTACTCAGTTCTGTCAGGTACTGAAACACAAAGATCATTGTCTTTTACTCAGGTACTGAAACACAAAGATCACTGTCTTTTACTCAGGTACTGAAACACAAAGATCATTGTCTTTTACTCAGGCACTGAAACACAAAGATCATTGTCTTTTACTCGGGCACTGAAACACAAAGGTCACTGTCTTTTACTCAGTTCTGTCAGGTACTGAAACACAACGATCATTGTCTTTTACTCAGGCACTGAAACACAAAGGTCACTGTCTTTTACTCAGTTCTGTCAGGTACTGAAACACAACGATCATTGTCTTTTACTCAGGCACTGAAACACAAAGGTCACTGTCTTTTACTCAGTTCTGTCAGGTACTGAAACACAAAGATCATTGTCTTTTTACTCAGTTCTGTCAGGTACTGAAACACAAAGATCATTGTCTTTTACTCAGTTCTGTCAGGTACTGAAACACGGAGATCATTGTCTTTTATTCAGTTCTGTCAGGTACTGAAACACAAAGATCATTGTCTTTTACTCAGGTACTGAAACACAAAGATCACTGTCTTTTACTCAGGTACTGAAACACAAAGGTCACTGTCTTTTACTCAGTTCTGTCAGGCACTGAAACACAAAGGTCACTGTCTTTTACTCAGTTCTGTCAGGTACTGAAACACAAAGGTCACTGTCTTTTACTCAGTTCTGTCAGGTACTGAAACACAAAGATCATTGTCTTTTACTCTGTTCTGTCAGGTACTGAAACACAAAGATCATTGTCTTTTGCTCGGTTCTGTCAGGTACTGAAACACAAAGATCACTGTCTTTTACTCGGTTCTGTCAGGTACTGAAACACAAAGATCATTGTCTTTTGCTCGGTTCTGTCAGGTACTGAAACACAAAGACCATTGTCTTTTACTCAGTTCTGTCAGGTACTGAAACACAAAGACCATTGTCTTTTACTCAGTTCTGTTAGGTACTGAAACACAAAGATCATTGTCTTTTACTCAGTTCTGTCAGGTACTGAAACACAAAGATCATTGTCTTTTACTCAGTTCTGTCAGGTACTGAAACACAAAGATCATTGTCTTTCAGTCTCAGGCTGTTCTCAGCGTCAGCACAGTGAACACTTCATATCCCTGGCCTTCCCATCCACACTACTATGACAGTAACCTTTAACACAAAGGTGTGTGCATATATGTACATTTGAATTTGTTAACACTGTGAATTGTTACTGGTTGTATGTGTAAGAATAGGTTGAATGCAAGTGCTTTGATTTGTTTTAACAAAATATAGCGCTATAAAAATTCCACTTATTATTATTACTATTAATTAACACTGACATCAGCAACAACCATCATCACTTATAAGATTAGGGTCAAATTTCTTTGCTTTGTGTGTGTGTGTGATCCTCTGCCCTTTTTTCTTCTTCCAGAGGTTCACCATAATTATCTCATATGCAACTATTCTTGTTTCTGGCAGTGAGGTAGCCACATTCCACCTTAGGACTGTGTTGTTTAAAATAGGATACAGCTACCATCACAAAAGTAGTATTTTCTGTACAAAGTCAACAGCCACATTTTAAGTGCAGTTTTTACTTTATTTCTGACTCGGTCCAAAATTTAGTGTGTGTGTGTGTGTAAGTGAGTGAGTATGAGATTGTGTGCAAGCACATGAGTGTACATGCATGCATGGTTGTTCCCATAAGAATAAGAAGCAATTTACAATGTAGCAGTTACTGAATGCAGAGATAGCAAATGTTCCCTGCAGTTAAGCAGAGAAAAGCATAATGAGGATCCTGCCACAATGACCCTGTCTGTCCTCTGCATCCCTCCATTCTGTCTTTAGGACTTACCTCGGAATCATCCACTGGGATGTCCAGATTTTCCACCACATGAAGATCATCCTGACGACAAGAACAAAGGGAAAGGAAACGTCAAAGTCATGAACACAGCACACACAAAGCGAACCACAGCAATGAAACCTGTTATCTCACGATGTTCTCCCCACACTTCTCAAGCACCCTGCCTTCCTTTTATGTCAGAGTTTCTCTCACTTCACAGGTACACACAGAGCACAGCTGGGGAGTCTTCTTGCTGCAGTGGCCATGACTCCGTCTTTAATAAGTGGGTTGGCTGATCACTGCCATCTTTTAACCCAAACTGATAAACCTGATATCACGGTAGTGCCTGGTGCACTGTGCAGTACGTAAGGCTATGATCACATTTATACACTAGCAAAACAGAGCACATCAAAATCTGTGTACACCCACACAAGTGATTGTTGCATGGGGGAAGAAGACAAAAGAAGAGAGAGGGGTGGTGGGGAATGGCAAGGAAGGCAGAGGTGTGTGTTTACAAGTACACCACTTCCATCCACGTCATGCAATTCTTTCTTCAGCCAAATGACGGACGCTATAGCTGAGTGGTTAAGACTGTTCAACTTCAATCCCGTGAGTCCATCAAGTCGAGAGTTCAAATCTCGCAACATTTGGTGAACTGAGAGTGGGGATTTGTATGATCTTCCAGATCAACTTCAAGTGCAGACCTGCCAGTGCCTTAATTCTCTTCGGGTACATATACACATCCAGAAGATCAAATACGCACATTAAGACTCCGTAATTTCATGTCAGCATTCAATGGGTTACAGAAACATGAACATACCCAGCATACATCCCTGAAGTCAGAATGCGGCTACCTTCATGGTGACAAAAACAGTTGAAAATCTCACCATTGGTAAACCCTAGAGCTCTAGCCAAGGAATGAAAACAAAAATTCAGCCAAACAAAGTTGAAGTTCTGTTCTTGTATGGACACCATGTGATGTCAGCCATCCACAGTACACACACACACATGCATGCACCACAACACTACACATAAAACACACACACACACCAACACATAAAACACACACACACTCACACATAAAAACACACACACACCACACATCACACACAACTAACACACTACACATAAAACACTCACACATATCACACCACACTACACTAAAACACACACACATCACACACACACAACATACACAAAAAAACACACACACACACACACACTACACACAACACACACACTCCACACTGCACATACACACACACACACTACACATAAAACACACACACACACCACACACACACTACACATAAAACACACACACAGCACACACACACACTGCACACTGCATGCTCTGCCCTCACAGCCCAAAGAGAGGCAGGGGCGGAGGGGGCCACCTTCCCTCTTTACCTGGGCGAACTTGATGGACAGCATGGAGCGCAGGCCCAGCGTCCTGAGGGCAGGGGGCAGCATGTAGAAGTAGCTCTTCGGCCCGCGGGGACCCAGGGCACGGCCACCTGCACCCACACACAGCACAGTACAGCGCAGCAGCAGCACAGCACAGCGCAGCGCAGTACAGCACAGCGCAGCACAGTACAGCACAGCACAGTGCAGCGCAGTACAGCACAGTACAAAACAGTACAGCACAACACAGCACAGTACAGCACAGCACAGTATAGTACAGCACAACACAGTACAGCACAGCACAGCACAGCACAGCACAGTACAGTACAGTACAGTACAGTACAGCACAGTACAGTACAGCACAACACACACCGACAGAATGAATAATACAGAATGATAGTACGTGAGTGCTGTATGATACAGACACACACAGAGTACAGTACAGCACAGCACAGCACAGCGTACAGCACAGCACAGTACAGCACACACTGACAGAATGAATAATACAGAATGATAGTACGTGAGTGCTGTATGATACAGACACACACAGCGTACAGTACAGCACAGTACAGCACAGCACACACCGACAGAATGAATAATACAGAATGATAGTATGTGAGTGCTGTATGATACAGACACACACAGTGTACAGTACAGCACAGCACAGTACAGTACAGCACAGCGCAGTACAGCACAGCACAGTACAGTACAGCACAGCACAGCACAGTACAGCACACACCGACAGAATGAATAATACAGAATGATAGTATGTGAGTGCTGTATGATACAGACACACACAGTGTACAGCACAGCACAGCACAGCACAGCACAGTACAGCACAGCACAGTACACCGACAGAATGAATAATACAGAATGATAGTATGTGAGTGCTGTATGACACAGACACACACAGAGTACAGTACAGCACAGCACAGCACAGCGTACAGCACAGCACAGTACAGCACACACTGACAGAATAATATACACAATATAGTATGTGAGTGCTGTATATAAGCAGACACCACAGCGTACAGTACACATACGCACACAAAGACAGTGAATGATACGATGATAGTATGTATGCTGTATGATACAGACACACACAGCATACAGTCACCATTTACATGACAAAAGACAGATGAATAATACTAATGATAGTTGTGGTGCTGTATGATACAGACACAAGCATACAGACAGCACAGTACACACCAAAGACAGTGATAATTACATAATGATAGTAAGGGAGTGCTATGTACACCACACACCAAGCACAGACAGATGGAGAGACAGACAGAATGCTCCAGCCACTATGACACAACACTCACCTAGTCACCATTTTCCTATTGAAAAAGACATGACACAACACTCACCTAGTCACCATTTTCCTATTGAAAAAGACATGACACAACACTCACCTAGTCACCATTTTCCTATTGAAAAAGACATGACACCACAGTCACCATTTTCCTATTGAAAAAGACATGACACCACAGTCACCTAGTCGCCATTTTCCTATTGAAAAAGACATGACACCAGAGTCACCATTTTCCTATTGAAAAAGACACGACACCACAGTCACCATTTTCCTATTGAAAAAGACATGACACCACAGTCACCATTTTCCTATTGAAAAAGACATGACACCACAGTCACCTAGTCACCATTTTCCTATTGAAAAAGACATGACACCACAGTCACCTAGTCACATTTTCCTATTGAAAAAGACATGACACCACAGTCACCATTTTCCTATTGGAAAAGACACGACACTACAGTCACCATTTTCCGATTGAAAAAGACATGACACCACAGTCACCTAGTCACCATTTTCCTATTGAAAAAGACATGACACCAGTCACCATTTTCCTATTGAAAAAGACATGACACCAGTCACCATTTCTCCCTTTGAACAAACACAAAACTCAAAAGACATGAATCCACAGTTACCTATTCATGATTACTCCCGCCCCCCCCCCCCCCCCCCCCTTTTTTTTTAAGAACAAACACAAAAAACATGACATCACCTATTACCTATTCATGATTTTTTTCATTTCTACAAAAAACACGAAAGACATGACTCCACAGTTACCCATGGATATCTTTCCCATTTTTGAGAACTTTCCCATTTCTGACAACAAAGACAGACAGACAGAGACAGACGGACGGACAGAGAGATGGACAGACAAACAGACAGACAGAGAGACAGACAGCCAGACAGACATGGCCTCCCGACCTTTGTGCCAGATAGGGGACCGAACACTTCCGTGTCGTGCCCTCCCTGTCCCCTTCTGAGGCCAAGGCTTCCGGCCACCTCCCCGCATTTCCGCCCGCGACAATGTCTTGTCGTAGTTCTGGGGACAACATCAGGACTTTGAATAACAATAATAATCATAAATGCAATTGATATAGCACTATATCTTGCAGAGACAAATCAAAGCGCTTGCACTCAACTCATTCTTACACACTCATGCAACCAGTAACAATGAATAGTTCCAACAAGTCCAAATGTGCACGCGCGCGCACACACACACACACACACACAAAGGCCACACACCCTGGCAGGGCGACAGAATTTCAGTGGCTGAAGGCTGGGAAAAGCTATGAGATGAAGCAAGAGAGGAAAATCTTAGAGAAAGAGCGACGTCCGATGATGGACTGGTTGCATCTAGGTATTCGTAAGCACTTTTAGGATTTAGTCTTGTCATAGTTCTGAAGACATGACTTAGAGGACTTTCTTGTCACAGTTCTGAAGACATGACTTATATAGGACTTTGTCTTGTCACAGTTCTGAGGACTTGACTTATAGGACTTTGTCTTGTCACAGTTCTGAAGACATGACTAACAGCACTTTGTCTTGTCACAGTTCTGAGGACTTGACTTATAGGACTTTGTCTTGTCACAGTTCTGAAGACATGACTTATAGGACTTTGTCTTGTCACAGTTCTGAAGACATGACTTATAGGACTTTGTCTTGTCACAGTTCTGAAGACATGACTTATAGGACTTTGTCTTGTCACAGTTCTGAAGACATGACTTATAGGACTTTGTCTTGTCACAGTTCTGAGGACATGACTTATAGGACTTTGTCTTGTTGTAGTTCTGAAAACATGACTTATAGGACTTTGTCTTGTTGTAGTTCTGAAGACATAACTTATACAGGACTTAGGACTTTGTCTTGTCATAGTTCTGAAAACATGACTTATATAGGATTTTGTCTTGTCATAGCTCTGAGGACATAACTTATATAAGACTTTGTCTTGGCACTGTTCTGAGGACAGCATCACGACTTACATGACTACCTGGGACTTTGTCCTAACAGCAAAACCATTCCACGCCTGATGATACTCATTCTAGTCTCCTGTAAGCTGTCGCAATGGCACATACTATGTTCCCATACCTAAGCTGTCTGCCAAACAGCAGAATGATTCCACTAATGAAAACAATACCAGTCTTCTATGAGCAGTCACAACAGCAGTGTACTTACTATTCTCCTGTACGTGGTCACAACAGCAGTGTACTTACTATTCTCCTGTACGTGGTCTTCTGTGAGCGGTCACAACAGCAGTGTACTTACTATTCTCCTGTACGTGGTCTTCTGTGAGCGGTCACAACAGCAGTGTACTTACTATTCTCCTGTACGTGGTCTTCTGTGAGTGGTCACAACAGCAGTGTACTTACTATTCTCCTGTACATGGTCTTCTGTGAGTGGTCACAACAGCAGTGTACTTACTATTCTCCTGTACATGGTCTTCTGTGAGTGGTCACAACAGCAGTGTACTTACTATTTTCCTGTACATGGTCTTCTTTGAGCGGTCACAACAGCAGTGTACTTACTATTCTCCTGTACGTGGTCACAACAGCAGTGTACTTACTATTCTCCTGTACGCGGTCACAACAGCAGTGTACTTACTATTCTCCTGTACGCGGTCACAACAGCAGTGTACTTACTATTCTCCTGTACGTGGTCACAACAGCAGTGTACTTACTATTCTCCTGTACGTCACAACAGCAGTGACTTATACGTGTTCACAACAGCAGTGTACTTACTATTCTCCTGTACGTGGTCACAACAGCAGTGTACTTACTATTCTCCTGTACGTGGTCACAACAGCAGTGTACTTACTATTCTCCTGTACGTGGTCTGCCACAGGATGTTCTGGTGGACCACGTCCACTCTGAAACACAGGGTCAGCAGTTTTCAATCCTGGTGTCTGTCAACTCTCATTTGTCTGCTCAACAGAAACTCCTGGAAACTCCATAGACCGGAGTACACAGCTCAGAGCAATAACAGCACAGACTGACATACACAGGTCACAGCAATGACAACACACAACATAGACTGAAGTACACAGCTTACAACACACAACACAGACTGAAGTACACAGCAACGACAACACAGACTGAAGTACACAGCAATGACAACACACAACACAGACTGAAGTACACACCTCACAACAACACCGGAGTACACAGCTCAGAGCAATAACAACACAGACTGACATACACAGGTCACACCAATGACAACACACAACACAGACTGAAGTACACACCAATGACAACACACAACACAGACTGAAGTACACAGCAACGACAACACACAACACAGACTGAAGTACAAAGCAATGACAACACACAACACAGACTGAAGTACACAGCAATGACAACACACAACACAGACTGAAGTACAAAGCAATGACGACACACAACACAGACTGAAGTACACAGCAATGACAACACACAACACAGACTGAAGTACACAGCAATGACAACACACAATACAGGCTGAAGTACACAGCAATGACAACAGACTGAACACAGACTGAAGTACACAGCTCACAGTAACGACAACACACAACACAGACTGAAGTACACACCTCACAACACAGACTGAAGTACACAGCTCACAGCAATGACAACACACAACACAGACTGAAGCACACAGCTCATTATCATCAATTATCATTACCAACATCAGGAACGTTTATCAATCATTCCTTTCTGCACGTGTTCTGCCAGAATGACTGGCTGTCAATGATTATCATCAATTATCACTACCAACAACAGCAAGGTTATTAAAATTAAATTAAAAAAATTCCTGATTGCATGCTTTCCGTCAGAGCGACGACTGTCAATCTTCCTGACCTTCCATGATCATTTCTGACCATTTCTGACCATATCTGATCATTTCTAACATTTTTGATCATTTCTGGCCATTTCTGATCATTTTTGATCATTTCTGACCATTTCTAATCATTTCTGATCATTTCTGGCCATTTCTGATCATTTTTGATCATTTCTGATCATTTCTGACCACTTCTGATCATTTCTGACCACTTCTGATCATTTCTGACCATTTCTGATCATTTCTGACCAACAGACCAACCATATCTGACCGGTCATAACACTGACCGCTGCTGCCTGACCTGGGGTACATGGCGAAGATGTCCGGGTGCAGGTCCACCAGCCCCAGCTTCTGGTCCTCCAGGCTGCTCAGAGTCTCCAGCCAGGCCTGCCTGGGTGCTGCATACAGCGGGGGGTACTGCAGCCTCCTGGAGGTGATGACTGGCAGCGACCGCCGCTCTGTCTGTCCCACCAGCGAGTCTGCCCACGTGTGTGTGTGTGTATGTGCAGTTGGGGTCATTCAGGTCAGTCAAACGACTGTGACAGTAACCAATAAAAGAAAGCAAAATACAGTAATAAATTTTTGTTGTTGTTAATGAAATGTAATATTTTCTAAAAGATCAAGCCATTAACATCCAAGCAGTTGTTGCCCTTTGATTTTCATGAAGACTGGACCAAAATTACAATTTTCCATCTCTCCTGAAAGTACTACCCGTAATATCAAGGAAAACATTTCTTTCCCAGCTGTTTAAGAGCAGTCTGTATTTAAACTGTAAGATTGTTACACACTTTTTCTTCCACCAGACAGAAATGAAAGGGTCTACTGATCATCTGTGCCAAGCCTTCCATTTGGAGACACAGGGGGGTTACCATCAATCATTGACCATTACCTATCTCACAGGGGGGTTACCATCAATCATTGACCATTACCTATCTCACAGGGGGGTTACCATCAATCATTGACCATTACCTATCTCACAGGGGGGTTACCATCAATCATTGACCATTACCTATCTCACAGGGGGTTACCATCAATCATTGACCATTATCTATCTCCCAGGGGGTTATCATCAATCATTGATCATTATCTATCTCACAGGGGGGTTACCATCAATCATTGACCATTACCTATCTCAAAGGGTACCATCAATCATTGACCATTATCTATCTCACAGACTCAAACATCCTACTTGGTTCAACCCATCCCCAAATATAACAGGACTGCCCACAAAGTGTACCACTGTAGGCAAGATATGACTGAAGCCCCAACAGACAGTTATTGGTTGAACCAGTGCTCAGCAGAGACAAGACTAACAAGGAAGGGGGGGGACAGATCTCTAAACTAAAGCAGCTGACAGCCTGTCCTCCTGAACCACACGACCATGACAGTCAGCAGGGCAAACCCCATCCCAAACACATCGTCTGTCGTCACGGTCAACGTTTGCCTCAGGAGGCTTCGTTCAGGCATCAGGATCAACCCGACTGTTTGAAACAGGTCCTGTTCTCTCTCAAACGGCCAGCTTGCATCCTCCAGCCAACCAACACTCAATTTGAAACTACAGGTCACCTTTAACATGTGAAAGTTTGAGCCTTGTGTATGTGAATGAAGCCTTGTGTATGTGACTGAAGCCTTGTGTATGTGAATGAAGCCTTGTGTATGTGACTGAAGCCTTGTGTATGTGACTGAAGCCTTGTGAATGTGACTGAAGCCTTGTGAATGTGACTGAAGCCTTGTGAATGTGACTGAAGCCTTGTGAATGTGACTGAAGCCTTGTGAATGTGACTGAAGCCTTGTGAACGTGACTGAAGCCTTGTCTATGTGACTGAAGCCTTGTGGCACAAAGTGAAAACCTTGTACATGTTTTCTGTAGCAGTCTGTCATTTTCACACTGGCAGGTTGAAATAAATAGGTTTAAACCCCAAAGTTGAACAGGATAATGTGCCATGGGCTTAACAGTCCAGAGGCCAGACCAGTTTAAAAGTTGTCATATTCAAAGGAGTTTTTCACATCTTCCATGAGCTGAGCAAGACTAAGGGTGGACTATAATATATCAGGAACAAAAAGGCCCGATGTGCTTGACACAGCCTAAGCAGTAAAAGGTATTAAAATGAATTAGCCTGAATTTGTAAGGCAAACATTTTTAACCCTAAATGCTGCAATATCAGGAATGTTCAAAATTGTAAAAATAAATTACAATACCATAGTGTATAACTTAAACACATATATATATATATATATATACACATACGTGTGTGCATGCACACAAACAAACACATACGTGACATAGTCACAAGCACACTGGGGAGGGGAGGGGGAGTGGGGGTTAGGACTGGCAATTTTCTATAATTTATTACTTTTTTTCCCCGTCAAAAATATTAACTGACAAACAACAACAAAACCCTCACCTTCCTTCTGCAAGGGGGTAGGAGACTCATCCACAATCTGATTGCTTGGACGTCCACAGAACAGGCCTCCCTAGAAGTAAAACAAGATTGATTATAGAAAAAAAATCACGTCACTCTACTGTCAGTGTTGAGTTCTCAAAACAGAACAGCCTGAATGGGCCTCCCTAAAACAACATTGATTACAGAAAAATTCCTCTCTCTGCAAATCTTTTCACCATAGATTACAATACCAACTGGCATTGTTAATGTTTGTTTCTTTACCTAATTGCAGTGCTTAAAAATAAGGAATGATTATGTTTTTATTGTGTCTTAAATAGGTTTGTTTTGTTTTAGAGGCAATGTAATTGATGCGTTCTCCCCCTACCTCCCCCCTGCAATCAAATTGTTATCAATAAATTCTATTCATCAGCAACAGAAGACTTTATAAATGACATTGTTACTTTTGATACTGGTTTCTTCAGTTTATTTTGAATTAATAATCATAAAATTTATAGTAGCAGATTGCATAGGAGCTGTTTAGAACTCTGCTAATGTAGGGCCTAGATCTCTGTCCTGTCCTATCACTGTATCAGTCTGCCAGTCAGTCACTGAGTCAGTATGATTCACTTGATTTAGTAGTTTTATATAAATTTTAATAATTTTATGTGGTACATTGCAGACTTTTTGTACTAGGCCTATATAGTATTTTAAGCCTGTATTCATTACTGTAGTCCATATAATAAAGCCAAGGGCTGGATGAAAAAAAAAGTATGGTAACTTTCTGAGGTTCTCTTTACTTAAGTGTAAATTGTAATGCTTGGGAAAGTTTCAAAAAATCATCATCATCAGATATAGTGATATTTTACACACACGTATGTGCACATGAACGCACACACACACACACACACACACACATTCGGACACATACAAATCACACACACACACAGCACAGTACAACACCGAGTGACAAGGCCTGACACACACAAAACACACACATTCGGACACATACACAAGTCGGGGACACACACATACACAACACAGTAACACGCGCGCGTGCACACAAAAACACATACACAGAGTCACACACACACACACACACACACACACATATAGTGGCACACACACGTTTTGACTCACACATAATGGTACATGAAATTATAAATTAATGTGTTGGCGAATTTGAGAAATCATAATACTTTATATGCAAAAATAAAGCAGTCATGATGATATTGATGTATCCAGTGATCAATACACGTTCACAGTGCCATCTTTCTTAGTACATAGATCTACTTATCTAGCTTTCACTTTCAGTCACACACTTACTGCCTTAGTGACTTTAAGTTACACACATGCATTCAACTTTTAAAAAAAGAATCCATCTTCAAAAGCCAATTACCTTTTGATTCAGGCTAACAGGCGTGCGCTTAAGAAAACACGACCTGTAGATGCTTGCAAAAATTGGTCGTGACAACATATTTTCGGCTGGATTTTTGCAATCATGCAGTCACTGTCGTTCCACAGTTCCATGCAACACACGACCTTGCTTTCAATCGTGCCAGTGGTCTCCCTTGCACTCAATTTTTACAAAATGCGAATCGGGGTAGGCCTAGGCCCTAAAGGTTGTCTGTCCTAAATTAAGGCCCTTGTAAAAATCCAAAAGGGAAATTTTTCGTCAGTAGGCCTAGACCAAATACTGCAAATAGTCGAGAATGGCATCAACAACAGCAAGGGTTTTTTCTCCTCGGATTGTCGCACATACTGGAAACAAATGCACTGCCTCAGTAATCTTACTGCATGGCTCAGGTTTCTCTTAATTTTTGGAGTACTTGTACTAGATTATTTCTTTGATTTTTATAGATCTGATTTTTGTAGTGGTGTGATTACAGTGTGTGTGTGTGTGTAAGAGAAAGAAAAGCACACACTCTCTATGTCTCTCTCTGTGTGTGTCTCTCTTCAAATCTAGTTTACTTTACTCAGGTCCTGTGCTGTGGAACTCCCTGATTCATTTAGACAACACCAATCTTTAACAACCTTCAAAAGTCAAGTTTTCATCCACTTGATGCATCAAAAATAACAAACCACACTTGATCTGTTGGAAACAAAGTAAATATATCCTCCCTTACCTTATACCAAACTCTCTCTCTCTCTCTCTCTCTCTCTCTCTCTCTCTCTCTCTGTATGAGTGTGAATGTTTTACTTGTTTCTTGCTATTGTGTTATTGCAACTGACTTCTTGAAATAATGTCCACCATCCTACTTCTTTATGTATCTATCATAACTAGGGTGAGTTTAACATGTACAGCGTTAAATTACAGCGAGTGCTAATGCCGTAATGGTGATAGTGTTGATGAATTGAAAATTGTATGCAATATCATATGGATTCAAAATGTACTGTGTACTTTCTCACACACACACACACACACACACACATACACGTGTCTAATATCACTTTAAGTGAACAGACATAAAATCGAAGACACACATACATAGACACAACCACATATGCACACACACACTCACACACACACACACACACACACACACACACACACACACACACACACACACACACACACACACATGTATATCATATATGAATGAATCTTTTAACTTCTTTTTATAACTGTGATTTTAGATTACCCCTCACAAAGCGCACACACACACACACACAGTCACACACACACAGTCACACACAAACACACACACATACACACAGTGACACATTCACACACACACATTATTGTTGACTCCACATCTCACATGACTTCTCACCCGACTCCTTGAGGAGTTGTTGGGGAACCACACTGAACTGAATTTTTCAGGCCAAGTGTCATGGCAAGTCAAACCTGACAGAGCCCATCCCTCTCTATATTACAGGATGCATGCTGGGCATATTCATGTCAATTGTCATCCATACCACCAGCCATGGCTGGCCTACTCCTCTCAAACAGCTGGATCAGTGGATGGCATGGTTGTTGATGTGTGCATAACATGTTCTATGTGCCTGTTTTCATGCGTCTTCTAGTTCTACTAATGCTTCGTCTTAAGGCCCAAATTTTTCCCTTCCTTGGCTAGAGCTCTTAGGTTCACCAATGGTGAGATTTTCCTTATATAATATATGCAACCATTTTTGCCCACCATTTATCCGTAGCACAACTTCCTGGATGATGTCTAAACACGACGCGAGTGTGCATGTGTTTTGTTTTTTTAAATTTTGCTATTTGTTCCTACTGGCATCAAATGGCCTATTCCGAAAAGTGGAATGGGTTTTAACATTTGTCCAAGATGTTTTGCATGCATTCACACACTGGATGTCTGTTTACAATCTCATCTGATGGATTTCTTGGGGAGTAGAGTTAGTAGTGATGTTAATACCAGGGGAAAGTCCTCTTGAACAGGTGCCTCGGTGGTGGTTGGATCCTGGGCCTTCAGATCACAAGCACAACATTCTAACCACTCAGCTATTCTCACCCCGGGCCACATCTGAAGTGTGATCTTTCAGTTTCAGTCGTCAAGAGTGATGTCAGTGCAGTGAGCAAGACCTGATCCTTTAAATCCTGGATTGATTTGTGCATGCATCCCTGCATGAGGGAGTATTCTTGAGTGTTTCATTTGTTTTTGAATCGTGCTACCGACCAGATTATGCAAAAATATGTTTTTAGCTATGCAAAAATATGTTTTTAGCATTTAAAATGTTTGTATTTTTAGACACCACTGTGCTCTGATATAACATGTAATTAAACCCTAAGGTTTTTTCCTTCCACATCGAGAGATTTGTCTTTGCTCAGCACACAATCACATTTTGATGGTTGTTATTATTGTTACTATTTGTTTGGTTTTTTTCTCCCAGGAGGGACTGGTGAACAACTATGCAGCACGTTTCACTTGCTGCTTGGAGAGGAGCTCAAATTCCCTCACATCCGTCTGATTTATCCCACCGCTCCTATCAGGTAAGTACTCTGTCTGACTAACTCCGCCTGTTCTTGTTCCTGACAACATCTTTGAGCATGTTCAGGAAGAAGAGCGTGGAGTTTATATTTGAATGAGAGGCTCTGTAAGTTTATGAGTGTTTTGAAGTGAGAGAGAGAGAGGTGTGTGTGTGTGTGTTTTGTGATGTTGTTTTTTTTGGCTGTCTTGCCTTTCATGGTGTATCTATCCTGCTGTTTCCATGCCGCTCAATTTGATCTCTCCTCTGCCCCAGCTGTATCCAGGATAATTATGTCGCATCCTTAGGGTCAGAAATCCACAGGGGTCCTTTCAGCGTCATTGGGGGGCACCAGCCAGAGGGGCTCTGCACTGTTGCTGGTCACTACTTTGGTGGTGGTCAGTGAGGCCTATTCTGAGCTAACTTGCACAGGACACCACATACCAAGCCCCCTCCTGATAACAGTAGTAGTACATAACCGCACAGCCAGACTGGGTGAGGCACCCACCCAGGATGGTGACCATCATAGTGTCCCTCCAATGACCTTCCCCCATGAAACTCAAACCCCAAAACTTTGACACAACTCACCACAGGAGCAGAAGTGCATGTGAAACAGAAACTGAGGTCACCATGAGACCAGTCAACCAGGGCCACGGAATAAGAAAATTGTCTTCATTATATTGTGATCAGTTCTGATGACGATGATGTACTGCTGCTGTTATGGAAGTGTATGTGCTTTGAGACTACTTGACAGGGCTGTACTCTACACTTCCTGTCACTATAATATCCCGGTGTCAACTGGGTCTGAGAGATACAGACACCTGTAGTGTTGGTCAGGTAATTTGAGCAACACTCAAAATTGCATCCATAAAGTGGATGAAACTTGACTGTATGGTCCCGGTCTTCCCAGTGAGCCCATAGCACTCTGGGTTAGTGGGTAAGAGCCAGCTGGAGTCCAACAAATTTCTATGGCTCTTATGAGATTCAAACCCGCAACCTTCAAGCCTGTGACCCAAGGTGCTGCTAACCACCGCATCATGGCAGCTGGTTCAAATGTACACTATTTTATTTGTAGAATTTACTAAATCAGTCGTGCATTTTGATGATAGACATTTCTGCTGGAAATGTGAGTTTATTGAGTCACATTGCAGGCTAGTTTTGAACTGAATGACATCTTCCTTTAGTTTCCTTGCAAGCTATGAGCAAGCGTTTTTCCTTTTAGATGTTTTAGTTGAAGAAAAGAAAATATTAATGTATATGTGTGTGTGTATAAGTGTGTGTACATATACACCCATATGTACATTTGCATCCCTATAATATTATATATATGCAGTGGGTGTATAAGTATGTGTTTTCACAGGTGCACACTCTTTATATATACATACATATATATATATATATATATATATAAAAAAAAAAAAAAAAAAAAAAGGTAAAGGTGTCCCATAACCTATATTAAGGTCGTAGGGGAGCGAGGCATCAGAGACCTCACTTCTCTAGGGGCCAGCATATTGAGGGCGGCGCCCATCTCCTCTCCCTCACTGCTTTACCTTCCCTACCCTAAAGAGGGCAGGTACCCATTTACAGCTGGGTGAACTGGGAGAACTGTACTGAAGCCAAGGCGCACAAACGGTCACCCATCCAAGTGGTAACCACGCTCGACGCTGCTTAACTTGGCTGGGGGAAAGTGAGTGCTCCGACCACTAAGGTATCCCGTCCCCTATCTATTATCTATTTATCTCTCTCTCTCTCTATACTTCTCTCTCTCTCTATCTCTATATATATATATATATAATATATATATATATATATATATATATATATTATGTAACTTCTTTTTTTGTTTGCAACCTTGTAGAAGATTACTGTTGATACTCAAAGCTCTGAAAGGCCTGCAGATAGGGGGCAGATTGTCTTTGCACAAGAAAGAAAGGGAGGCAGAGAGACACAGTGACAACACATCAGAGGTCTGTATAAATGGGGGGAAAATGATGTGGAGCAGATTTACCCATACCTTGTTACCTGATGTATGCCTGATGTTTGTTTACCTGGTGCAGGCCCTACACGCTGGCCCGAGGAATGCCCAGCACGGTGTGGTTTGACCGGCGCAGTCTGGAGGTGGAGAGGGGCGAGGTGACCGAGGCTGTGGACGCCATGGCAACGCAGCTTGGCCAGCTGATTGAGGAGGAAATCAGCAGTGGCATTCCTCCACACAGGATTCTTTTAGGTACCTCCACCACCTCCACCACCTCCACCATCACTACCACCATCACTACCACCACCATCACTACCACCATCACCACCACCATACAACCACCATCACCACAACCACCACCACCATCACCACCACCACAATGACCACCATCACCACCACCACTACCACCACCATCACTACCACCACTATCACCACAACAACCACCACCACCATCACCACCACCACCACCACCACCACCCTTTCGAGAGGATTTTTCCCTTTGACTGATAATCAGCCCTGACTCCACTCCCCCCAAGAGTCCTTCAGATGAGACTCCCCAGCGTGCAAATTCAGCATCACTCAGTCAGCTGTGGTCAGTTCCTGCTGTAGTTAGCACCAGCTGAGCTGGGATGGGATGAAACAGGTAGCCTAGCAGCTGAGAGTGGGGGAAACTGACAGCTGTGTTCCATGCGTGAACATAACGCGTAAGATCCTGCGCACGTGTTAAAACCTGTTTCTGCCTTTCGGAAGAGTACGCCATTGCATGGCAGTAGGAACGGATGATAAAATGTTAAAGATGCACACACATTGGTGTCATGTGTAGACGTCATGTCATGTGTAGACGTCATGCCATGTGTAGACGTCATGTCATGTGTAGACGTCATGTCATGTGTAGACGTCATGTCATGTGTAGACGTCATGTCATGTCATGTGCAGACGTCATGTCATGTGCAGACGTCATGTCATGTCATGTGTAGACGTCATGTCATGTGTAGACGTCATGTCATGTTTAGACGTCATGTCATGTGTAGACGTCATGTCATGTCATGTGCAGACGTCATGTCATGTCATGTTTAGACGTCATGTTTAGACGTCATGTCATGTGTAGACGTCATGTCATGTGTAGACGTCATGTCATGTCATGTGCAGACGTCATGTCATGTCATGTTTAGACGTCATGTTTAGACGTCATGTCATGTGTAGACGTCATGTCATGTGTAGACGTCATGTCATGTGTAGACGTCATGTCATGTGCAGACGTCATGTCATGTCATGTTTAGACGTCATGTTTAGACGCCATGTCATGTGCAGACGCCATGTCATGTTTAGACGTCATGTTTAGACGCCATGTCATGTGTAGACATGTCATGTGTAGACGTCATGTCATGTGTAGACGTCATGTCATGTTTAGACGTCATGTCATGTGTAGACGTCATGTCATGTGTAGACGTCATGTCATGTGTAGACGTCGTCCCTGAAGTCAGAAAGTGGCTGTGTCTGTTGGTGGGCATGAAGGGTGGCGTACGCAAAATCTCACCTTTGGTGAACCTGGGAGCCCTGGGTGAGGACTGGGGCAACAAAGAGGAGAAGATGGGATTTCAATCAGGGAACAAAGCACAAAGGAAGGAAAACCGTGCAAGCAGCGTTACATGATTCCGGATCCTTCGTTCACATTCTCTTCCTTGATATCTCATCAGACATAGACCATTTTGAATATGTGAAGACATAAACCATTTTGAACATTATCAAGACATAGGCCATTTTCAGTGATATGAAAGATAGACCATTTTGAATATGTAAAACAAATAGACCAGTTTGAATATGTAAAACCAGTCTGGTTTGAATATGTAAAAACAGTCTGGTTTGAATCTGTAAAAACAGGCTAGTTTGAATATGTAAAATATAGACCACTTCGAATATATGTAAAACATAGACCAGTTTGAATATATGTAAAAACATAAACCAGTTTCGTAAATATATTGTAAAAAACATCATTAAACCAGTTTCAAGTATAGTATGACAAGTACCATTTGACTATGTCATGCGGACCTTAAGGGGGGGGGTTATGACCATGGTGACTTCAAGTGCTTGCGTGCGATGAATTCCTGGTTGTTTGAGTCTATGGTCGCGTACTGGTGTTAGGGTGGGGGGTAAGTGATCTCCACTTAGGTCAGTTCAAGGGCTGACTGCCAGTGACATTGAATTCCCTTTAATGTATGTTCGTTACTGTCTCACTGTTCCCGTAACCCCCGGGTTCTTTAGGTGGTCTTGCAATGGTCCTGTTGAGCATGTTACGTGCTACCAGCTGGCTCCCTTTACCGGGTCATGGTCGTTTCTGGGTGAGCATGAAGTCTCCTCTGTACCAACAGGACCGTGGCCACCTGTGTCCTTGGCGTCACCCGCCTCTCTTGCCTGGAGGGGATTCCGCCAGGTGTCTTTTGCCAAGTCCTTCTGAATTTATGTTATGTCAAAAATCAATTGACGTTTGTCCTGATTTTCACTGTGGTCAGTAGGTCTTGCTCCCAGGCAACGAGTCAGAGGTGTCCTAGCTACCTGTGTAAACATGGAACACCGTAACCTACCATGGTACCTGTGGAGTCTCGAACGAAAAAATCACAGCCTGAGAGGATGGTGAACAAGCGTAACTTTATGACACAAGATCAGCAAGTGGACTAGAAAAGACAGACTTATGCCTATGTACAGAACAGAATGTTTGCAGTATGCATGCGGTTCATGAGCTTCACTGGAATATCATTCCAGCGTTCAGGTGTTGGCCTACGGAGTTCTGAACAATATCCAGTCACAGGTACTTCGATCCGAGTCTGTAAGGTGTACTGTATGTTGGGCTGTCAGTTGCACTAATCCATTCTATCAGGTGTGTCACTTGGATGCTCATGTCATCAGGGGGTATGTAATGCATTCAGTGTCTATCAGTGTGTACTGTATGATTCCATGTTTCAGTAGATTCCAGAGTCAGCAGTGTGGACTGATGAAGTGTCTGTCGCGTGTGTACGTATGATTCCGGTGTCTGTCAGGTTGTGGTATGGATTAGTCTGTCAGGTGTGTACTGTACTGTATGATTCCAGTGTCTGCCAGGTGTGTACTGTATGATTCCAGTGTCTGTCAGGTGTGTACTGAATGATTCCGGTGTCTGTCAGGTGTGTACTGAATGATTCCGGTGTCTGTCAGGTGTGTACTGTATGATTCTGGTGTCTGTCAGGTGTGTACTGAATGATTCCGGTGTCTGTCAGATGTGTACTGAATGATTCCACTGTCTACTGTATGATTCCAGTGTCTGTCAGGTGTGTACTGAATGATTCCGGTGTCTGTCAGGTGTGTACTGAATGATTCCGGTGTCTGTCAGGTGTGTACTGTATGATTCTGGTGTCTGTCAGGTGTGTACTGAATGATTCCGGTGTCTGTCAGGTGTGTACTGTATGATTCCGGTGTCTGTCAGATGTGTACTGAATGATTCCGGTGTCTGTCAGATGTGTACTGTATGATTCCAGTGTCTGCCAGGTGTGTACGTATGATTCCGGTGTCTGTCAGGTGTGTACTGTATGATTCGGATGTCTGTCAGGTGTGTACTGTATGATTCTGGTGTCTGTCAGATGTATAATTCTGGTGTGTGTCAGATGTGTACTGTATGATTCTGGTGTGTGTCAGATGTGTACTGTATGATTTGGTGTCTGTCAGGTGTGTACTGTATGATTCTGGTGTCTGTCAGGTGTGTATAATTCTGGTGTGTCAGATGTGTACTGTATGATTCTGGTGTGTGTCAGATGTGTACTGTATGATTCCAGTGTCTGTCAGGTGTGTACTGTATGATTCTGGTGTCTGTCAGATGTATAATTCTGGTGTGTCAGATGTGTACTGTATGATTCTGGTGTGTGTCAGATGTGTACTGTATGATTCCAGTGTCTGTCAGGTGTGTACTGTATGATTCTGGTGTCTGTCAGATGTATAATTCTGGTGTGTCAGATGTGTACTGTATGATTCTGGTGTGTGTCAGATGTGTACTGTATGATTCTGGTGTCTGTCAGGTGTGTACTGTACTGTATGATTCTGGTGTCTGTCAGGTGTGCACTGTATGATTCTGGTGTCTATCAGGTGTGTACTGGGTGGATCGGTGGTCTGGGTGGATCGGTGGTCTAGAGGTAACGCGCCTGTCTAGAAAGCGAAAAGTCCGGGTCTGAAGTGTGCGGCGGTTCGTACCCCGTTTGGACCCGAAACTTTTCCCCCATCCATTAGACCATGAGTGATGGTCTGGGCGCTAGTCTTTCGGATGAGACGATAAACCGAGGTCCCGTGTGTTACACGTAATTATTTAGCACACATAAAAGAACCCACGGCAACAAGAGAGTTGTCCCTGGCAAAATTCTTAGAAAAAAGCCACTCTGATAGGGAAACAAATACAGTTGCAGACAGGAAAAAGAAAAAAAATGGGTGGCGCTGCTCTTGTGGCGACGCGCTCTCCGCTCTCCCTGGGGAGAGCAGCCCGAATTTCACGGAGAGAAATCTGCCGTGACTTAAAGTGGTATGAAATGAAATCTGAGCGCTTTGATTTGTTGCTTTACAAGATTCAGCGCTATATAAATTCCATACATTATTATTATTATTACTGTATGATTCTGGTGTCTGTCAGGTGTGCACTGTATGATTCTGGTGTCTGTCAGGTGTGCACTGTATGATTCTGGTGTCTGTCAGGTGTGCACTGTATGATTCTGGTGTCTGTCAGGTGTGCACTGTATGATTCTGGTGTCTGTCAGGTGTGCACTGTACTGTATGATTCTGGTGTCTGTCAGGTGTGTACTGTGCTGTATGATTCTGGTGTCTGTCAGGTGTGTACTGTACTGTATGATTCTGGTGTCTGTCAGGTGTGCACTGTATGATTCTGGTGTCTGTCAGGTGTGTACTGTGCTGTATGATTCTGGTGTCTGTCAGGTGTGTACTGTGCTGTATGATTCTGGTGTCTGTCAGGTGTGTACTGTATGATTCTGGTGTCTGTCAGGTGTGCACTGTATGGTTCTGGTGTCTGTCAGGTGTGCACTGTATGATTCTGGTGTCTGTCAGGTGTGCACTGTACTGTATGATTCTGGTGTCTGTCAGGTGTGCACTGTATGATTCTGGTGTCTGTCAGGTGTGCACTGTACTGTATGATTCTGGTGTCTGTCAGGTGTGTACTGTGCTGTATGATTCTGGTGTCTGTCAGGTGTGCACTGTATGATTCTGGTGTCTGTCAGATGTGCACTGTATGATTCTGGTGTCTGTCAGGTGTGCACTGTATGATTCTGGTGTCTGTCAGATGTGCACTGTATAATTCTGGTGTCTGTCAGATGTGCACTGTATGATTCTGGTGTCTGTCAGGTGTGCACCGTACTGTATGATTCTGGTGTCTGTCAGGTGTGCACTGTATGATTCTGGTGTCCGTCAGGTGTGTACTGTATGATTCTGGTGTCTGTCAGGTGTGTACTGTGCTGTATGATTCTGGTGTCTGTCAGGTGTGTACTGTACTGTATGATTCTGGTGTCTGTCAGGTGTGCACTGTATGATTCTGGTGTCTGTCAGGTGTGTACTGTGCTGTATGATTCTGGTGTCTGTCAGGTGTGTACTGTGCTGTATGATTCTGGTGTCTGTCAGGTGTGTACTGTATGATTCTGGTGTCTGTCAGGTGTGCACTGTATGGCTCTGGTGTCTGTCAGGTGTGCACTGTATGATTCTGGTGTCTGTCAGGTGTGCACTGTATGATTCTGGTGTCTGTCAGGTGTGCACTGTATGATTCTGGTGTCTGTCAGGTGTGCACTGTACTGTATGATTCTGGTGTCTGTCAGGTGTGTACTGTGCTGTATGATTCTGGTGTCTGTCAGGTGTGCACTGTATGATTCTGGTGTCTGTCAGATGTGCACTGTATGATTCTGGTGTCTGTCAGGTGTGCACTGTATGAATCTGGTGTCTGTCAGGTGTGCGCTGTATGATTCTGGTGTCTGTCAGATGTGCACTGTATGATTCTGGTGTCTGTCAGTTGTGCACCGTACTGTATGATTCTGGTGTCTGTCAGGTGTGGACTGTATGATTCTGGTGTCCGTCAGGTGTGTACTGTATGATTCTGGTGTCTGTCAGGTGTGCACTGTATGATTCTGGTGTCTGTCAGGTGTGCACTGTATGGTTCTGGTGTCTGTCAGGTGTGCACTGTATGATTCTGGTGTCTGTCAGGTGTGCACTGTATGATTCTGGTGTCTGTCGGGTGTGCACTGTATGATTCTGGTGTCTGTCAGGTGTGCACTGTATGATTCTGGTGTCTGTCGGGTGTGCACTGTATGATTCTGGTGTCTGTCAGGTGTGCACTGTATGATTCTGGTGTCTGTCAGGTGTGCACTGTATGATTCTGGTGTCTGTCAGGTGTGCACTGTATGATTCTGGTGTCTGTCAGGTGTGCACTGTATGATTCTGGTGTCTGTCAGGTGTGCACTGTATGATTCTGGTGTCTGTCAGGTGTGCACTGTATGGTTCTGGTGTCTGTGTCGTGTTTTTCACTCCACAGCATCTGAAGGCGGGCGGTGGGGCGGCTCATCTCCCCCCTCTGCTGCAGTTCCACGGAGAGGAAGACGACCTGGTGCTGTACGACTGGGGCCTGACCTCCCACAGCAAGTTGACCTCGCTGGGGGTCAAAGGGCAGTTTGTCTCCATCCCGAAGCTGAGCCATGTGATGAACGCCAGCATGGTCAAGTCTGCACGAGAGTGGATGGCCAAGATGCTGCCTGAGGACTCCGCTTTGTGATGGCCGTCTTTCAACTAGGACAGTTTGGTGGATGGACGCTGTGGCGGAGTGGTTAAGACTGTTTCGCTTTAACCCCAGTAGGTCCATGAAGTGGGGGATTTGAGTCGCAGCGCTGGCAGCAGTGGCGGAGATTTTTTTTTTTTTGAAACTATATCCTAGGTCAACTTAAAGTGTAGTCCAGACAGTGCAATAGTTCCCTTCATTTATATAATACATATGCAGAAGATCAAGTATGCACATGAAAGATCCCGTATTTCATGTCAACGTTCGGTGGGTTATGAAACCATGAATATACCCAGCAAGCATCCTGTAGAAAAGATGTGCTGCTCTGAAGACAGAACATGTCTTGGCCGAGGCCAGTGGAGAGTCCTTCTACAGAATTACAAGCAGAAGAGAAGGCGAGGCACTATGCATCCCACCCAGTAAGGGAACGGAGAGCGAGAGAGAAGGAGAGAGAGAATATAAAAGTTGTATTCAGTATAGGTCTTGGCCCCTTATGAAGGGGTGGTGTGAATATAATCAACATTCCACAACATATTGCACAGGGACATTTTGGAACAGAAGAATGATACTTCAACGACAAACAGTATTTCTAATTTTGAAAGCTTTATACAAATAAATTGCCTGTCATTTATTAATGCATTCGTTAGTAGATGAAGTATTCTTCTTCTTCAAGTGTCCGGTTTGGTCTTGCAGACATCGACGATCATGGCTCTCCATTCTTCCCTGTTCTCGGTCCCTCTCATGAGCTCATTGTTGGTGCCCTCTTTATTCGTTGCGAATTTGTTTAAGCTGTCTGTGAATTTTGTTCGTTGTCTTCCTCTGCTCTTGTTTCCACAGATTTTGCCACTCCATAACAGTTTCTCTAGTCCGTCAGCCCTGATTATATGGCCGAAAAATTTGAGCTGTCTTTCTCTGATGGTGTTGAGAAGGGATCTCTTGTACCCAGCCATTTCCATTACTTCTGCATTAGTTTTTCTTTTTGTCCATGAGATTTTCATGATTCTCCGGATGAACCACATTTCCACTGCTTCTAGTCGCTGTTCTGTGTCCTTGGCTAGGGTCCAGCACTCACATCCGTACAGAAGAATGGACCATACTTAGGCTCTCAAAACATGGATCTTTGTCTTGAGGCTTATCTTACTGTTGGTAAAAATGCATTTCATGTTGTTAAAAGTTGCCTTAGATTGACCGATTCTCTTCTTGATTTCTGTGTCACACTTGCCGTCCGGGGTGATAGTACAACCAAGGTATTTAAAGGTGTTTACTTGTCTGATTCTCTCTCCTTTACAGGCTATGTTGCATTGATGAAGTATACAAAGTCTAAAAATGGAAGGACACCTCACATGTTTTTGCGGTATTAGCCGACTGTTGAAGTCATTTAACACAGGGCAACAAAATGAATGTTGCCATCGTTAGACCCTTTACATAATGGACAAAGATCTGCATGATGGTGTTGTCTGTAGTGAAGATTCTGTTCAAACAATTCAGACACCCCAGAGAGAGAGAGGGAGGGAGGGGAGAGAGAGAGAGGGAGGGAGAGGAGGGCGGACGGACGGAGGGGGTGAGAGAGAAGAGAGAGAGAAAACAGTTCGTTTAACCTTGTACAGTTTGTTTGACTTTGTACAGTTTGTTGTTAACCAGAGCAGACTTTCCAGAGGATGTGATATTTTTATTTATTCAAGAACCAAAGAACCTGCAACTGAAGGATAGGCAGCTGAAATATATGTATGCATGCATTGGTAAATTGTTTGTGTATGTGTGTCAGCTGAAGTCAAAACAATCTTCATTTATCAAGGGTCCTTCAGATGAGACTGTAAACCGAGGCCTCGTGTGTGAACGCATGCAGAACATCTTGCCCACATGTTAAATTCTGTTCCGTTTTTCGAAAGAGTAGGCCATTGTGTGCCGGTAGGAACAGATGACAAAATTGACAAAACTGCATACACACGGGGACTGGATGTAAAAAAGCACATGAGTGCTTATTCCATTATCCTCAATATTAAAGAATAAATAAATAAATAAATAAATAAAAGGGTACTAGATTCACCTTGCACTGTTTTTTTCCTTTTAGCTTGTCGTCACAAAAAAGACAATGTAACTGAAATCTTTACAGTGTGGGTATTTTCTTGTTTGATGCCATCATCAAAGAGCGTAGCCATAAATGGTAGTCAGGGTTTGTAGCAAAACAACCCCCACCCCCACAAAGCAAACCAACCAAACCCGCTTCCAGTATTTGTAAAATTTTACTGTTTTACACAAGTAGCTGTTTTTGTGCACACAAATATATGATACATTGCCATAAATACTGCCAAAGTGTAGCATTGTTGAGTGTGTGTGTGTAAATGTGTGTGTGCATGCATGCATGTTAGAGTAGTGTGCATGTGCACAAGCAAGCCTGAGTGTGTTTTTGTAATTACAGATGTGTTGTTCAATAGTAATAAAAATATATACTTCTCAATTTGCAAAAAATATTCTGAAATATAGTAATTTGGATGAGACTATAGACCAAGGCCCCATGTGTAAATGCAAGCAGAACATCTTGCGCACATGTTAAAAACCTATCCCGGCTTTCGGAAAAGTAGGCCATTTGGAGCCGGCAGGAATGGATGACCAAATGTTAAACATTGCAGGCACACAAGTGTCATGTGGAGACACCATCCCCAAAGCTGGGATGCAGCGACCTAATGGTGGGGAAAACTAGTCACGCAAAACTCTTCCCGCTGGTGAAACCTGGAGGTCTAGCCAAGGAATAACACAAAAGAAACCTCCTCCCCAAACCAAAGCTGGTTTCAAATACCTGCACAGAGTCTGCACTATCTTGCTGGAGACAACGATTTTCATAGGTCACGACAAATATTGAAGACAGGCATGATATATGAGGAATAACGTCAAACAGGAATAGAACTAGACTGCCAAAGCTGCAAACACAACACCGACGCCACAGCACTTGATGTTAGTACAGCACAGCCTCTGGCAAAGCATCACTGAAGGCAAAGTCATCATGAAAAACACCACTTCAATTCAACTTACACTTCCCACAGCTACCCCCTAACACCACCATAACAAACTCACACACACCACATTATTCAAGTTACTTTACACCACCACAACAAGCTTACACACACCACATCATTCAAGTTACTTTACACTAACATCATCACTGACAAACTTACACACACCACATCATTCAAGTTACTTTACACTAACATCATCACTGACAAACTTACACACAAGTTGGAGTATGGCTGCCTGTGTGACCAAGTACTTGAACAGTCATACACACCAATGTCTCACTCAGTGTGTAATTTCAGTGTCACAGTGACTGCCAGGTGGGAGAGGTGAGTCAAGAGTGCATGTCCTGAATGATCCACCGGGGTGTTAAACTTGGTAACAGGCAACAACAGCAAAACCTTCCAAAGTCGGGACGCCACCTTCCCATCCTTAGAGTCCTAAGCCTGGTGACAGTCTTTCAGCTGAGACCATGTGCCAAGGTTCCATAAGAAATCATCATCATCAATGCCTTTGTGCCTTATTGGCACGTAGGGCAGCAACCATATGAAATAGCACAAGCTAAAGAACCCTTGGCAATAAGGAAGTTGTCCTTGGCTAGAGGGTGTGTGTGTGTGTGTGTGTGTGTGTGTGTGTGAAAATGTCGGATCTTCTCAATAGGTCAATTTTAAAATGTGTGTGTGTGTGTGAAAAACTGTCAGATCTTCTCAATAGGTCAATTTTAAGAGTTGGAGTAAGGGGAAACACAGTTTCAGCTTTGCGCTGGGCCTGACTCGCCAGGTGCTTTATGGCAGCACGACACATTTTTGCTCATATGACAGACAACAATAGTTGCTGTCTGAGCATCTGACGATGAATATTCAGCTATGACCTTGTCCTACTCCTTTTCTTTTTTTGTAATTGGTGTTACCTAAACAGCAGTTTTTACAAGTAGTATCTCATCAACAGTGTTTCTGCATTTCACAACACTGTTCTTATGAATACAAACCTTCACCCTTAAGATATCATACTTTTTTCCTATAAGAGAAGACTTAACATTCATATAAAAAAAAGAGCATTCTTTCAGAGATAAGTTTCCAGGCTTCCTTTAGGTCAAGATTTATTCACTGAATGCAAGCAAGCTTTCACGATCGTCTTTTGTTTCCTGTCTGATGAAAAATGCACGCCGTCAGTCACAAGGATAAATACAAGAATCACTGTCTCTGTCGAGGGTGTTATGAATCACTGTGAGGCACAAAGCAGTCCATCTGTCACGTGGGTGATCATCACGTTTCGCTGAGCGGCACCGTGTCTTCTTTAGCGCCGAGTTTTCGCCGCGCGGCAAAGGCGACGGTCTGCTGCAGAATCTTCTTCTCCCTCAGCCTCAGCTGGAGGGCCATCACCAGCGACTCCGGCAGGTCCTTCTGCTGCAGCTGCTCCTCATCCTCCTGCACACCACACACACGTCAATCCCCGAAGCCTGAATGCGGCTACCTTTAATGATGGGCAAAAACACATACGCAAAATCTCACCATTGGTGAACCTCTGAGCTCTACGAAAGGAATGACCAACCCTCCACCCCCCTCCCATCAGCTCTTGGCTCTTCTCTTCTCACGCTGTCTACATCTTCCTGGCTTTCCTCTTCACACTCTGTCTATCACTATTTCTATCTACTTTTTAAAAAAAAACTTATTTTTATTCAGTAATGTTATCATAAATACAAGAATAGACCATAACCAGAACAAAAAAAACCCAAAACAAATCCAGGATAAAGGCAATCACACCACCACACACAACACAATCTCAAACAACACCTCACATCACACAACCTCGCACAACACAACAATCACACAACCTAACACAACACAACAGCCACACCCCCTCACACAACACCACCACCCCCCCCCCCCCCCCCACCACAACCCCCCCTAACAACCCCCCCCCCCCCCACACACCACACACAACCCAACAACACCAACAACCCACCTCACACAACACCCCCCCCCACACCCCCACCTCACACACCACACACCCCCCACACAACACCACAAACCACAACACACCACCACACCCACCTCACACAACAACACCCACACACACCACACACCAACACCCACACACCTCACAACCAACACCCACCTCACACCAACACCAACACCTCACACAACACCCCACACCACCTCACACAACACACACACACCCACACACAACACAACACCACCACACCCCTCACAACAACACCACACACACACCCCTCACAACAACACACACAACACCACCTCAACAACCACACACCACACACAACCACCCCCTCACACAACACACACACCCATCACACACACTACACACAACACAACACCACACCCCCTCACCAACACCAACACAACAACACCACAACCCCCTCACACAACACAACCACCACACCCCCCACACACACCAACACAACCACCACACCCCTCTCACACAACACCACACCCCCTACACAACACAACACACCACACCCCCTACACACAACACAACACACCACACCCCCTCACACAACACCACCACACCACCTCCCACAACACAACCACCACACCCCTCACACACAACACAACCACCACCACTCACCACACACACTACATCCACCACACCCCCTCACACACACACAACCACCACACCCCTCACACACAACACAACCACACACCCCTCACACACAACACAACCACCATACCCCCTCACACACACAACCACCAACACACCACACACCCCTCACACAACACACCACCACACCCCTCACACACACAACCACCACACCCCCTCACACAACACAACCACCCACCCCTCACAACCACACAACCACACACCCCTCACACAACACAACCACCACACCACCACTCACACACAACACAACCACCACACCCCCTCACACAACACCACCACCCCCCCCACACAACACAACCACCACACCCCCTCACACAACAGCCACACCCCCTCACATACCACAACCACCACACCCCCTCACACCAACCACCTCACACACCACACAACGCGGACACAACAGGGACACAACAGCCGTGCAGGGTGCAGGGTACAGAGACCTGGGAGGGGGAGGGGTAGGCCTTCAGCAGCAGGGCGGCCCGTGTCTCCAGGAAGCTCCAGACCTTCTCCTCGTTGTCCCCCGACACCGGGCTTTCCAGCTCCGCCAGCTTGCTCAGCCTCTCCTCGCTTACCTCCCCCTGGTACCTGCTCTTCAGCGTGTCTGCACACACCACACCGCACCATACCATACCACACCGCACCACACCATACCACACCAAACCATACCACACAATACCATACCACACCGCACCACACCATACCGAACCATACCACACAATACCATACCACACCGCACCACACAATACCACACCACACCGCACCATGCCACACCACACCACACCGCACCACACCACACCATACCACACCAAACCATACCACACAATACCATACCACACCGCACCATACCACACCGAACCATACCACACAATACCATACCACACCGCACCATACCACACCATACCACACACCGCACCACACCATACCACACAATACCATACCACACCGCACCATACCACACCGCACCACACCATACCACACCGCACCACACCACACCAGTCTTTCCTGTACACTGCTCTTTGGTGTGGGTGGGATACCATAAGTGTTTTCCCAGTTGATGGAAAACCATAATCTTTTTTTAGTGAATGGAATACTACAGAGTTTTTCCAATTGCTGCAATACCGTCATGTTCTTTTAATTGGATGGAATACCATGTTGTTTTTTTAATTGATGGAGTACCATCATATTATTTTCACTGACAGAATACCATCATGCAACTTCCAAGCTCGTCACATCTCTCATTCTTTCACGTTTAGACTACTGTAATTCTCTTCTGGCTGGCCTACCAGCATCATCCATCCACTCTCTTCAACGCATACAAAACTCTGCAGCTCGACTGGTCCTAAGAAAGAAAAGATCCGAACACATCACTCCTCTTCTGCGATCTCTTCACTGGCTGCCAGTCTCACAAAGACTGAAGTATAAGATCAATACCCTCTGTTTCAAATGTCTCCACAAATCTGCACCATCTTATCTTTGTAACTGTCTTCACCTGTACACTCCATCCCGTTCCCTTCGTTCAGCCGCAGATACTTTGTGCTTTCGAACACCCAGCTTCAAACAAACCACTGTTGGCTGTCGATCTTTTTCTGTTTCTGGTCCGTCCACGTGGAATGACCTCCCTCTTTCACTTCGCCAAAAACCTTCACTTGATACCTTCAAATCCAGCCTCAAAACACACTTATTTCCTACCTGACACTTCCCCCCTCATATCCGTCTCTACTTTTCAACAGCATTCTTCATCTCCTAAGTGTGTTCGCGTGTGTGTGTGTGTGTGTGTGTGTGTGTGTGTGTGTGTGTACATACACGTGCATAAATTTGAAATATGTTCTTTATTATATTTGAGGAAAGTTGCATGCGCGTAAATGATTTGAGTGCAAGCGCTTCGATTTGTTTGTTTTACAAGATTTGGCGCTATATAAATTCCATATATTATTATTATTATTATTATGTTTTTTGTGTGGATAGAATACCATCATGTTTTTTTCATTGATGGAATAACTTTTTTTTTTAATGGATGGAATACCATAGTGTTATTTCAAATGATGGAATACCATAGTGTTATCAAATGATGGAATACCATAGTGTTATCAAATGATGGAATATCATACTGTTTCTTCAAATGATGGAATACCATAGTGTTATTTCAATTGATGGAATACCACAGTGTTATTTCAAATGATGGAATACCCTAGCGTTTCTTCAAATGATGGAATACCATAATGTTATTTCAATTGATGGAATACCATAGTGTTATTTCAATTGATGGAATACCATAGCATTATTTCAATTGATGGAATACCATAGCATTATTTCAATTGATGGAATACCAGTGTTATTTCAATTGATGGAATACCATAGCATTATTTCAATTAATGGAATACCAGTGTTATTTCAAATGATGGAATATCATAGCATTTCTTCAAATGATGGAATACCATAGTGTTTCTTCAATTGATGGAATACCAGTGTTATTTCAAATGATGGAATATCATAGCATTTCTTCAAATGATGGAATACCTCCCCGGGGAGAGCAGCCCGAATTTCACGCAGAGCAATCTCGTGACTTAAAGTGGTATAAATAAAATATAAATAAATAAATAAATCCCATAGTGTTTGGTATATCATAGTGTTTCTTCAAATGATGGAATATCATAGCGTTTCTTCAAATGATGGAATATCATAGTGTTTCTTCATTTGATGGAATACCATAATGTTATTTCAATTGATGGAATACCACAGTGTTATTTCAAATGATGGAATATCATAGCATTTCTTCAAATGATGGAATACCATACTGTTTCTTCATATGATGGAATATCATAGCGTTTCTTCAAATGATGGAATATCATAGTGTTTCTTCAATTGATGGAATATCATATTTTCTATGGATGGAATACCATATTAACAACACACCATGAAGACTTAAGCACACAAAACTGGCTTTCCTATGAAGTTTTGACACTGAATGCTGGTAAGGTCACAAGTGTGGTTTAGGCTGGCTCAGAAGGTTACCTCCGTCCATGGTGAAAATGCGAAGAAAGGCCAAGGTCTCTCCGTCCACTGGGCACTCTCCACAGTGGAGGTAGAAAGCGCGGGACCTGAAACGCCATTGCTATTTTTAGCAACATCTGAAACACCGTCTGATTCAAAGGACACTGGTTCAATGCACACTGGTTCAATGCACACTGATCTGATGCACAGTGGTTCAATGCACACTGGTTCAATGCACACTGATCCAATGCACACTGGTTCAATGCACACTGGTTTAATGCACACTGATCCAATGCACACTGGTTCAATGCACACTGGTTCAATGCACATTGATCCAATGCACACTGGTTCAATGCACATTGATCCAATGCACATTGATCCAATGCACACTGGTTCAATGCACACTGGTTCAATGCACACTGGTTCAATGCACATTGATCCAATGTACACTGATCCAATGCACACTGGGTCAATGCACACTGCTTCAATGCACATTGATTCAATGCACACTGGTTCAATGCACATTGATCCAATGTACACTGATCCAATGCACACTGGGTCAATGCACACTGCTTCAATGCACATTGATTCAATGCACACTGGTTCAATGCACACTGCTTCAATGCACATTGATCCAATGCACATTGATTCAATGCACACTGATTCAATGTACACTGGTTCAATGTACACACAAACAAAGCCCCATCTAATAGCCCTGGTTGAACACACACACACACACACAGAGAAGTGTCAACTTACGCTTGAAGTGAAATTTTCCCCAGCACTTCGGACTTGGCCTCGCACAGGGGATCGCCTTTACTGATGCCTGCAAAGGGGCATAAGTCATGTCAACAATCACCAGCCACACCTCCTTCATCACCCCCCCCCCCCACCTTTTTCACTGCTTGTGATACACTGACACAACGACTTATCAAACACTATGCCAAGCACTTTTATCATTTCACAAACAACAGAACACGGACAGTTCTTCTTCCTCTCTTGTTCACTTTTTTACACCGTCAGATGTGTTTGGGAAAAATAATGGCAAGTCCTTTCCAGCTCCTCTCATGGGCTGTACAGCTTGGTTTGCAGGGTTATCTCCGTACCATGGACACTGAAAACAACGCTTCCTGGTCAGAAAGACAGAGGCAGCCAGAAATACTGCCAGAAATTCTTGAACGATCAGCAAGAAGTTGTGGGACACAACTTGCCAGAGTTCTCTGTCTTTTTTCCCTCCTAGCAGTTTTACTGGGGCCCCTACATCATCGTGGGAATGAATCACAAAGCAAACCATGTCTAATGCACAGATATCACTGTTCTGGCTTTTAGAACAAAAAGCATGAACATCAACGGAACCTGCACAAGAAGTACAAAGTTCTTTTCACAGTATGTGAATCCAGCATAACTCTGTCAAGGGTCCAGGGCCAGTGCTAGAATTAGCACACCCCTTCCTGTTGCCATGTCCAAGTGCGGTCAGTTCCTGCTGTAATCAGCATCAGCTGGGATGGAATGGATAGCAGCTGAGAGGAGCTGAAAATAGGGAAACTGACAGCTGTGTTTTGATGCATTTCCACAAAAACAAATGAAGAGTAAGGAGGTCAGCATACATACCCAGTTTCAGACACAGACGGTCATGTTCGTTTTCTGGGTAGACAAAGCCATTGTGCACCAGGAATTCTCCGTTAGATCTCGGGCCATAGAACATGAAGATCTGGAAGCAAATGGCATCACCTCTACAATACATACACTCAGCCCACTAACAAATGATATATTATTTCTTCTGAACTAAAAAAACAAAACAGCAACAAAATCAGCCTTTAGCAATAACGCCAAAATACTGATTCACCATTTTCTGACCTTAATCTGACCCCCGAAAAACTGTTTCCTTGATAGACTACCAAGCAACTTTTTGTTGTTGTTTGTTGAATGTGTGCACTACCCTGTGGGAATGCCGGGGCTGTCAGCATAAATAGCACATCCCCCACCTTCTGGAAAATTATGTGCTAGGAGTTCCCTCTTTTCTATCTCTCTCTTTATTTCTGCCTTGTTCCTTTTCTTCCAATCACCTGCTTCTTGTCTATTTTCTGCCTTCTTGGTCCATTCTCCTGGGTTTTTTCCCCAGAAAGACTTAAAATATAACACTTCTCTCCCACACCGAAGTCAGATACGCCTGGGCCTGACTTGTCAGGCACTTAACGGCAGCACAAGGCATTTTCACTCACATGACAGACAACTATAGTTGCTGTCCGAGCGTTCATCAAAGAAGACTGTGTGCATGGAGCATGCAGTCATGTTGAGGCTGGGGCTGCTGACTGCAGGAGTGAGCAGGTCCTGACCAACCACCAGACTCTCAGCATGACTTCACACAGCGCTGCAGAGCCAGCAGCCCAGCTCAGGGCTGGCTTTGGGTGATGGACAGGGGGGTGGGAAGTGACAACTTGGCAGTAGCCACTGTGAATGACCAGGAAAATAATGCACCATGCAACAAGAAAGACAGCAAGAAATCAAAGGAGAAAGAAAGGAAGAAACGAAGGATGGATTGAAGGAAGGAAGGAAGGAAGGAAGGAAAGGCTGGTAGAATGCACTGACCTGCTCTCCAGCTGGCACATCTTGCTGGGAGTAACACAAGCTGCAGTTGCTCTCTGTGTCATAGTCAGCTGAATACTGCAACACCACACATAACACCACATATACATCCCTGTCAACAGTGACTACACTGCCAACAACCAACTGCCTACACTCAACACACCACTGCCAAACACTCAACACACCACTGCCAAACACACCGCTGCCAAACACTCAACACATCACTGCCAAACACTCAACACACCACTGCCAAACACTCAACACGCCACTGCCAAACACTCAACACACCAGTGCCAAACACTCAACACACCACTGCCAAACACTCGACAACACACCACTGCCAAAACAGTCAACACACCACTGCCAAACACTCAACACGCCACTGCCAAACACTCAACACACCACTGCCAAACACTCAACACACCCACTGCCAAACACTCAACACACCACTGCCAAACACTCAACACACCACTGCCAAACACTCAACACACCACTGCCAAACACTCAACACACCACTGCCAAACACTTGACAACACACCACTGCCAAACACTCAACACACCACTGCCAAACTCTCAAGACACCACTGCCAAACACTCAACACATCACTGCCAAACACTCAACACATCACTGCCAAACACTCAACATATCACTGCCAAACACTCAACACACCACTGACAAACACTCATCACTGCTGCTGCAAGTCTGCTAGTGCTGTGTTGCTGCAGCTCACGCCCCCCCCCCCTCCCCCCCCACCAGAAACACACACACACACACACACACTCAAACACGCATATGAACACACACATAACTTGTATTGTGATGTAGACCACTTTCTGCCATGGCTAATTTCTCAGGCTGCTCTCCCTAGAAAGAGCGCATTGCTGCAAGAGGAGAGCCACCCATCTTAAAAAAAGCAAAAAATGGTTCAATAATGTTCCTGTCTGTGTAAATATTTGTTTCCCTATGAGAGAGTCTTTCTCCTATGCAGTTGTGCCAGAAACAACTCTCTTGCTGCCATGAGTTCTTTCACATGTGCTGAATGCCTGTTGTACATAGGACCTCAGTTTATTATCTCATCCAAAAGACAGGTCTAGTGGATGTGGGGAGGGGGGGGGGAGGGGGGGGGTGTTGAATTCTGGGCTCAAATGGAGATTCAGCCATAAGCATTTCTAACTTTCTAGGTGGCTGAGTTACTTCTAGACCACCTAAGCAAGCAATATATATGTGAGCAGTGCACAGACACAACACACACACACAACACACACACATACAACACAACACACATACTCACACACACTTACACACAAATTTGTTTACTTGTATCTGTAAACCTTGTAAGCTTTCATGGCAATAAACGGTGTTCTGTTCTGTTTACACACACACACACACACACACACACACACACACACACACACATAGAGAAAGCAAAGACAGACAAAGAGAGACAAGGCCTTTGCTCACCACTCCATTGGCGTGGTTGCACATGTCCCACAGAGGAATGAGGCCGTAGGTTTTCTTCTCGCTGTTGTCCTCTCGCGGAATCAGGTTCTGGCGAGTCATCACTGTGGACACTGCCCACCTGGTGACACCCAGCCAACCCTTGATACAGTCATCATCATCATTAGCCATTACACCCAGTGGTGTGTAGGACAGCAACAAAGCGCTTCCACTCCTGCCTATCCTGGGCCAACCTAGTCACTGATCCCCAAGAGTGCTGCATGGCCTTCATCTCACTTTCCGATACAGTGTGAATGGTCAATGCGCTACTTTACATACAGCGCCAATGGTCAATGCGCTACTTTACATACAGCGCCAATGGTCAATGTGCTACTTTACATACAGTGTGAATGGTCAATGTGCTACTTTACATACAGCGCCAATGGTCAATGCGCTACTTTACATACAGCGCGAATGGTCAATGCGCTACTTTACATACAGCGCAAATGGTCAATGCGCTACACTACATACTGAATGCTGTTCATATTGCATTACTTTACATTGTGCAGTTTATACTGCACTAGTTGACAAAATGTGCAGTTCATACTGCACTAGCTGATACATTATGCAGTTCATATTGCATAAGTTGACAAAATATGTAGTTTACACTGCACTAGTTGACACAAAATATGTAGTTAATACTGCACTAGTTGACACATTATGCAGTTCATGCTGCACAAATTGACGCACAATGCTGCGACCTTAAGCATAATGCACTGTGTACAGCACAGCCCACACCACACAATCCACTCTGCTGCTTAGTGTTCAGTGACCAGAATCAGGGACCTACTGAATGACGTGGGTTTTAGTGGTCTTGGCATTTTCAAACTCAGTCACTGGCCACACAGGGTGAGCGGCTGAGTCTGACGTCCATGTGCTGACTGCGTTCCTCACACACTGACACAGTCCTCAGTCAGGGCACATCACCCCTGACCACACACCACTCTGTGACAGGAGCGACCTGTACGCATCAAAGGTGGTGTCACACTCACCTGTAATCATCAAAGGTGAAGGGGCACTCACCTGTAATCATCAAAGGTGAAGTTGTCTTGCAGACCCAGTCTAGAGGCAGAGGAGTGTTTCTGCAGCAGTCTGTAGAAGTAGGCATACTGCCGGGCAACGCTGCGATACTGGGTGATGGAGTTACCTGGAGATCATAACAACACAGTAATAAACAACAACGCTGCGATACTGGGTGATGGAGTTACCTGTGGATCATGACAACACAGTAATAAACAACAACGCTGCGATACTGGGTGATGGAGTTACCTGTAGGCCATAACAACGCAGTAATAAACAACGCTGTGATAATGGGTGATGGAGTTACCTGTGGATCATGACAACACAGTAATAAACAACAACGCTGCGATACTGGGTGATGGAGTTACCTGTAGGCCATAACAACGCAGTAATAAACAACGCTGTGATAATGGGTGATGGAGTTACCTGTGGATCATGACAACACAGTAATAAACAACAACACTGCGATACTGGGTGATGGAGTTACCTGTAGGCCATAACAACACAGTAATAAACAGCAACGCTGCGATACTGAGTGATGGAGTTACCTGTAGCCCATAACAACACAGTAATAAACAACTACATGATGTCACAACAACGCAGTAATAAACAACAACGCTGCATACTGCCGGGCAACGCTGCGATACTGGGTGATGGAGTTACCTGTAGGTCATAACAAGACAGTAATAAACGGCTACACAATGTCACAACAAGACAGTAATAAACAACAATGCTGCCATACTGGGTGATGGAATTACCTGTGGATCATGACAACACAGTAATAAACAGCTACACTGCGATACTGAGTGACGGAGTTACCTGTAGGCCATAACAACACAGTAATAAACAGCTACACCATGTCACAACAAGACAGCAATAAATGACAACACTGCGATACTGGGTGATGGACTTACCTGTAGATCATAACAACGCAGTAATAAACGGCTACATAATGTCACAACAAGACAGCAATAAATGACAACACCGCAGCACTGGGTGATGGCATTACCTGTACATGGCTGTACCCAGGCAGCCATGAAGACAGCAGTATCCTGTCAGCCCACAGTCTTCATCATACACACACACACACATGAACACACGCAACCATACACTTTCCACATACACACACACACACCACACTCACACACACTCACACACACACACACACACACACACACACAACACACACACACACACACACACACACACACACACACACTAACCTTGCTTAAATGCATTCATCATTTTCTGTACCCCTTCAAGATGTTTATGGGAACATTTCATTATAAGTTTGTTATCATATCATCTTCCTCGACTTAAGAATTATCAGATTCATATCCACAATTATCTCTGCTTTTTAAAAAAATGAATAACCAACCGACTAATCAGCAATTGACAATCAACTGATAAAAAGTAATCCCAGCCTCATCAGCAATCCACCCGAACCATGGCAATCACCCTCCCTCCTGAAGAGTGTGAAGGGCCTGAAGCCACTGACCTAGGGTGGGCGATCCTTTGAGATACTGCAGTTCCTCTGGAGAGAAGTACAGGGGCGTGCTGTAACGGTCAGGCAGAATGTCTGCAATCAGATAAAGGCAGGGTGGTCAAAAAGATCCTTCCTAGCCGCTGCAGAGGGGAAGATTACAGAGAATCTGATGACATCATCTTCCTCTTAGAAAATAAACCACCAGCAGCGACAGCAAGACCCGGAGCTGACAGATGATATATAAAGAAGCAACACACACAAAACTGTCATCGACTGACACGCTAAATAACACATGCATACATAAAAGTCATCCAAAAAATGTTTTACACACAAACATACAACACAGCAAAACTGTCCTCAGTTAACGCACTAAACAACACATGTATACAGAATGTGATTAACTGACTGATTCACTCTCTCACTCTCTAATTCACTCTATCACTTACTGCCTCAGTCATTCACTCTCTCCTTGCCTAAATCACTGATTCACTCTCTCCTTGCCTAAATCACTGATTCACTCTCTCCTTGCCTAAATCACTGATTCACTCTCTCCTTGCCTAAATCACTGATTCACTCTCTCCTTGCCTAAATCACTGATTCACTCTCTCCTTGCCTAAATCACTGATCCACTCTCTGTCACTGATTCACTCTCTCCTTGCCTAAATCACTGATCCACTCTCTGCCACTGATTCACTCTCTCCTTGCCTAAATCACTGATCCACTCTCTGCCACTGATTCACTCTCTCCTTGCCTAAATCACTGATCCACTCTCTGTCACTGATTCACTCTCTCCTTGCCTAAATCACTGATCCACTCTCTGCCACTGATTCACTCTCTCCTTGCCTAAATCACTGATCCACTCTCTGCCACTGATTCACTCTCTCCTTGCCTAAATCACTGATCCACTCTCTGTCACTGATTCACTCTCTCCTTGCCTAAATCACTGATCCACTCTTTCACTCACTGCCTCACTATCTCCCTGCCCCAGTCAGTCACTGCCTCACTCTCTCCCTCCCTGCCCCGGTCAGTCAGTCACTGCCAGCCAGCCTGCCCCACTGACCCAGATAGGGTTTCCAGAAGGACTGAGGGGACTTGGCCTCCGCCAGCAGGTGCATGGCCAGGGTCACATTGGGCATCACCTGCAGGATCTTGTCCTCCCGGATCAGCTCTCCTGCACACAGGTCACCACCACGCCACACCTCACACCACAGTCTGGTCTACATATAATAAAATAATAATAATATATGGAATTTATATAGCGCTGAATCTTGTAAAGAACAAACAAATCGAAGCGCTTGCACTAAATCATTTACAGGCATGCCACTCTCCTTAAACATAATGAACAACAGATTTCAAATCCATGCGCGCGCACGTATGCACGCACGCACGCACACACACACACACTCGGAACAACACTTAGAAGGTGAAAGATGCTGTTGAAAATTAGGGACAGATATGTGGGGGGAAAGTCTCAGGTAGGAAATAAGTGTGTTTTGAGGCTGGATTTGAAGGTATCAAGTGAAGGCTTTTGGCAAAGTGAAAGAGGGAGGTCATTCCAGGTGGATGGACCAGAAACAGAGAAGGAGCGACGGCCAACAGTGGTTTGCTTGAATCTGGGTGTTCAAAAGCACAAAGTATCTGCGGCTGAACAAAGTATCTGCGGCATATCATACATGTATCTACACTTCACAGCACAGTCTGGTCTACATATCATACATGTACCTACACTTCACATCACAGTCTGGTCTACATATAATACATCTACACTTCACACCAGTCTGGTCTACATATCATACATGTATCTACACTTCACAGCACAGTCTGGTCTACATATAATACATCTACACTTCACATCACAGTCTGGTCTACATATCATACATGTATCTACACTTCACATCACAGTCTGGTCTACATATCATACATCTACACTTCACATCACAGTCTGGTCTACATATAATACATCTACACTTCACACCACAGTCTGGTCTACATATAACACATCTACACTTCACACCACAGTCTGGTCTACATAGCACATCTACACTTCACACCAGTCTGGTCTACATATCATACATCTACACTTCACACCACAGTCTGGTCTACATATCATACATCTACACTTCACAGCACAGTCTGGTCTACACAGCACATCTACACTTCACAGCACAGTCTGGTCTACATATCATACATCTACACTTCACACCACAGTCTGGTCTACATATCATACATCTACACTTCACAGCACAGTCTGGTCTACACAGCACATCTACACTTCACAGCACAGTCTGGTCTACATATCATACATCTACACTTCACACCAGTCTGGTCTACATATAACACATCTACACTTCACATCACAGTCTGGTCTACATATCATACATGTATCTACACTTCACAGCACAGTCTGGTCTACATATCATACATCTACACTTCACACCACAGTCTGGTCTACATATCATACATCTACACTTCACACCACAGTCTGGTCTACATATAACACATCTACACTTCACACCACAGTCTGGTCTACACAGCACATCTACACTTCACAGCACAGTCTGGTCTACATATAACACATCTACACTTCACATCACAGTCTGGTCTACATATCATACATCTACACTTCACACCACAGTCTGGTCTACATATCATACATCTACACTTCACACCACAGTCTGGTCTACATATAACACATCTACACTTCACACCACAGTCTGGTCTACACAGCACATCTACACTTCACAGCACAGTCTGGTCTACATATCATACATCTACACTTCACACCACAGTCTGGTCTACACAGCACATCTACACTTCACAGCACAGTCTGGTCTACATATCATACATCTACACTTCACAGCACAGTCTGTTCTACATATAATACATCTACACTTCACACCACAGTCTGGTCTACATATAACACATCTACACTTCACAGCACAGTCTGGTCTACATATCATACATCTACACTTCACAGCACAGTCTGGTCTACACAGCACATCTACACTTCACAGCACAGTCTGGTCTACATATCATACATCTACACTTCACTCCACAGTCTGGTCTACATACAATACATCTACACTTCACAGCACAGTCTGGTCTACATATCATACATCTACACTTCACACCACAGTCTGGTCTACACAGCACATCTACACTTCACAGCACAGTCTGGTCTACACAGCACATCTACACTTCACAGCACAGTCTGGTCTACATATCATACATCTACACTTCACTCCACAGTCTGGTCTACATATCATACATCTACACTTCACACCACAGTCTGGTCTACACAGCACATCTACACTTCACAGCACAGTCTGGTCTACATATCATACATCTACACTTCACACCACAGTCTGGTCTACACAGCACATCTACACTTCACATCACAGTCTGGTCTACACAGCACATCTACACTTCACAGCACAGTCTGGTCTACATATCATACATCTACACTTCACTCCACAGTCTGGTCTACATATCATACATCTACACTTCACACCACAGTCTGGTCTACACAGCACATCTACACTTCACAGCACAGTCTGGTCTACATATCATACATCTACACTTCACACCACAGTCTGGTCTACACAGCACATCAACACTCTACACCACAGTCTGGTCTATACAGTAATTCAACACTCTACAGCTGTCTGGTCTATATATAATACATACATCTACACTTCACAGCACAGTCTGTTCAAGTCAGACAAGTGATTTAGTACAGGACTGATTCAGGACTCTCACCGACAAGTGATTTGGTACAGGATTAATCTTTTTCTTGTGATTTTTCAGAGAGTCTTTCATCAGCTAGTGGTATCAGTAGGGAAACAGTTTGGAGATCTTTCACAAACAACACCCCAAAGTCAGTTTCACATCCAGTTCATTTTACCAGTTCACCATTTGATGTTTCTCTCTCTATTTCTATGGGGGGAAAAATGAAATAAAATTTCAGCATTAGAAATGTTATTCTTTACCCAGACGTTGTGTCATGGACAAAATATCAACTTCAACAAATGAACTACTGTTAGGGCAGAAGGTATCATTTCCAGTGAAACAGTTAAGTATTTTAATGGGTCACCCACCTTCACTCTTTCTCCTAATGATCACAAAATAGTAACACAAAATACCATAGAGACATACCATACATAGTCTAGTGGAAAAGATTTTTTTAAACACACACACAAAACAACAAAAAACTGTTACCTAGTGGTGATTTCAGAGCTGAGTCCACAGTCAGCATCACGGCCCGTGGAATTTTCAACAGCAAGTCAGATTCCTGGTCACACAACAACAACCAACTGTTAAGTCTGCACGCCATACTGATGTACACATAAGTCTGATTCCTGATCACACAACAACAACCAACTGTTAACATGCCATACTGATGTACACATAAGTCAGATTCCTGATCACACAACAACAACCAACAGTAAGTCTGCATGCCATACTGATGTACACATAAGTCTGATTGCTGATCACACAACAACAACCAACTGTTACGTCTGCATGCCATCCTGATGTACATATAGCACTCTATATTGTCAACAGCAAGTCTGATTCCTGGTCACACAACAACAACCAACAGTAAGTATGCTTTCCATACTTCCAATCTACTGTTAACGTTGCACTCTATATACCCCCAACTCCGAATGAAGAAAACAGAAAAGAAAGTACGCTTACTGCTAATGGATCTTTGATATCTTCTCCAGAAATGAGACTTTAAATCCACACAGACACGCATACAGCTATCAACTCTTGTGAGCATGGCCCTGTCTCCTCCCTTTTTCTACACACACAAAGGACTGATCCACAAGACATACACAAATGAACGCTTCACACACAGGTGGCTTGCATTTCACATTCCACAGTTTTTATACATGAAGAGATTTTCACATTCTATAGTTGGGTTGTTGTTTTTTTTACATCATGATATATATACGTAACCAGAGGGGAGGGGGGAAAGGAAAGTATTGACAGAAAGTAATACAGCCCCAAGGTGTGTCTGAAAAAAAGAAAAAGGAAAATTTTGACAAAAGTAATAGAGCCCCCATTATGCGTATAAAAATTTTAAAAAAAGTTTTGACAGAAAGTAACTCAGCCCCTCCACCCCCTCCTCTCCATGCGTGTATAGCAACAGATAAAGCGGGCAGGCAGACAGGCAGGCAGGCAGGCAGGCAGGCAGCTGCCCCTAGAGTGGCGCACCTTGACATCAGCAGTGGCCTTGAGGCCAAAGCCGTAGTGGGGGAAGGCCTGGATGGCCACAGCGGAGGTGTCCACTCCGTTACTGTGCAGCCAGTCCAGGAAGGCAGGGAAGGCCTGCTCTCTGTTCACCGCCGCTGGCTTCATACCTGACACACACACAGGACACACACACACACACCACACACAGTGCGTTACTGGACAGTGATTAATGGTGATGTGTGTGTGTGTGAAAGAGAGAGAGAGAGAGAGAGAGAGAGAGAGAGAGAGAGAGAGACAGACAGACAGACAGACAGAAACAGTCAGAAAGACAGAGAGAGAGAGACAGAGACAGAGAGACAAAGAAACCGACAAGGAGAGCCAAGACAAAAAGAAATAAACCCTAACCCCATCATCCTCCTGGCACTTAACTTGGCATCATCTTTCATAGCATAACATCTTTCATAGCATAACATCTTTCATAGCATAAAACAAAAACTTGAATTAAATCTGCATCACAATGATTCTGATTTATGTATTTTTAAAAAAATCTGATTTATCTTATCAATACTTTTATATAAGCACTTGTTTACATCAACACAGAATGGAGAGTTAACCTCATTAAAACTACACCATCTCCAAAGTTTGGAGGATTTGTGTATGAAGCAGGGAAAGTTTTCCATAAATAGAGAATAGAACGCACTCAAACCACCATTCATTCCAGAAGAAAAATCCCCACAAACAGCTAATGAAGCAGTGACAGAGACCAGAAAAAAGACACATTTTAAGTACTGCCTTCATCTGTACAGTGTACTATCAACATACCTGACTGAATTTTACGAATCTTTTCCACCAAGCCATGGATTTCAGGGTAGTCTTCAAGCTCTTTTGCTCCTGAAGATGGTGGCTTTGAACAGACTGCAAAAAAAGAGAAGACATAGAGAACTTGTTCAGTAATATAATCCACATAATAAGCAAACATATAGTGTAACTGAATTAATTGAAAAAAACAATAACCACATTTAAAAGATTTCCTCCAATTCAATACACATCAACATGAGCATTCCTACAGAAGTGAAATACATCTTAAAACATCTGATGTAAGTCATGTCACATCTACCTGAAAAGCTGTCAAGAAAAAACAAAACAAAATGGACAACTAGACATCTGCCAATGATACAAATTACAAAATCATTTTATTTCTGGATCATTGTACAAACTTTCAAATCTTGAACAATGTGCCATGTGAATTATGAATCACTGGCATATAAATAAAGCATAAATATAATAGCTCTAAATACAGCCAAATGCATACCATTTAGCTCATAATTCAATTAACCAATAGTGGCCCAGGCCAAAAGCTGTGTCAGTTATTGATGTCAGCTAATTGCCAAGGCCTACATTAAAATGTTGTTATGTTTAAAATGTTGTGTTGAGATTGCCATCAGCCATGACAAGCTCTTATCATAACAACCTGCACTCTCCTTCGTTAAAGGAGAAAAAATCCTCTGAAGTTGGAGTCTGGCTGCCTATTTGGCGAGGTACTTGAAAATAGTCATACACGCAAACCTCCATCCGGTGTGCTTTCTTTCTCACAGTGATTCCCAGGTGGGATGAGTGAGTCAGAGTGACCCCCAGAGTGTAAAGCTGGGGAACGCACAACAACAACAACAACAATTAACCCATATGATTAGTACTTAAATACATAAGTCTTCCTTTTACTATGTGAATGAATGGATCTATGATTTACAAAGCACATGTATATAATTTAAACATCCATATTCAAAAGCATGATTGTAGCACTCGGAAAGAATTTTTTTAAATTTTTAAGTGAAGCAGAATGGATGGGGAGAGGTTGACAGGGAAAAACAGTATGAACACACCTGCTGAAGAACACAAAGATTCCAGCACAAACACACAGAGAGAACAGTGTCACACAGTTACACATACAGCTAGCTACTTATCCATCCACTGGTCTTACTTTCTAAGAGCTGGGTGACCAGTTCTGTCACTTCTCTCTTGGCAGACTTGGACAAGGTTTGCTGCTGTACCGGCTCCCCACCGTCCTTAGCGCCGTTAGCTGCAGGGGGGGCTGCTTTGGCTCCTCCCCCTCCTCCCCCCTTTTTGTTTTTTCGTCCCATTTTTGCCAGTAATCTGCACAAGGAGTATGCAAGTTAGAATTATAACTAAGCAACAGAGTCAACCCATCACTTCTCAGTCATGCCACAAACACTGATCACATAATTTGAAACAGGACTTTCCCTATCTACTACACCATGAATGGAGGTTTTCGTCTTTTCCATAGAAATATACTAAGATTTCATAGTTTGTATGCAACATACTGCAAATAAAAGCATCTAGAGGAACAAGACTTACTCTGGCAAAATTCTGTAGATAAAGCTACTTCTATTTATAAGGAAACAGTCAAACAGAGTTACAGACCCACTGGCAAGAATTCATACACACACATGCACGCACACACGCACGCACACACACACACACAGAGGCCTACACTGGGCTACAGGCTACACACAGGGGCAACCACATAAAGCCATAATAATACCTGGCATAAAGTGATAAACTGACAGTTCTGTAGAATTTGGAATCATGAAAGTGAACACTTGTATATGGCAGTAGAAAGCAACACCCACATGTAGTTGTTTCCCTTGAATACAAACTAATCTATGAAACACTACACCACACACACACTGTACTATCTGGAAATAAAAGTTTAACTTGACACACGTGCCTGTAAATCGAGTATTTATTATTTTCTTTTAATTTCAGGCACAGAAGCGAATATTGTAATGTAATGCACTATTCTCCAGGTCACAAAAATGCTATTCTATTTGACTCATGTCACTGCATACGAGGTATCTAAGTCTAGCAGATCCTAGATCTTCCAATGTATGTGGATTACGACTGGCACAGAAGGGACATGCCTGTTTGTAATGATCGAGTTGATCAAATAAAGTTGAATTACGGAAATAGAATTTGCTGAAAATTCACTTTCATCTTTTGAAGTCAATATAAAGACTACGTAAGTCACAGCTCTTTGGCTCTAAGCCATGCGAATTTGGTGATTGATACGTTTTATTGAAAAACAATAGAAACATGTTGGCTTGGAAGATACCTTTAGCAGCAGGCAAACAGCAGCAGAAACCCTTTCACGTTTGCTTGTGGTCTACGTCATCAGTTCCAGAGCATGAGAACAAATTACCTTATACGGAATGTTGATAACAAAACACGTATAAAAATAAAGAAAAGCAAGTAATAGTTTGCTTTGTTATATAGATGCAGCTAAAAAGAAGAAAACATCGATAACAAAAATTTATAAAGTGTATGTGAAAACACTATTTACTGTCTATTTTGACGAAACTGTAATATAACGACATTGTTTCGCCGTTTTTTTTTCTCGTTTCCGGGATGATGAGAGACAATAAGTAAAGGGAAGAAAATCTTCACAACTGCATTGCATTACACAGTTATTTCTCTTAGACCTAAATATGTAAGGCCGATCCTTGCGTAATAATAGATCTATATCTGCTTAATTTTTTTTTTTATAGGGGGGGGGGGGGGGGCGAGGAAATGAAGAAAGAATAAAGTAAAAACCAGCTAACTTCCAGCATTTTGACAACAGTCCAGCCCCTGCATTTTTACCTTGAAGATGACTGTTTTGTGTAATCTGTTGTTCCTTCTGTCTTTTCCCCTCGTTGTTCATCATATTATGAGGGCTGGGAAGAAAGAAAACAATAAACAAATATTTTTATTGTTTTTTTTTAGCTGCACAGCTCAGCAAACAGATATTTCCAAGAAACGATTTGAAAATCACCGAAAAAAGGTTAGACACGGAAACCACAACAAACAGTCTTTCTTTTTATCATAGCATTAGAACATTCTTTTCAGTGACTGTCACTTAGACCAACACACCAAAGTGACATGCTGGTCCATGATACACACGTTTTGTTAGTTGATTGATCCCCCCCCCCCCCCCCCCCCCCCCCCCCCCCTCAAACAGCTTCAGTTTATTTTTGGAGTGGATTAGCTTTACCTGACCCTGGTGGGGTTCTCGTCCTTCACAAAATGAGTGTTGATGGTGAACGTAACTGTTTTGAGATTATATATTTGATATTATCTCTGAAACACCACACACTCTCCTCTCTCTCCCTCTCTCTCTCTCTCTCTGAAACACCACACAATCTCTCTCTCTCACTCCCTCCTTCCTCCTCTCTCTCCCTTCCCTCTCTCTACCCTCCTCTCTCTCTCACTCTCTCTCCTCTCTACTAACCATTTCTGGAATCCATGAAAAGACTATTTGGGCTGAAATTTGTTATGTTCTCGGTATTTGATATTATGTGTTTCGTGCCCAGTCCCCCTCCCACTGTCCCCTTGTGAATGGGCATCTTGCTTATCACAATAAACCTTTGTCATTGTCATTGTCATTGTCTCTCTTTTTTTCCCCAGTGATAAACAAACTGTGCAGTGAAGTGTGCAACACTGTGCATCGAACTAGGGACTATTCGCTGTGTGACATTGTTCAGTGACTGCTGAGTGACATTATTCAGTTACTACTGAGTGACATTATTCAGTGAGGGAATGAGCCGTGCAGCAAATCCCTGACTAATTGCTTGAAGTGCTTTTTCAGTGATAAAAACAAACGTGCTGGCTTTTCGTTCCCTACCACCCACTCCCTATAAAATTACAATTTGCTGAGTGATACCCTTTCAGTGGTAAGTGCTTGACCATCTCTCGGGACACAACCTCATGCCATCAGTTGCTTCAAGGAGAGCGGCAACTTGTGTTTTGGTAGTGGCCTTGGAGACCTCTTCACTGGAGAGACTAACGGTGACCAGGCTCTAATTGAAGCAGGCATCCTTGTATTGACACTTGCAGGGTTGGATAGCTAAGTTACCCTGAGCTTTGTTGTCACTGTTGAGGTGCTATAACAGTTTTTCAGAATTTTCAAATTTCAGTAACCTTTATTGTCCGTTTGAGTGTATCCTTGTTTTCACCTCACTCAATTCTGTTTCCTTGGTTTTGTTATCTACTTATTTTCCTCCTCCACCACCACCCTATCTTTTTCCCCCTTTAGGTGTGGATTTCGCCAACTACAAATCTATTTTCTATTTTTTCCTACTGCCATTGTCCCTTTCTTGTTTGTCTTCCTTCACACATATCCCTTCCTCACAAACCAAAAAGACTGATCATACCAACCACAATAAGTGGCCCTCTAAGGATGGCCTACGTAATTTCCACCTAAATATAAACCCATCAGTTAATAAAATCGAAGAAAATCTCAACAACTCTTAATCACTAAACAAAGTCAATCCATTTCACATTACTAGGCTATCTGAGTCTAACATCAACCACATATTGGACACTGATATTTATAATTCCAGGATATAAAATCCTGCGTAAAGATCAACAAAACCCAAAAGAAACAGAATCCCTAATCTATATTAGTGAGTCATAACCTCTAAGCTCCTTCTCCATTTAGAACATATGTATAGAATCCATATGGATCGAGATTTCTATAAAAGGTGCCAACCTATTGTAATTGGTATCCTGCCTATAGGAATCCCAACAGAAAGAAAAAAACTGGACTGACAATTAGACTCCATGCAATGAATACAGTCCTATTAGAATCAAGTACATAATTTATTAGGAGACTTTATATCGATCTAACAAAAGTAAATAATCCATGACCCAATTAATTAAAATCATACAGCAACCACCACCAACTAATTTAATTCCACCACAGAGTCACACCAAACTCAAGCACAATAATTGACCATATCTATATATCTAACCCTGACAACATTTTCGAAACTTGTATCCCAGTCCTATCACTGCAGCGATCACTACCCAGGTCTTGTTATGACGTGGCAAAAAAAACGAACAAAAATCCCCAAACCTGCCACAAAACTATAACATATCGGTCCGTTGGCTATAATTTATGAGAACTTTTTCTTATCAATTTAAGTAACTCCATTCTTCGGAAACATTCACATTACTGAACCAACTTACCATAGAATTTGGATAACACTTTTACTGCTATTTACAACAAAACATGCCCACTAAAAACATTAGGATCATAATATCCCCAAATCACCTTGGCTCACTATGGAACTAGAAGAAGCATGCTACTTAAGATCTTTATATAAAGAACATAATTATTATGAAGAGTCAAAAAAAATAAGAAATGCCATAAACTCACAAAAACGTGGCGAGAAAAAAAGAAATATTTCCAAGACTTAACACTATCTAACAAACAAAACTCAAAGACTGTGTGGGCGAGCCATAAATCAAATAACTAACAAACAAGCATCTTCCAAAACAAATGTAATCAAAGACGTTTACTGCTGAACAACTAACATCATTTCTTAATGTCTCTACTAACATTATTAAAGATGAATAAATCAAATCCAATAAACTCAATAACGAAAACTATACTTTGAAAGGAAAGCAAACTCCCTCAAAACTTCACATTCCATTCTAGTCCTGTTTCTTGAGTCTATGGTTATCTTACTCACCTCAAACAATCAAGAACGCTGGTCTTGATGGAATAGACAGAAGAATATGAAGCTATCAGCTCCAGTTATCACAGACACACAAACATAATATTTAACCTTTGTCTTGAAAAAAACCATTTCCCCAATGCCTTCAAAACAGCTAAAGTAATCCCATCCTACAAATCTGGTGACACTTCAGACCCCTCAAACTAGAGACCAATTTCCTCATATCCTTCTTTCCAAACCCTTGGAACAACTATAAACAAACACATAGTCCCTCCATTTAGATACTACCCAACTTAATTCACCCGAACAGTCTGGATTTAGACAAAATCACTCATAGTCATAACTGCACTGATTAGCACGTAACAACTGGTTATCAACATTAATGACAATAACTTTTTGGAGTGCTATTGTAAGATCCAAAAAAAGCTTTTGTGGACACATTGATGGACCACATAACTTTCTCACAAAAAACTAAACCTTACATTTCTCTACAAATACCCCGACAACTGCTTGCTTCCTATCTAGAAAACAGGCAACAGTGAGTCTCAATAGTGCACAACTACATCCACACTACAAAGCCATCAAATAATTGGAGTACCACAAGGATCCATACTAGGACTATTCTCTTCTCCACTATACATAAACGACCTCCCTCTCCAATCATCAAATTCCAAATGCGAACTATTGGCTGATGACACAACAGATCATACGAGCCATAATAACCCGTAATCTCCTGCTAGCAAAAAGCATTACAAAAAAGTGTTGAGCACTTAAGAATGGGACCGAACTGAACCATATGTCGATACACCCCCAAAAAACAAAATGCATGCTATTACCACTAGACAACAGCGTCAAAACTTAACCCACAAACTTACTCCCATTAAAATTAAAAAGGAAGTAATTGAACAACCAATCACCACGAAGATTTTTAGGTTAACAATTGATGATAATCTCAGTTGGTTCTACCACAGCACTCAACTATGCAAATACATGTCCCAAAAGTATACCAACTTTCTAAAATAAAGCACTTATCTTGACTTTCATACAAGGAAACTATTCCTTCCAATCTTATATACAATCCCCAATATACTATGCTTCCTACCCTTGGATTCTCTAGTGCCAAACCTATGAAACCTTACTGAGTCTGTAACACAGCGTGCTCTTCAAACTGTCTTTTAAAAAAGACAAGCTTATTTAGAAGCTGACTATTCTCAATTAAATAATCTCCCCTTACACAAACGACAAAAAATAACAAAGAGTTATGATTTCAAGTATCCAGACAGGAACCGTTCCTCATACTTAAAAGACAATATCCCCCTAAACCAATCCAGAAATACTATAAAAGCCCAGGTCCCTATACCGAGATAGACTTATTCAAATCAGTCTACTTTACTCAGGCCCTATGCTGTGGAACTCCCTTCAAGATCATTTTAAACAACATCAATCAAAACAATCTACAAATCTCAATTATCAACTCACATGATACATCAACAAAATCAAACCACAGTCCATAGCCTTAAAAACTAAGCTGCATAACCTCCCTTACCTTCTGCCCTTTCCATCTACCTATCTGCCCTTCCCTTTCCCTTCACCTGGTCTGTATGTCCATCTGTTTTCCTCTCTCTCTCTCTCTCTCTCTTCCTCATCTCCTCATCTCTCTCTCCTCTCTCCGCACCCCCCCCCCCCCCCCATTCAAAATTTTCATTGTAATTGAAAAAGTTGAGTTTAGCAAAGTTAAGCTTTTTTAAAATAATTTTTTATATTAATTTTTTTTAACTACGCTATAGTTATAAGAAATATATCTATCATAGACAACAATATTGTTATCTAACGAGTCATAATGAAAAAGAGTTTGACGTGATGATGTTCTTTTTGAGAATGATATTCGTTTTTTTTTCTATGCCTTTTTTTTTTTGCTTTAGTTTACAAACAATAACAATAAAATCTTTAACACACACACAACACACACACACGAACAAACAACGCACACACACTCCCCCCTCTCTCTCCCACACTCTCTCATTTCTCCCCCACCCCCCCCCCCCCCATCTCTCTCACTACAATGTTATAGATGTTCATTTTATACTTAAGTGATTTTTTCTCCTTAATTGTAAGAGTGTATTGATATTGGGCTTATTTCATTTTCATGGCGTTCCAATTTTGGTACATATATTCGAAAAGAATATTGGATGGTGATCCTGTGCTGTCTTGAAATGATATATTTATAATTATTCCTTGAAAAACACAACACACACCCTGTTCTCAATTTAATGATCTATAAGTTTCTCTCTCTCTCTCCCTCATCAACTCTCATCTCTCTCCTCATCCAATTCTCTCTCTCATCTCTCCGCTCTCGTCTCTCTCCTCTCTCTCTCACTTCTCTCTCTCCAATCTCTCTCTGTTGTTTATTTCTTTAGTTGTAACTTTGTTTTTTTGTTGTTGATTTGTTTGAGTTTTTTGTTTGTTTGTTTGTATTTTTTGTTTTTGGGTGTGTGTGTTGTGTGTGTGGGTGGTGTGTGTGTTGGGTGTGTGGTGTGTGTGTGTGGGAGTGTGGTGTGGAGGGTGGAACGGTGTTGGGCTTAATTTTTTTTTTCTCATTTGTTTCTTTGTTGTTGTTTTTTCTTGTTTTTTGTCTGTTGGAGGGTGCTTTGTCTGTTTTGGTTTTTTTGTTGTTTTGTTTTTAAATTTTATTTTTTTTTTTTTTCTGTTTTGTTTTTTGTGGTGTGTGTGTGTTGTTTTTTTTTTGGGGGGGAGGGGGGGGCGTTTCATGGGTTATTTTGTGTCGTTTTGCTCGTCCGGGTTGTTGTTTGTTTTTTTGTCTCTTTGTTTTTGTTTTTTCTTTTTTCTCTCTTTTCTTTAAAAAAAAGCTTTTTCCCTTTGCCTTCTACTGTTTGAAAATATGAGTACTGAGTGCACTTTTCAATGACCCACGGGCGGGGACTGGATGAAAAACACATGAGTAACTATTCATTATCCTGAAAAAAAAAGAATTGTTTCTATGACTTACAATATGTAATGTTCATTTTATGACTTTAATTGCTTTTTTCCCCCCTTTATGATGTTATGATGGGTATTGCATCTTATTTTATTATTCATGACATTCAATTGTATGAGTATACTTAAAAATGTTTGTGTTGATCGTTGCTAATTATATTCATATTTAGTATTATCCCTGAATCCCTCCCCCGCCCCCCCCCCAACACACACACACTCACACACACACACACACACATACATACACACACCACTCAACTCACACACTCACTCACTCATATTCTCTCCCTAAATGACCTGTATAGTTTAGATTTCTTCTTTGCTTTGTTTCTTGTTTTTATTGTGTGGATGTATGGGTATTACCTTTATTTCATTATCAGACATATAATATGGAAACGATATATTTCTAAAAGGAGTGTTTGATGGATCGCTACCTTCTTTTTGGGGAATTATAAATTTGGATATATCTCTGGAAATACACACCAACACTCCTCTGTCTCTCTGGCCTCTTTCTCACCTTTATCGTCTCGCTATAGTATTTATAGTGTAATCGTGATGCAGGAATCATTTTTATAATTTCAATACTTTATGGACTTGCCTCTGTACATAATTTTAATGATGCCCTATTCAATAATCTTAAGTTATGTGGTATCACGTAATTGTACCATTTACATTGTGTAATGTTTTATCTTTCAGTGATCTTCTTTAAGTTTGTTGTGTCATTTTCCCCCCCCCCCCCCCCCCCTTGGCTCTGACGTTTGTTCTTGTTGTTGTTAGATGTGTCTGTTTTTTCTTCTCTTTTTTATCTTTCTTCTGTTGGTTTGGTTTTTCTTTCTCTTTTGTTTGTTTGTTTGTTTGGGTAGGTTTTTTTTGGGGGGTGGGGTTGGGGGTTGGTATTTTAGGGTTTTTCTTTTATTTTTCCATTTGCTTTGGGGGGGGGGGGGGGGGGGGGGGGGTGGGGGGGGGAGGTTTGTTGGGGGGAGCCTGTTTTGAAAAGGTTTATTTCCCCTGTTTTTATTGTGAGACTGATAAGTATTGGGTATTATTATTAAGATGTATCCCTAAAGGGCGGACTGGATGTAAAAAAAGCACATATGTTCTTAGTCATTATCCTCGAAACTAAAGAAATTTGTCATTGTCAGTGTCATTGTCATTGTCTGTCTCTATCTCTCTCTCTCTCAACATCACCTTTTATCGTTTTGCTTATAGTTACATGTATCCTGAGAAGGATTCATACTTTATATTTTCAATACTTTATTGCTTTTCGGCTGTACTTTAATTTTTTATTGGTTGTTAGTTACCATGTCTCCCTTTTGTTTTTGTTGTTATTTACCATTTTCTCCTTTGTACGTTTTGTTATTATTTAACATTGCCTTTTTGAATGTTTGTTATTTCGTAATTTGTCCCTTTGTATGTTTGTTGTTATTTCCTTTGTCTCTAGTGATGTTTGTTGTTTGCATTAAATTGTCCTCTGTGTATGTTTGTTGTTATTTGCCCTATTGACCCTCTGTGTATGTTTGTTGTTATTTTTTTTTCCTTTGTCTCCTGTGATGTTTGTTGTTATTTGCCTTTTGTTCTCGTTATAGTTTGTGTTTGCATTTGTCTTTTGTATGGTTTGCTGTTTATTGCGTTTGTTGTTGTTTTTTGCATGGCTTGTTTATTTTCTTTTTTCCTTTTGTGTATTTTATTGTATTTACCTTTTTCTTTGCTCTTGTTTGTTTGTAATTGCATTTTTGTTTTTACTTTTTATTGTTGTTGTTATTTGCCTTTGTCTTTTGCTGTATGGTTGTTGACTTGGACTTGTTGGGCAGAGGTGTTCCCAGCTGTAGGGGAAGGCAGAAGGAGAGGAGGAAGAGAGGAAGGAGAGAGGAGGAAGAAGGGGAGGAGGAGGAGGGTGAGGAGGAGGAGGAAGATAGGAAGGAGAGGAGGAGGACTGCCGGCAGACCTCAGTTCCTCTCCCTCATCCTCACGCTAACTCGCGGGGCCCACACTAGGATGTGCTGGTAAGGCAATTGCGGACTCATCAACTAAGCCAGTGCGTGGAAGGACCCACACACATACACACTACTACTGTATTCAGGTCGATAATCTAGCGTCACCTGACATTAGTTTGATTATATTAGTTTCCTGGAATTTGTTTGGTTTGTTGGTTCTTTGTTTTTGGGTGTTTATTTGTTATTTTTTTCGTTTGATAATAATAATAATATATAATAATAATAATAAAGATAATAATATAATAATAAAGTTATGAAATTTATATAGCGCTGAATCTTGTAAAGCAACAATCAAAGCCGCTATCAGAAGACTTTTTAAAAATTGTTTATCGAGGATAATGGAATAAGCACTCATGTGCTTTTTTTTTTTCTTTTACATCTAGTCCCCGTGTGTATTGCGGTTTTGTAAATTTTGTACTTCTGTTCCCACCGTCACACTGCCTACTCTTTCCGAAAAGCGGAACAGGATTTTAACGTGAGGCCAAGATGTTCTGCATGCGTTCGCACACGGGCCATCTGTTTAATAGACTCACCCGAAGACGTTTTTCCATCTAGAGCTTGGATGTTTCACCAATCGTGAGATATTAACGCGTGCGTACCGTTTTAGTCAAACATTGAGGTACCGTATCCGACTTTGGGGATGGTGCAATCTTAAACTACTTAATTTCACGGAAGTTGAATGGGCTACCTTAATGTGTGGTAAAACCCGTCACACACCCATCAACTTCACTATGGTAAATCGCGGAACTCTAGCCGAGAAGGAACAATAACTTTAAAGTCACTCTGAATATATATGGAATTTAATACCGTTTAAATCCTAAGAAGACAAATCAAAGCCCTTGAATTCAACCCATTCTTTAACAATAAGAATAAAAGCTCAGATTAAACAAATTCAATGCGCGGCGCGCGCGCGCGCACAACACACACACACACACACACACAGACACCACACAATCACACGCACACACCACAACACACAAAGTGATATACTTTGGCAGGTTATGGGATTTCGCATGTTGAAGGGAGGACAGTGCATGGAATATTTTTTTGTTTTCTAAAAGAACTTGGGTAATCATCATATGTTTGTGTAAATGGTCCAACGCTGCTGCCATGTTGTTTTTATACGAGGAAAAGAATAATGTTACATATATCTTCCTAAACTACAGTAGTAATTTGATGACGCACGAAATGCTTCTCACAACCCTGTGACCGTCACTGCGTTTTCTTTATGACTTATTAAGTTTGGTTGTGTCATTTTCTTGGCTCTGTCGTTGTTGTTGTTGTTGTTGTTTGTCTGTTTTTTCTCTTTTTTCTCTTCTTCTGTTGGTTTGGTTTTTCTTTCTCTTTTCTTTGTTTGTTTGTTTTGGTTAGGGTTTTTTTGGGGGGTGGGGGTGGGGGGTGGGTATTTTAGGGTTTTCTTTTATTTGCTTGCTTTGGGGGGGGGAGGGGAGGTTGTTGGGGGGGAGCTGTTTTGAAAAGGGTTATTTCCCCTTGTTTTTATTGTGAGACTGTATAAGTATTGGGTTATTATTATTAAGATGTATCCCTAACGGGCGGGGACTGGATGTAAAAAAGCACATATGTGCTTATTCATTATCCTCGAAATAAAAGAATTTGTCATTGTCATTGTCATTGTCATTGTCTCTCTCTCTCTCTCTTGTTGAAATAGCTGATGTTAGATTGGTCATTTTTCTTGATGCTTTGTGGCTTGCTGTCTTCGTACATCAAATAATGTTTATTTCCTGGTTTTGTCTGTACAAATGTATGGTTATGATATTTTGATAATTATGACATGTGTCTATTATCTTGTATGTGAGGAAATGTCTTGCGAATGGATATGTATCCAGGATGTGTGTTGTGTGTGTGTGTGTGTGTGTGTGTGTGTGTGTGTATTATGTGTGTGTGAGTGTGTATGTGTGAGAGAGAGAGTGTGTGTGTGTGTGGTGTGCATGCGTGGCTATACGTGCGTAAGTGTGTGTGTATGTGGTGTGTATGTGTATGTGTGTGTGCGCGCGCGCGCGCACGCTTGTATTTAGTCTGGACTTTTGGGGGGTTGTTGTTTGTTTAGGGGAAGGGGTGTTGGGAAGGGGAGTATTTTGTGGGGTTTTTTTTTCTTGTTTAATTGGTTTTGTTTATTCATTTGATTTTTCGATTTCTTGATTTTTCACTAACTGAATGCGAGTTTGAGTGAAATATTTCATTGTTATTTGAAATGATCTTGTTTGTTAATTAATTGATTTATAATTATGTGTAACAAGTATGTGTACCATTTGACAATGTGTAGATGTTTATCTTTATGACTTATTAAGTTTGGTTGTGTTATTTTTTCTTGGCTCTGTTGTTGTTGTTGTTCTTGTTGTTGTTGTTTGTCTGTTTTTCTCTTTTTTATCATCTTTGTTGGTTTGGTTTTTCCTTCTCTTTTGTTTGTTTGTTTGTTTTGGTTAAGGTTTTTTGGGGGGTGGGGGTGGGGGTGGGGTATTTTTATGGTTTTCTTTTCTTTTCTTGCTTGGGGGGGGGGGGGGGGGGTTGTTGGGGGGAGCTGTTTTGAAAAGGGTTATTTCCCCTTGTTTTTATTGTGAGACTGTATAAGTATTGGGTTATTATTATTAAGATGTATCCCTAACAGGCGGGGACTGGATGTAAAAAAGCACATGTGTGCTTATTCATTATCATCGAAATAAAAGAATTTGTCATTGTCATTGTCATTGTCTCTCTCGGGGTTTATTTTGTCGTTTGCTCGTCCGGGGTTGTTTGTTTGTTTGTTTGTCTCTTTGTTTGTTTGTTTTTTCTTTTTCTCTCTTTTCTTTAAAGAAAAGTTTTTTCCCTTTGCTTCTACTGTTTGAAAATATGAGTACTGAGTGCATTTTCAATGTGACCCCACGGGCGGAGACTGGATGTAAAAAAGCACATGAGTACTTATTCATTATCCTGAAAAAAAGAATTTGTTTCTATTACTTACAATGTGTAGATGTTCTTTTTATGACTTTATTGGCTTCTTTCCCCCTCTGTATTATGTGAGTGTATGGGTATTGCACTTATTTTATTATCATGACATTCAATTTGTATGAGTATAATTAAAAAGTGTTTGTGTTGATCGTGTGCTAATGTGAGTATTCATATTTAGTATTATCCCTGAATTCCCTCCCCCCCCCCCCACACACACACACACTCACACACACAACACACACACACACACACACACAACTCACAATACACACACTCACTCACTCACTCACTCACTCACTCACTCATATTCTCTCCCTCAATGACTGTATAGGTTTAGATTTCTTCTTTGTTTTTGTTTCTTGTTTTTATTGTGTGGATGTATGGGTATTAAATTTATTTCATTATCATGACATATAATTTGAAACGAATATAATCTAAAATGAGTGTTGATGGGATCGCATACTGTTTTGGGAATTATATATTGGATATTATCTCTGAAATACACACACACACACTCTCTCTCTGTCTCTCTGTCTCTTTCTCACCTTTTATCGTCTCGCTTATAGTTATAGTGTATCGTGATGAAGGATTCATATTTTATATTTTCAATACTTTATTGGACTTAACTCTGTACATAAGTTTTAATGAGTGCTCTATTTCAATATCTTATAGTTATGTGTAACAAGTATGTGTACCATTTGACATTGTGTAGATGTTTATCTTTATGACTTATTAAGTTTGGTTGTGTTATTTTTCTTGGCTCTGTTGTTGTTGTTGTTGTTGTTGTTGTTGTTTGTCTGTTTTTTCTCTTTTTTATCTTTTCTGTTGGTTTGGGTTTTCTTTCTTTTTGTTGTTTGTTTGTTTTGGTTAGGGTTTTTTTGGGGGGTGGGGCTGGGGGGTGGGTATTTTAGGGTTTTCTTTTATTTGCTTGCTTTGGGGGGGGGGGGGGGGGGGTTGTTGGGGGGAGCTGTTTTGAAAAGGGTTATTTCCCCTTGTTTTTATTGTGAGACTGTATAAGTATTGGGTTATTATTATTAAGATGTATCCCTAACGGGCGGGGACTGGATGTAAAAAAGCACATATGTGCTTATTCATTATCCTCGAAATAAAAGAATTTGTCATTGTCATTGTCATTGTCATTGTCTGTCTCTATCTCTCTCTCTCTCTCACACCTTTTATCGTTTTGCTTATAGTTACAGTGTATCCTGATGAAGGATTCATACTTTATATTTTCAATACTTTATTGGGCTTCGGCTGTACTTAAGTTTTATTGTTGTTAGTTACCATTGTCTCTTTGTGTGTTTGTTGTTATTTACCATTGTCTCTTTGTACGTTTGTTATTATTTAACATTGCCTTTTTGAATGTTTGTTATTTGTATTTTGTCTCTTTGTATGTTTGTTGTTATTTCCTTTGTCTCTGTGTATGTTTGTTGTTTGCATTAAATTGTCTCTGTGTATGTTTGTTGTTATTTGCCTTTGTCTCTGTGTATGTTTGTTGTTATTTGCCTTTGTCTCTGTGTATGTTTGTTGTTTGCATTTGTCTCTTTGTATGTTTGTTGTTATTTGCCTTTGTCTTTTGTATGTTTGCTGTTATTTGCGTTTGTTGTTGTTTTTTGCATGCTTGTTATTTTCTTTTTCCTTTTGTGTATTTATTGTTATTTACCTTTTCTTTTGCTCTTGTTGTTGTTATTTGCATTTTTTTTGTTTTTACTTTTTATTGTTTGTTGTTATTTGCCTTTGTCTTTTGCTGTTTGGTTGTTGACTGGGACTTGTTGGGGCAGAGGAGTGAGTCCAGCTGTAGGGGAAGGGCAGAAGGAGGAGGAGGAAGAGGAGGAAGAGGAGGAGGAGGAAGAGGAGGAGGAGGAGGAGGAGGAGGAAGAGGAGGAGGAGGAGGAGGAGGACTGTCCGGCAGACCTCTGTTCCTCTGCCCTCATCCCTCACGCTAACACGCGGGGCCCACACTAGGGGATGTGCTGGTAGCAGATTGGCGGACTCAATCAACTAAGCCAGGTGCCTTGGAAGGACACACACACACACACACACACACACTGTATTCAGTCGAAATCTAGCGTCACATGACATTAGTTTGATTATAGTAGTTTCCGTGGATTTGTTGGTTTGTTTGTTCTTTGTTTTGGGTGTTTATTTGTTATTTTTTTCGTTTTGATAATAATAATAATAATAATAATAATAATAATAATAATAAAGTGTATGGAATTTAATATAGCGCTGAATCTTGTAAAGCAACAAATCAAAGCGCTCAGAAGACTTTTTAAAATTTTTTATCGAGGATAATGGAATAAGCACTCATGTGCTTTTTTTTCTTTTACATCTAGTCCCCGTGTGTATGCGGTTTTGTAAATTTTGTCATCTGTTCCCACCGGCACACAATGGCCTACTCTTTCGAAAAGCGGAACAGGATTTAACGTGTGCGCAAGATGTTCTGCATGCGTTCGCACACGGGGCCTCGGTTTATAGTCTCACCCGAAGGACGTTTTCCATCTAGAGCTTGGATGTTCACCAATCGTGAGATTTTACGCGTGCGACCGTTTTAGTCAAACATTGAGGTAGCCGTATTCCGACTTTGGGGATGGTGCATCTTAACTTCTTAATTTCACGAAGTTGGAATGTGGCTACCTTAATGGTGGGTAAAACCCGTCACACACCCAACACTTCACTATTGGTAAATCTCGGAACTCTAGCCGAGGAAGGAAAAATATCTTTAAAGTCACTCTGAATATATATGGAATTTATATACCGTTATATCCTAAGAAGACAAATCAAAGCCCTTGCATTCAACCCATTCTTTAACAATAAGAATAAAAGCTCAGATTAAACAAATTCAATGCGCGCGCGCGCGCGCGCGCGCACACACACACACACACACACACACAGACACACACACACACACACACACACACACACACAAAGGTTATATACTTTGGCAGGGTGATGGGATTTCGGCTGTTGAAGGGAGGGACAGTGCATGGAATATTTTGTTTCTAAAAGAACTTGGGTAATCCATCCATATGTTGTGTAAATGGTCAACGCTGGCTGACATGTTGTTTTATGAGCGAGGAAATGAATAATGTACATAGATCTGCCAAAACTACAGTAGTAATGTTGATGACGCACTAAATGCTTCTCAGCAACCCTGTGACGTCAGCTGCTGAAATCATCAGCCAGTTCTCCTTCATGCAAGTTTTATGATTGTAGAGTGATTTAGAACTAATTATTGAAGGTAAGGTGGACCTGGAGCAGACTAGTTTTGTGGTTGGTTGGCTTGCTCTTCAAAGCAGAAATGAAAATGTGTCTAAATCGCAGGTGAGTACAAACAGTTTTCTTTTTTCGTTCCTCGGCAAAACTTCCTAGGTTCTCCAATGGTGAATTCTATTTTCTGCGTATGATACCATTTTTGCATACCATTAGGGTAGCTGCATTCCGACTTCGGGATACAGTTGGGAATTGAACCTAAAGATTTTGACAGGACTGTCGGGAGGCACCTCCCTGCTCTTTCTGTGTGTGTGTTGTTTGGTGTGTTTTTTTGTTTTTTTTTTATTGTCGTGAGTTCTTTTGACGTGCACAAGTCCATAAGTACACGGGTCTGACTGGGTTAGAGTCTCCTCCGAAAGACTTGACATTCATTTTGATTTTCCCGTCAAACTGGGAAGAAAGGGCAAGGCTGGGAATCGAACCCAGAACCTCACGATTAGCTTGTTATGCAGACGAACGTTTAAACCGTCCAGCCACCGTCCGTTTTTGAGTAGAAAATGAACTAATGGCGAAGAAAAAAAACAGGCTGGGAGATAGTTCAGCCAGCAAAACTACACAGCTTTCAGAGAATGGCCTGTTTCTCCATGGTTGAATATCTTCCCTGTTTCTCCTTAGTTGAATTTCTTCCCTGTTTCTCCTTGGTTGAATATCTTCCCTGTATCTCCATGGTTGACTATCTTCCCTGTATCTCCATGGTTGAATTTCTTCCCTGTTTCTCCTTGGTTGAATATCTTCCCTGTTTCTCCATGGTTGACTATCTTCCCTGTTTCTCCTTAGTTGAATTTCTTCCCTGTTTCTCCTTGGTTGAATATCTTCCCTGTATCTCCATGGTTGAATTTCTTCCCTGTTTCTCCATGGTTGAATTTCTTCCCTGTTTCTCCTTAGTTGAACTATCTTCCCTGTTTCTCCATGATTAAACACCTGTCTTGCTTTTCTACTATTGTTTCTTCACTGTTTTTCCAAGGTTAAATATTCCTCCTGTTTTTTTCACTGTTGAATATCTGTCCTGTTTTTCCACTGTTGAATATCTGTCCTGTTTTTCCACTGTTGAATATCTGTCCTGTTTTTCCACGGCTAATTATTTTACCTGGTTTTCTATGGTTCAACATCTCTCCTGGTTTTCTATGGTTCAACATCTCTCCTGGTTTTCTATGGTTCAACACCTCTCCTGGTTTTCTATGGTTCAACATCTCTCCTGGTTTTCTATGGTTCAACAACTCTCCTGGTTTTGTCTATGGCTGAATATTTTCCCTGTTGTTCCATGGCGTGATATTTTCCATTTTTTCTTGTGGTTGAAATGTGTACTTGTTTTTACATGGTTGATATCTCCCCTGTTTTTTCCATCGCTTAATTTTTAAGCTTTTCCCTACGGGTAACCCACTATAGGGTAACCAACATTCTACTAACCCTTCTCTCGTATCACCCACTTACGGGTTGGGTAGAGTACAAATGTGCACAGTGTGTGTGTACTGGGAAAGAGGGGTTCACTCCCCTAACGTAGGGATAGTGTTCAAACTGTTTTTCCATGGTTGAATATTTTCCAGTAACCTTACAAGCACACCTGCTAGTGGCTTGTATTCCTGTGTATAGACATACATGCCCGCAGAAGATAAAGTAAGCACGTTAAAGAATCCGTCATCGACGTAAATACAGGGTCGGTCGAGACGGGATAGCTCAGTGGTCAGAGTACTTGCTTTCCCCCAGCTAATGTTAAGCAGCATCGAGCGTGTCACCAATTGGATGGGTGACCGTTTGCGCGCCTTGGCTTCAGTACAGTCCCCCAGTTCACCCAGCTGTCAACCTGCCTTCTTTAGGGTCAGCGAAGGTAAAGCAGCGAGGGAGAGGAGATGGGCGCCGCCCTCAATATGCTGGCCCCTAGAGAATTGAGGTCTGTGACGCCTCGCTTCCCCACGACAACATAGGTTATGGGAGACCTTGACCTTTTACCTTTAGGAGGCAGAAACAGGAAGTAGCCAGCAGGTGAGACACCTCAGGCTTCAGTCAAGCCTCCACCGGCCTGCAGGTGTCAGCGTCTGATGCCGGAGCTGGGGCAGTGGCTGCAGGTGTGTAGTGCTGCCTGCGCTGCATCACCTCTGGGCGACAGGGGGACAGGCAGACAGACAGACAGACAGACAGACAGACAGGCAGACAGACAGACAGGCAGGCAGACAGACAGGCAGGCAGGCAGGCAGGCAGACAGACAGACAGACAGACAGACAGACAGGCAGACAGGCAGACAGGCAGACAGACAGGCAGACAGACAGACAGACAGACAGGCAGACAGAGAGACAGACAGACAGGCAGACAGACAGACAGGCAGGCAGACAGACAGACAGACAGACAGGAAGGAAAGAAGGAAGGAAGGAAGGAAGGAAGGAAGGAAGAAAGAAAGAAAGGATGGATGGAAGGATGGAAGGAAGGAAGAAAAGAAAGGACATGAAAGAAGAAAGAAAGAAAGGAAAGAAAAGAAAAAGGGACGAAAGAAGGAAGGAAGGAAGGAAGAAAGAAGAAAGGATGGATGGAAGGATGGAAGGAGGAAGAAAAAGAAAGAACATGAAAGAAGAAAGAAAGAAAGGAGAAAAGAAAGAAAGGACGAAAGGAAGAAGGAAGAAAGAAAGAAAGGCTGGAAGGCACAAAGAAAGAAAAGAGGAAAGAAAGAAAGTATGAAAGGAACGAAAGAAAGAAAGAGAGATGACACTCCATTCAATCAGCCAACAGTGGTGTGTAGTGTGTAACATTATGATCAACATTTCTATACAATGTACAACAGGACACAGTTTTTATTGTGAATGGTGTGTAATTGTCAGCAATATTTCTATAGAATATACAACAGAACTCTATTATTATTGTCAGTGGTGTGTATCGGATGATCAATACTTCTATCATGTACAACAGAACAATGTTTTTATTGTGAATGCTGTGTGTTGTGTCATGGATATTTCTATACAAAATACGACAGGACACTGTTTTTTAAAAAAAATTGTCGATGGTGTGTGTTGTTTTGTGGGTATTTCTATACACTGTACAACAGCACACTATTGTTAACATAACATAAACATTAAAAAAAAGTATCCCTGTGTCATTTGTGTAATCATGACGCATGTGTTCATATCCTTACTATTTTGTAGACACTTTTTCGAAAAATTGGGGTTGGGGGGGGGGGTTGAAAAGTCTGTTAATTCCCTTTGGTACATATGTCTGCTGTTATGCCAAGGAAAAGCAACTTCTCTAGTGATTGTAACTGGAACAGAAAATAAAGGAAAGAATGCAGGGAAAAACGGACAGAAAGTATTCGTCAGCAGATAGCACTGACTGACCAGGAGGTGCTGAGGGCAAACAGTCCTCTTCTTCCACGAACGCTCAGACAACAATGGTTGTTGTCTGTAACATGATCGAAAATGCGTTGCGCTGCCGATATGCACCTGACAAGTCAGGCCCAGCGTATCCACTTCGGCGTGGCAGAGAATTGCTATCTTTCAAGGCTTTCCTGAAAAAAGGCAGGAGAATGGACCAAGAAGGCAGAAAATAGACAAGAAGGAGGTGACATGAAGAAAAGGAGCAAAGCAGAAACGAAAAAAGAGAGGGATAGAAAAGAGGGAATTCCTAGCAGAGACTTTCCAGAAGGCGGGGATGTTATTTATACTGACAGGCGTCCAGGCATCCCCACGGGGGAAAGGGCAAAGAGGGATACATATGTGCAGTGACTATGTACAACCTTTGGTGGACCGGATATCGATGGGCTCAGAACAGATTGACTGACCACAGAGGGCACAGACAGACAAGGAGGTGATGGGCACAGACAGACAAGGAGGTGATGGGCACAGACAAGGAGGTGATGGGCACAGACAAGGAGGTGATGGGCACAGACAAGGAGGTGATGGGCACAGACAGACAAGGAGGTGATGGGCACAGACAAGGAGGTGATGGGCACAGACAAGGAGGTGATGGGCACAGACAAGGAGGTGATGGGCACAGACAGACAAGGAGGTGATGGGCACAGACAAGGAGGTGATGGGCACAGACAAGGAGGTGATGGGCACAGACAAGGAGGTGATGGGCACAGACAAGGAGGTGATAGGCACAGACAAGGAGGTGATGGGCACAGACAAGGAGGTGATGGGCAGACAGCACAGACAAGGAGGTGATGGGCACAGACAAGGAGGTGATGGGCACAGACAGACAAGGAGGTGATGGGCACAGACAAGGAAGGCATGGACAGACTTTATTGACACATCTCAGGCCGCAAGAGTACAGTCACGATTATTTACAGGGTGCGTGATGTGGAGAGACACCGTGGACAACAACAGTGCAGAGCTGGCTAATGGACACAGAGGTGACTTTTCCACTGTGCAGTGACTGTGCCGCGGGAATGAACAACACAGTGATGACACAGGGCCGTGTCCTACACAGTGATTGTTTGTCTTTGACAATGTGGGTCAGGGGTTATCTGCAATGACTGTGTTCAAAATGAACGGTATGGGTGATGGACAATGCATGGATGAATCAATGAATGAGATAAGAGAGCAGTTTCTATGAAATGAATTAATGATGAGTCACACATCCTGTGTGAATTTGTGAACAAATGACTCACAATGTATGAATTTGTGATGGTTGATGACTGTTTGCTTACACTGCTTCATTAATGAATATATGGACACATCCTGAATGAATAACTGATGTCCACTAGTTATTCGTGTTGATTGATGAATGAAAACTTTTTGGTCAGTTGCATTTTCGTCACCCCAAATCACATCTAGAATTTGAAAGGAGAGAGAGAGAGAGAGAGAGAGAGAGAGAGAGAGAGAGAGAGAGAGAGAGAGAGAGAGAGAGAGAGAGAGAGAGAGACGTCAACAAAGAAACAAACAAACAAGTCCTAAAAACATAAATAAAAAGGCCACCACCACATACAAAAATCGAAGAACATCACATGGCTCACTTATGGTAACGTAGTGTTAAAATCTGATGCATTCTCTTCTTCTTCATCAAACGCTCAGACAGCAACTATCGTTGTCTGTCATATGATAAAAAATGCGTTGTGCTGCCGTTAAGCGCCTGACAAGTGCAGGCCCAGCGTATCCGACTTTGAGGTATACAGGAGCTATACTTTGTACATGCTCTTGTCAACAGTTTCTTGAAATTATGAAATGAAGACATTACACCAGAATGACTGAACCTTTGCAAATTTAGATATTTCTATAAAATGTTGTCAAATGCACCCTATATACATGTGCAGACTTATGCATTAAAAATCACTTTCCTTATTTCGAGGATAATGGAATAAGCACTCCTGTGGGGGTTTTTTAAACATACATTCCCCGTGTGCATGGAGTATTGTAAATTTTGTCATCCGTTCCCACCAGCACACAATAGCCTGCTCTACTCTTCCGAAAGGCGGAACGGGTTTTAACGTGTGCGCAAGATGTTCTGCCTGCGTTCGCACATGGGACTTCGGTTTATAGTCCTACCTTTCTTTTTTTTAAAAATTTATCTTTAAGGTAATTAACCCTTCTGTGATGCGCTTTTAAAAAGTTCAGAAAGCCTTTAGACATCCCAGTTTCTGGCCCAGGCCAAAAGCTATATCAGTCAATGGTGTAAGCTAAGTGTTAAAGCTATACAACATTGTTGTTATGCTTTAAAATATTATGTTCAGATTACCTTCAGCCACGACTCTCCTTTCAAGGTGATAAAAACAATCTTCTGAGGACGGAGTATCGCTGCCTATGTAGCGAGATAGTTACCAATATTCATGCTCGCAAACTTCTCATCCAGTGTGTACTTACACTCTCACTGATTTCTGAGTGGGATGAGGGTGGGGGGGGGGGGGGGGGGGGGGGGGGGGGGGGTCAGAGAGTATTTTCTGGATGACCCCCAGGTTGCTAAGATGGGCACCTTGCAGCAACAACAACAACAACATGCGTCACAATTTGAGGAGAAGAACAACAAAATGCTCGAAGATAAATACATGTTAACAGTGGTAAGAAAATGATGTGAAAAATGTCAACAGTGACCACAAAATGCCCATGAGGAATGTTACAACACATTATTGCACAACTGAGTAGGCCAGGGTGTATGGCCTTTGTGTGTGTGTGTGTGTGTGTGTGTCGCGCGCGCACGTACACATTTGGACTTGTTAGAACTATTAATTGTTACTGGTTGCATGTCTGTGTATGAATGAGTTGAGTGCAAGCGCTTTGATTTGTCTCTGCAAGATATAGCGCTATATAAATTTCCTTTATTATTATCATTATTATTAACAGTGTGCACTGCTTATAGTAAGTACTCGCTTACACAACAGAACAAAATGTACACATACATAGGTGACTGTGCTACATGCAAAGACATTCAACATCACACTACATAATAAACCCACGATGCATTGTGTATCATTGCATAATAAAAGAAAATTTAGAAAATAATCATACTATACGCAAAAAACAACCACGTAATAATTGAGGCAATAAGTGTACCAAAGATGGCTTAACAATTTTTGTGCATGAGGCTCCGATATGTACGTGATATTAAAAAAACATTCACAAAAATATATAACATGAATCAACAACATATCCACAAAATATAGCATATTTGATGGAATCCACAGTTAATAAAACATATATGGGTTTAGTTGTTAAACTGACGCCATTTGTATTGTGGAAAGAGCGCTTAACTCTAAATGCACTGGGCATGTGCAGGCTGCAATTCAAAGTTACTGCCCAGAATATAGCGTGTAAGGCAGGGCAGTCGGAGCTGTGTCTCACAGAGGCGTCCTTGGTGTCCATTGCCACATGAGCGTCTCTCTCTCTGGTATAGCCTCCATATACAGCATGGACAACCAGAATATAGCATCTGTTTTTGTTGCGGGGGGGGGGGGGGGGGGGGGGGGAGGGAGGGATGGGGGAATGCAGCTGAGACTTTGTGTTTTTAACAAACAGTTTTGCCTGTCTGTTAATTTGAATATTTTACTCTCTAAATTGTGGTTTTTAGATCCCTCTCTTGTTACTGGAAAAACGAATCGGGTTTTTGTGAACCTTTGGGATGGAATGCTAGTATTGGAATGTTGTAGAATAGGAAGATTCCGGTTGCTTCTTCCACGTGTGTGTGTGTGGTGTGTGTGTGTGTGTGTGTTGTGTGTGTGTTGTGTGTGTGTGTGTGTGTGCGTGCGTGCGTGCGTTTCTTTGCTTGCTTGTCGTTGTCGTCGTTGTTATTATTATTGTTGAGTTTAATGATTCTGGTTAGTAAGGGCTATTCAAAGCGAAGACGTGAACAGGCACACCCATGTCCATGACTACAGCCTGTGTTACAACAGCCATGGTGACCTCCTGACCCCTCTCCAGAGCAGCGGGCTTGATGCTCTGCCAGTCAGCACAGCAGCCACCAGGCCACAGGCAGAAGACGTCCCTCTATTTCTTCCAGCATCACTGGACTGACGGACCCCATTAGCCGAGTGGTTTTTAAGACCGTTCGACTTCAATCCCATCGTTCCATGAAGTCGTGGGTTCCAATCTCGGCGGCGTCTGGTGAATTAAGGGTGAGGATTTTTACCATCTCCCAGGTCAACTTCAAGTGCAGACCTGCCAGTGCCTTCATTCTTTTTGCGCACAATCGCAGGTAGAAGATCAAACATGCAGGCTAAAGATTCTGTAACTGATGGAAGCGGTCGGTGGGTTATGAAAACACGACCATGTCCAACATACATCTCCGAAGTCGGAATGTGGCTACCGTCACGGTGGGCAGCAAACAGTCACAACACAACATCTCACCAGCGGTGAACCTCGCAGCTCTAGCCGAGGAACGAACAAAAAAAAGACTCCACATTTTAAGCATTGCCAACTTCGCTGAACAGTCATGTTCTATTCAATATCTACCACAAAAATCTAGTTACATATGTGAGCGCACGCACATTCACCTAGCTGCCTCCGTGCATGCATGTGTAAGCGTGTGCGATGGAAGCGCTTGTATACATGGTAAGGGGGTAGGGAGTGTATATTCCTGAACGTGCACGCACGCACACACACACATACTGACAGGCCTATGCACGCTAGTTTACGACTGTGAATGACATTCCAGTCCTTGACCAACTTTCCCTGCAGAAAAAAGCAGCCTGCCTAGCACTTGATAGCAGGGCGCACAGTGTTCCAACAGGTGGGGATGACCAGTGTCCTCCCATTCGCAGCCCTGTCTTCTGTGGTCAGCCTGCAGTCTGTCAACAAGAAGGGCAAGGCAAGCTGACCACTGACACTCTTCGGACGGAGACAAGCCAAGTCTGACCTGTGCTAGCAAAAAAGAAAAAAAAAGTCCATCTCCGCAGAAAAACAATGATGAAGCGTGTCTGTCACTTTTGTTACGACAGGGGTGAACGATCCGATATGTTTAGCTTTCTCGTGAATGAAGGAGTGGCAGGATGGATGGATGGACGGACGGATGGATGGATGAATGGATGAATGAATGAATAAATGAACAATGCAAAAGAATAAATGATACGATGGAATTTTTAAAAAACCACAGAACAAGAAGAATGGAATGAACAGAAAGATGGATAAAGGCGAAATGGCCGGAAAATGGCGGAATAACGGGTCGTGCCACCGTGCAATGACCGTTTTGTGGAAGGGTGCCACATGACAAGGTGCCAGACATCTTCTTACTGAACGCTCAGACAGCCACAGTTGTTATCTTTCAATTCTTTCTGGAAAACAGCAGAAGAATGGGCCAAGAAGGCAGAAAACAGACAAGAGGGAGGCGATAAGAAGAGAAGGAACAAGGCAGAAACAAAGAGAGGGTAATCCTAGCACTGAATGTCCAGAAGGTGGGGATGCTATTTATACAGACAGGCCCCCGGCGTTCCCATGGGGAGGCCAGTCAGCCAGGAACACTGTGTGTGTTGCTGGGCAGAATCTGATGTACGCTCCGCTTCTTCCCTCTGTCATGTTTGTTCAGCAGACCCCTCTGTTTAGTCTCTTGCCCAGGGTTTGGGAGGGTGTTTGGTGTTCAGTGCTTCCAGGGTCAGTGACTTTAGGTCATCGTCTGTGTGGCACTCTTTGCTCCCAACACCTGGGATGTTGAGCGTGACCTTCGTCCGTTCCCAAAGAGCTTCCGTCATGGCGGATGACAGAGTGAAGAATTCCGGGAAGTGAGTGGATAAGTATAGATGGACGGACAGGTGGACATGATGGATGGATGTAATGGGTGAGTAGATAGATGGATGGGTGAATGAATGCATAGAGGGATGGAGGGACGGACAGATAGATGGATAGATGGATGGATAGATGGATGGATGGATGGACAGATGGATGGATGGATAGATGGATGGATGGACAGATGGATGGATAGATGGATGGATGGATAAACGGACGGACGGAAGAACGGATGCATTACTGGATGGATGGCCGAATATATTTATTCCAAACAGTCACTTCCCCATCACCTGCAAAAAGCTACACTGTCTCCCATCCCCTCCCTTTAAAAATAAACCGCCACCACCACCACCACCACCAACATCAACAACACTAACAACAACAACAACAAGTAGTAGTTCACAACAACAACAACGACAACAGCAACTAGCTGTCCTGCGGTGACCCCAGGCTGCTGACCCCGCTGTCCAGGAGAGCAGGCTGACCCGGGCCACTGTGGTCCGCAGCCTGCAGGCGATGCTGGGGCGAGGTGTGGGGCAGGAGGGTGGGGGGCTGCTGTGAGGGGGGGCCGCTGGGGATGAGGGGGGGCTGCTGTGAGGGGGGGCCGCTGGGGAGGAGGGCGGCAGTCAGGCCGTGGTCCTGGGTCAGCAGGGCCGGGGCACTCAGCTGCTCCAGAGGCGCCACGCGGTTTGACCTCAGCCCGGAGGAAGGCAGGCCCTGCAGGAGACACAGGGGAGACAACTCAGCCTGAGCACAGCACACAGGGGAGACAACTCAGCCTGAGCACAGCACACAGGGAGACAACTCAGCCTGAGCACAGCACACAGGGAGACAACACAGCCTGAGCACAGCACACAGGGAGACAACTCAGCCTGAGCACAGCACACAGGGAGACAACTCAGCCTGAGCACAGCACACAGGGAGACAACTCAGCCTGAGCACAGCACACAGGGAGACAACTCAGCCTGAGCACAGCACACAGGGAGACAACACAGCCTGAGCACAGCACACAGGGAGACAACAGCCTGAGCACAGCACACACACACACATCCCTGGATCGCTGGTCGAGAGGTAACGCGCCTGCCTAGAAAGCCAAAAGTCCGGGTCGGAAGTGTGCGGTGGTTCGATCCCCGTTTGGGCCTGAAACTTTTTTTCCTGCCCATCTATTAGATCATGAGTGGTGGGTGGTCTGGGTGTTAGGATGAGACGATAAACTGAGGTCCCGTGTGTTGCGTAAAAATGTTATAGCGCACGTAAAAGAACCCACTGCAACAAGAGAGTTGTTCCTGGGAAAATTCTGTAGAAAAAACCCACTGTGATAGGGGAACAAATACAGCTGCAGACAGGAAAAAGAAAAAAAAAGGTGGCGCTGCTCTTGTGGCGACGCGCTCTCCCCGGGGAGAGCAGCCCGAATTTCGTGCAGAGAAATCTGCCGCGCCTTAAAGTGGTATAAATAAATAAAATAAAATAAATAAATGAATAAATAAAATCCAACATAACTTAGTCCAGGGTCCAAGGCCCAGTGCTAGAAATAGCGTACCCTTTCCTTATACTAAGTCCAAGAGTGGTCAGTTC
>CM054137.1:79746483-79748983 GCA_028751875.1 Rapana venosa | reverse complement strand
CACTATATATATACACACACAGATATATACACATACATACACATATACACACATATATACACATATACACACATATACACACATATACACATACACACACATGTACACCCATATACACATATATACACATACACACATATATACTCACACATACACATATATACACATATACACACATATATACACATATATACACATATGCACACATATATACATATACACACATATATACACCACATATACACACATATATACACATATATACACATATATACACACATATACACACATATATACACACATACACACAATATACACATATACACATATACACAAATATACACACATACACACATATACACACATATATACAGATATATACACATACATATACACATACATATACACATATACACACATATACACATATATACACACATATACACACATATACACATACACACACATATATACACATATACACACATGTACACACATATACACACATACATACACATATACACACATATATACATATACGCACATATACACACATATACACACATATACACACATATACACACACATATACACACATATATACATATACGCACATATACACACATATACACACATATACACACATATACACACACATATACATACACAGCACACAGAAAACATATACACACACAGCACACATATACATACACAGCACACAGTACACATATACACACACACACCACACATATACACACACAGCACACAGCACACAGCACACATACACACACACACACACACACACACACACACACACACACACACACACACACAACACACACACACACACACACACACACACACACACACAGGGGACGGGATAGCCTGGTGGTTAAGTGATGTATTCGCGATCTGCTGACCCGGGTTCAATTGTCGTTCAAGAGGATTTTTCCTCTGGAGTTAACATCAGTGCCGACTCCACTCTTCCCCCAAAAGTCCTTTAGATGAGTCTATAAACCGAGGCCCCGTGTGCGAACGCACGTAGAACATCTTGCGCACACGTTAAAACCCGTTCCACTTTTCGGAAGAGTAGGCCATTGTGTGCCGATGGGAACGATAACAAAATTTACAAAACTGCATACACACGGGGGCTGGATTTTTAAAAAAAGCACATGAGTGCTTATTCCATTATCCTCAAAATAAATAAATAAATAAATGAAATAGAGCCGAGTGGTTAACACCGTTCCACTTCCCTCCTCACGGGTCCATGAAGTCGTGGGGTCAAATCTCGGTGGCAGCGTCAGGTGAATTAAGGGGTGGCGATTTTTGTTAATGATTTTTATTTTATTTTATTTTATTTTATACCACTTTAAGTCACGAGATTTCTCTGCGTGAAATTCGGGCTGCTCTCCCCGGGGAGAGCGCGTCGCCACAAGAGCAGCGCCACCCTTTTTTTTTTTTTTTTTTGGTCTGCAACTGTATTTGTTTCCCTATCAGAGTGGCTTTTTTCTAAGAATTTTGCCAAGGACAACTCCCTTGTTGCCGTGGGTTCTTTTACGTGCGCTGAAAATTTTTTGTAACACACGGGACCTCGGTTTATCGTCTCATCCGAAAGACTAGCGCCCAGACCACCACTCATGGTCTAATGGATGGGGAAAAATTTCGGGCCCGAACGGGGTACGAACCACGCACACACCCGACCCGGACTTTTCGCATTCTAGACAGGCGCGTTACCTCTAGACCACCGATCTCTCTCAGGTCAACTTCGAGTGCAAACCTGCCAGTGCCTTCATTTCTTTCATGTATATACACAGGTAGAAGATAAAAAATATGCACGTTAAAGATCCCGTCATTGATGTCAGAGTTCGGTGGGTTACGGAAAGGCGAACATACCCAGCATGCATCCCCGAAGTCAGAATGCGAATACGCAGAATCTCAGCATCGGTGAACTCGGAGCTCTGGCCGAGGAACGAAAGGGAAATTAAAAGAAGACCTAGAGAGAATGGAGACAGACTAGTTGCTGATGTGTCCAATAGCTGATTCAGCTCTTATTTGACCACGAATGTTTTCACAGAAGGAAAGGTCTTTTGAGGGACCAAGGCAGGAAAGGGAGTTTGTGTGTTTGACCAGGTGAGGACAGAGCAGTCTGCAATCTGAAACAGCGCCCCACATCACTCCAGACCATCCCCCTCCACCCCCCAACCACTCCAGTTTTCATCACCCCCACTCTCAACTCCACTCCAGTTTTCACCACCAACTCTACTCTACTCCAATTTTCAACACCCCACCCCACTCAACTCCACTCGAGTTTTCACCACCCACCCCACTCAACTCCACTCCAATTTTCACCACCCACTCCATTCCACTCTTTACCACCCCAGTCTACTCCAATTTTCACCACCAAATTTCACTCAACTCTTGTTCAATTTTCACCACCCACTCCACCCCACTCCAGTTTTCACCACCCCATTCAACTCCACTCTATTTTCACCACCTCAAT
>CM054137.1:79738983-79741483 GCA_028751875.1 Rapana venosa | reverse complement strand
CCACCCACACTCACTTAACACAACAATGTGACACAAACACTCCAACCACAAAAAACAACCCCCAACCCCAACCCCCACCCCCAACCCCCACCCCCACCTCCAAACAACATCTTCCCGAACCCCCATCACCCCCCCACCCCCAAACATCACCCCCTCTCCTCCCTCCCCTCCCCCCCCCCCCCCCCTCCCCAAGCCCAAGCCCAACAGTACCCCCGAAGACGGAGTAGTTCCAGTAGTCGAAGGAGCAGGAGATGAACTTCTTTTGGTCGGGCATGACGACAGTGACCACGTGGGGAGGGCGCAGGACGGACCAGGCGGCCAGAGTGACGGCCATGACGGCCGGCAGGAAGACCAGCCTCTGCAGCAACACCCTGTCCGTCAGGTTCACCTTGCGCCGGCTGTTGAAGATCACCGAGATCCTGGAATGATAATGATAATAATGATGATGATAATAAGAAGAAGAAGAAGAAGAAGAAGAAGAAGAAGACTAAAAATTAAGAATAACAACAATAACAACAACAACAATAATAATAATAACAACAACAACAACAACAACAAACAACAACAACAACAACAACAACAACAATAATAATAATAATAATGTATGGAATTTATATAGCGCTGAATCTTGTAAAGCAACAAATCAAAGCGCTCAGATGACTTTTTTTTTTTATATATATCGAGGATAATGGAATAAGCACTCATGTGCTTTTTTTTTTTTACATCTAGTCCCCGTGTTTTGTAAATTTTGTCATCTGTTCCCACCAGCACACAATGGCCTACTCTTTCGAAAAGCGGAACAGGATTTAACGTGTGCGCAAAATGTTCTGCATGCGTTCGCACACGGGGCCTCGGTTTATAGTCTCATCCGAAACGCACACACATGGGGAGAGATGCTGGGTATGTTCGTGTTTCCGTAACGCACCGAACACGCAAGAACCCCTCTTTCCCAGGACACATGCACTGTGTACATGTGTGCGCTACCGTAACCCAGTAGTGGGTGATACAGAGGGAAGGGGTAGGATATGGTTGGTTGCCCAACAGCGGGCTACCCGTAGGGAAAAGGTTAATGTGCATTTTTAATCTTCTGCATATGTAGATACACGAAAGGAATAAAAGCACTGGCAGGCTTGCACTTGAAGTTGACCTGGGAGATCTTTTTAAAAAAAAATCCCCACCCTTAATTCACCAGACTCCGCCGAGATTCGAACCCACGACTTCATGAGCCCTTGGGTCTGAAGTTGAATTGTCTTAACAACTCGGCTATAGCGTACGTCATTTGTGACTTTTCAAAACGAACCGAATAACTTGTCACCAGCAAGTACATTACTCACAGTCCATGATCACTGATAATGATATAATGAATAAATGGAATTTGTATAGCGCTATATCTGGTAAAACAAATCAAAGAGCTGAAACAAACTAGACGAACAGTTCTGACAAAATCACAGCAGCCTGGGACAGTGAATGGCAGCCCAGTCCTTGTTTTATTGGATCCAGAAAATCTACAAGGTTTTCCGTCCGCCACACAAAGTCCATCCCCCCACCATCCCTGTGGTATTTCCAGAAGGGCATGTCAGTCCCAGAGCTGTTTCCACATCAATGACCCATCAACCGTGCTTCTTTTACCACATTGTCCTCCACATCAGTGACCCATCAACCGTGCTTCTTTTACCACATTGTCCTCCACATCTGTCCCATCAACCGTGCTTCTTTTACCACATTGTCCTCCACATCAATGACCCATCAACCGTGCTTCTTATTACCAATTGTCCTCCATCAATGACCATCAACCGTGCTTCTTTTTCCCATTGTCCTACAAAATCAATGACCCATCAACCGGTATGTTAGCACATTGCCTCAACATCAATGACCATAACATGTGCTTCTTTGTCCCACAATTGTCCTCTGCATCGTCTTCAGCTGGCAGTCTTGCCCGAACAGGGAAAAGAGTGCAGAAGGAGGTTGTGATAAAAGCTTGTCCGTCTCCTCAGTCACTTTTCTTTGGCGCCATAGACGGAAAGAAAGTGCACTGCAGACAGAGAGAGAGAGAGAGAGTGCAGATTGAGAGGAGGTGAGAGAGAGAGAGAGAGAGCAGCAGGACAGAGAGACAGAGAGAGAACGAAGAGAGGTGAGCTGCTAGATGAAGCAGGACATTATGACAATGGAGAGAGTACTCCCAGCAGTATTTCTGTCAGAGAACAACAATGTGCAGCTTCTTCTGTCAGCCTACCAGCACTGACAGGCAGTGACAGGTCACTTTGTCTGCTCATGGTTTGAAGGCAAGGCTTGAGTAGTAGAAGAAAAGCTAGCTGCTCATGCATTAGCAAGTATGAGAGGAATCAATGGCCTGTGTGGAAGCGCGCGCGTGTGTACAAGCCTTGCTTATCTGCTGACTATGGATTACAGCTCTGTATGTCTGTCTGGTTGTGCACCAGCCATCCCATCCTATTTCATCCTGTCCCATCCCTCCCTCCCCGCTTCCCCTCCTCTCCTCACC
>CM054137.1:79711483-79733983 GCA_028751875.1 Rapana venosa | reverse complement strand
TTTTTAATGACAACAGTAAAGATCAACAAGTCCAAGGATCAGGAAAGCAATAACTCTATCAGGGGACATAACCTTTTCTCACAGTGAGTCAACAAAGGGAGACGATTCCTTTGAAACGCTATCAGAGAGGGTTTATTTTTGGAGAAAAGTCAAAACCATTGCGACTGTGACAAGGGGAGATCATTACAACTGAGTCACGGAAAGCTTGGCTTCCGGTGCAGAAAGGGGAGATCAATCCGTCTTCTGCCGATCTGGGCTTGTGAAGGTTAATTCAGGGATCATGAAAAGGGAAGTGGCTGAGATTGGTTGTCTGACAAACTGCTATGTCCTTCCACGCTTTGGTGACTCTTGCAGTGGTGTGGCTCCTTAGAAATGGCTAATGGTGTTCTCTTGACTTTCTGCTCACATACACACGGTCACACAAACACACACTCACACGCGCGCGCGCGCGCGCAAGCACGCATGCACGCACACAAGTGCGAGCGCATGAGAAAGAACAATTTTGGGGGGAACATTTTTTTATTTTTCAGAGGGTAATAGATTAAGCATTACATGCTTTTTTACATCCATCCCTCGAAGAGAGAGAGAGAGAGAGAGAGAGAGAGAGAGAGAGAGAGAGAGGGGGGGGGGAGTTCACAAGCAATCTATCATTTGTGTAAATGCTTTGTCGAACGCTCAGAAAGCAAATATCGTTTTCTGTCATATGAGCAAAAATGCGTTGCGCTGCCGTTAAGCGCCTGACAAAGCAGGCCCAGCGCATCCGACATCGGCGTGGGAGAGAATCGTTATCTTGTAAGTCTTTCTGGAAAAAGGGCAGAAAAATGACCAAGAATGCAGAAAATAGAGAAGAGGGAGGTGACAAGAAGAAAAGGAACGAGGCATAAACAAAGAGAGGGATAGAAAAGAGGGAATTTCTAGCACAGAATTTCCGGGAGGTGGGGATGCTGTTTATACGGACAGCCCCCCGACATCCTCACGGGGGAAATCCTGGGTCTATGAAAGGAAACTGTAAAGTCCTGGGTCTATCTCTACTACAAACTGACAAGTCCTGGGTCTATCTCTGAAAACTGAAGTTATGGGTCTATCAAAGGAAACTGTCAAGTCCTGGGTCTATCTGTACTACAAACTGACAAGTCCTGGGTCTATCTGTACTACAAACTGTCAAGTCCTGGGTCTATCTGTACTACAAACTGACAAGTCCTGGGTCTATCTGTACTACAAACTGACAAGTCCTGGGTCTATCTGTACTACAAACTGACAAGTCCTGGGTCTATCTGTACTACAAACTGACAAGTCCTGGGTCTATCTGTACTACAAACTGACAAGTCCTGGGTCTATCTGTACTACAAACTGACAAGTCCTGGGTCTATCTGTACTACAAACTGACAAGTCCTGGGTCTATCTGTACTACAAACTGACAAGTCCTGGGTCTATCTGTACTACAAACTGACAAGTCCTGGGTCTATCTGTACTACAAACTGACAAGTCCTGGGTCTATCTGTACTACAAACTGACAAGTCCTGGGTCTATCTGTACTACAAACTGACAAGTCCTGGGTCTATCAAAGGAAACCGTAAAGTCCTGGGTGTATCTCTGAATTGGTCTGGCGCTCACAGAACCACTCCCAGAGAGTTATGTGTGGATGTTTGCTTTGGGAATGTTTGCTGTGGGAATGTTTGCTTTGGGAATGTTTGCTGTGGGAATGTTTGCTGTGTGAATGTTTGCTTTGGGAATGTTTGCTGTGGAAATGTTTGCTGTGGGAATGTTTGCTGTGGGAATGTTTGCTGTGTGAATGTTTGTTGTGTGAATGTTTGCATCATCAACATCATCACCATCACCACAACCATCATCATCATCATCCCCATCACCGTCGTCGTCATCAACACCACCAACATCATCATCATCATCATCATCATCATCAACACCATCACCATCCTCCTCCTCCTCACTATCACCATCATCATCACCACCACCACCATCATCATCACCACCACCATTATCACAATTATTATCATCATCATCATTATCATCATTATTGAGGACGGGATAGCTCAGCCGTCATAACACTCGCTTTCCCCCCAGCCAAGTTAAGCAGCGTCGAGCGTGGTTACCACTTGGATAGGTGACCGTTTGCGCCGCGCCTTGGCTTCAGTACAGTTCCCCCAGTTCACCCAGCTGTAAATGGGTACCTGCCCTCTTTAGGGTCAGGGAAGGTAAAGCAGCGAGGGAGAGGAGATGGGCGCCGCCCTCAATATGCTGGCCCTGGAGAAGTGAGGTCTGTGACGCCTCGCTCCTAACCAACGACAAAATAGATTATGGGACGCCCTTAGCTTTAGCTGTGTCATCATGATGCCTGTCCCCCTGCCCCTGCCCACTGACCAGCTCTGCCCTGTACTTGAAGGTGACGAAGGAGAGGGCGGCACAGGCCCCCATCAGCAGCAGCACCACCACCACCACCAGCGCCCTCACCCCCAGGTTGCTCTGGTGCAGGCAGGGCGTGTCGTCCACACACGTGTCGCACCCTCTCAGGCACGGCACACACCGGAACTTCCTGCACCACAGCAGTCATTTCAGTTCAGCGCGCGTCACAGAACCCACGGCAACCAAGAGAACGTTGTGTTCTTGGCGAAAATTCTGTCTGTAGAACAAAATTCGTTGTTATATAGGAGAAACAACGTATGCATGTATGCAAAAAAAAAAAGGGGGGGGGTTGTGGCGCTGAACTTGTGGCTACGCGCTGTCTTCCATGAATAGAGTAGACCGAATTTCACGCATGCTAACGATACACACACACACGCGCGCGCGCGCGCGCACACACACATACACACACACATGCACGTTTACCTCCACTTCCACCCCCACACACGCACGCGCGCACGCGATACAAGCACGCTCACCTCACTCAACCACCCCCACCCCCGCACACTACACCGCTACCCCCCCCCCCCCCCCATACAAACACACTACACCAATACCCCTCCCACCAACTCCACCCACACATCATCTATGCACCCCCCATTAACCCTCCCCCCCACATATACACACACCCCAACCCCCCTCTAACCCCACACCCTCAACCCCACCCAAACCCCCTCCATTCCCACCCTTACCCCCCCCCCCCCACACACACACACACACCACACACACACAAACACACACACACACACAGAGCACGAACGAACACACACACACACACGGAGCACGAACGAACACACACACACACCACACACACACACACACACACACACACACACACACACACACACACACACACACACACACACACACACACACACACACACACACACACACACACAAACACACACACACACACACACACACACAACACACACCCTACAACCCTACCCCTACCGACCCCCATACATACACACACACTACAATACCCCCTCCCCCCCCAATCCCCCATCCCACCCACACCTTCACCCTCACCCAAACCCCCTCCAACACCACCCAAACCCCCCTACACACACACACACACACACACACACACACACACACACACACACACACACACACACACACACACACACACACACACACACACACACACACACACACACACACAGAGGACGGGATAGCCTAGTGGTTAGAACATTGCGCTCGCAATCTGACGACCCGGGTTCGATTCCCGTTCAAGGGGATATTTTCCCCTGGAGTTAACATCAGTGCAGACTCCACTCTCCCCAAAAGTCCTTCGGATGAGACTATAAACCGAGACCCCGTGTGCGAACGCACGCAGAACATCTTGCACACACGTTAAATCCTGTTCCGCTTTTCGTAAGCGTAGGCCATTGTGTGCCGGTGGGAACAGATGACAGAATTTACAAAACACACGTTGACTGGATGTAAAAGAGCACATAAGTGCTTACTCCATTATCCTCGATATAAAAGAATAATATAAAATAAAGTATTAAAAAAAAATAAAACACACACAGACACACACACACACATACACCACACACCAGACATACACACACACACACACCACACGCACACACACATACACATACACACACACCACACACACACCACACATACACAACACACACACACACCACACACCACACAACACACATCACAACAACAAGACACACACACTCAACACACAGACACACAAACACACAAACACACACAACACACAACAACACACACACACACAACACACACACACAGAGCACACACACACACACAGAGTACGAACACACACACCACACACACTCACACACACACTCACACAACACACTCACACACCACACTAACCACACACACAACACACTAACACACACAAACACACAAACACACACACACAAACCCACACACACACGAGACACACACACACCTGACCCCCCCCCCCCCCCACACCATACACACAGACACACACACACCACACACACAACACAACCACCCCCCCATCCCCCACAAACCAAACACCCCCCCCCCCCCCCCCCACACCACACACACACACAACCACCACCCCATCCCCCCACACCCCCACCCCCACACACACAACCAACCACCCCACCCCCCCCCCCCACCCACACACACAACCACCCCCCACCCCCCACACACACACACCACCCCCCCCCCCCACAACACCACCCACACACACACACACAACCACCCCCACCCCCCCCCCCCCACACCCACACACAGACACTACTGACTCGGCAGCCTCCTGGGCGACACTCTGGGAGGAGTTGGCCTGGTCGAAGAAGTCGTCGATGTCGCGGCCCCTGAAGGCCCGCAGACTGTTGCCGCTGCCTCCTCCCTGCAGGGGGAAATAGTAGCCGTCCACACACTCACAGTTGTACGAGCCCCGCCTGAAGCCCTGCTGGCTGATGTGCACACACTGAACACACACACACAACCACACACACACACACACACAAGGACATGCGTGTACATGGGTGCGCGCGTTCACACACACACGCGCGCGCGCGCACGCACGCATGCGCGCGCACACACACACACACACGGACATGACTTTGACTTTGGCTTTGACATGCATGTACATGGGCGTGCGCGTTCACACACATACACATACACACACACACACACTTACACACACACACACACACACACACACACACACACACACACACACACACACACACACACACACACACACACACACACACACACACACACACACCACACACACACGGACATGCGTATACATGGGCGCGCGCGTTCACACACAAACACACACACACACACGCAGGCACGCACGCACGCACGCACACACATCTCTCTAATATCACTTAATGTGAAAAGACGTTAAATTAAAGAAGAAGTCACACACATAATTATGGACATGCGTGCGTGCATACACATGAACATGCGCGTAAGTACGCACACACACATGCACTTATGCATGCACATACATACATACATACATATATATATATATATATATATATATATATATATATATATATATATATATATATATATATATATATATATATACATACATGGGCGCACGCGTACACACACACATATACACACACGCACGAGCACACGTATGCACTACTGTTAAGTTACCTTTCTTTATTATTTTCTTTCATTTATTTTATTAGTTCTTTATCTCCGTCTAATATCAGTCATAGTGAATAGACATTCAATATTAGAATTAACGCACGCGCACGCGCACACACACGCACACATTCACCGCCACCACCACCACCACCATCATCAACACCAACACCACTCCCACCAAAAACCATACCACCAACAACAACAGGAACAACAAAATTATACCAACATGTATAATTTATAATGTATAAATGATCATCGTTATCGGCTGAATGCAGCGAGGAACGAACAGTTGAAGAGCGAGGCTGATCTCAGTGGAAACAGTTCATCAATACGCAATGCTAAGCTTCTTCAGAGATACCCAGGCTGGCACAATAGAGTCATTCCACCCTCCTGAACAGAACCAAAGTCTGCCGTCTACTTTCCTCATCCACAGCCATCACAAATGCAAGATTTTCTTTCACTCCATCTCATTTCGTGTTGCTTAAAGCCCTACTACAGGCCACAAAAGCCATAATCAGGGCTGTCACCTCACTCACTTCTGATGGTTTCAATTACATTCACTTGAAGTTCAAAACCAACACTTCACAATTCCTTTAAATATCCAACTCTGTCAACCTGAAAAAATAATACAGTACCTAAATGTTTACATTCCTTATAAGGCTGATATAACCAGGCTGTGCTGAGGACGCCAGCCATTCTACCTGATTGAGCATACCCATGTTACCAAATCGTAAAACAAAAGATAGCAAAAACTTTCAAAGTATATAGATACACATGAAAATGTCATATGGGCAATACCACTGCAGAATGGACATCCTGTGCCCATCTCAGTGTTTACAATATTACTACCTGGTCACTGTAAGACAACAATGCAGTCAAAATGTCATATAACTTAGAAAAAGGCAATAGTTGTGAGAAAGGAAGAGAGCTTACAGCACATAGAGAAAGAGAGAAAAAGAGAGAGAGAGAGAGAGAGAGAGAGAGAGAGAGAGAGAGAGAGAGAGAGAGAGAGAGAAAGCTCATCTGACCTCACCTACCTCACCTGACCTTATCTGACCCATCTGACCTCATCTGACCCCACCTGACCTCGCTGACCTAATCTAATCTCACATGACGTCACCTGACCTCACCTAACCTCACTGACCTCACCTGACCTTATCTGACGTCACCTGACCTCACCTGATCTCACCTGACCACGTCTGAACACTGTTGAACAAGGAAAGGTAAGCTGATCCAAACCAAAACAGTCAAGACAAACCAGCAGGTCATGTGTGGCCCTGCTTAACCTTGCCAAGCTAAACAGAGGTAAGTTCAGACCACCCTACACATCCCACCCCACCCAGCCCATCCTAGCCTAACCAAGCCAAGCCCACCCCAACACATGCCCGCCCACCCCACCCCCGCTCACTCCAGCCCACCCAGCATTGCCCACCCCAGCCCACCCTACCCCACCCCAGCCCACCCTACCCAACTCCAGCCCACCCTACCCCACCCCAGCCCACTCCAGCCCACCCTACCCCACCCCAGCCCACTCCAGCCCACCCTACCCCACCCCAGCCCACCCTACCCCACCCCAGCCCACCCTACCCCACCCCAGCCCACCCTACCCCACCCCAGCCCACCCTACCCCACTCCAGCCCACCCTACCCCACTCCAGCCCACCCTACCCCACTCCAGCCCACTCCAGCCCACCCCAGCATTGCCCACTCCAGCCTACCCAGGCATGTCCACCCCAGCCAACTTTACCCCACTCCAGCCCAACTTAACATTGCCCACCCCAGCCCACCCTACCCCACCCCAGTCAAGCCCCATCCTGCCCAGCCTGCAGACAGACAGACAGACAGACAGCCAGCCAGACAGGCAGACAGACAGACAGACAGCCAGACAGGCAGACAGGCAGACAGACAGCCAGACAGCCAGACAGGCAGACAGACAGACAGACAGACAGACAGGCAGGCAGACAGACGGTGAGTCACAGACCTTGGTGGTGGGCTGACAGTTGTGTGTGCCGCGGAAGACGTCCAGTGAGCCAGCCTGGTGGCCGCCGTCATCGTCACACTGGTTGATGTCGATGTTGGTCAGCTCCAGGTCACTGGAGGCGATGCCCCTGAGAGCACATCATCACCATCATCATCATCATCATCATCATCATCATCATCATCATCAACATCAACATCATCACTGGGTCACGGCACAGTGCACACAACACAGTACACACTATCAGGATGTAGTCACAACACAGTACACACCATCAGGATGTAGTCACAACACAGTACACACCATCAGGATGTAGTCACAACACAGTACACACCATCAGGATGTAGTCACAACACAGTACACACCATCAGGATGTAGTCACAACACAGTACACACTATCAGGATGTAGTCACAACACAGTACACACAACACAGTACACACCATCAGGATGTAGTCACAACACAGTACACACTATCAGGATGTAGTCACAACACAGTACACACAACACAGTACACACTATCAGGATGTAGTCACAACACAGTACACACTATCAGGATGTAGTCACAACACAGTACACACAACACAGTACACGTTATCACAGGATGTAGTAACAACACAGTACACACAACACAGTACACACTATCAGGATGTAGTCACAACACAGTAAACACAACACAGTACACACTATCAGGATGTAGTCACAACACAGTACACACAACACAGTACACACTATCAGGATGTAGTCACAACACAGTACACACAACACAGTACACACTATCAGGATGTAGTCACAACATAGTACACGTTATCATCAGGATGTAGTAACAACACAGTACACGTTATCACCAGGATGTAGTCAGAACACAGTACACACCATCAGGATGTAGTCACAACACAGTAACACTATCAGGATGTAGTCACAACACAGTGCACACAACACAGTACACACTATCAGGATGTAGTCACAACACAATACACGTTATCATCAGGATGTAGTCACAACACAGTACACTTTATCATCAGGATGTAGTCACAACACAGTACACCTAATTATCAGGATGAAGTCACAACACAGTACACGCTATCATCAGGATGTAGTCACAACACAGTACACATTATCATCAGGATGTAGTCACAACACAGTACACATTATCATCAGGATGTAGTCACAACACAGTACACGTTATCATCAGGATGTAGTCACAACACAGTACACATTATCATCAGGATGTAGTCACAACACAGTACACGTTATCATCAGGATGTAGTCACAACACAGTACACGTTATCATCAGGATGTAGTCACAACACACAGAGTAGTGACAGTGGCAGTAGTGACCATGACAGTAGTGACAATGACATTATTGAGAATGGCAATGACAATGACAGTAGTGACAATGTCATTGAAAGAAGTAACAGTGACAGTAGTTACACAGTGACAGTGACAGTAGTGACAGTGACAGTAGTTACACAGTGACAGTGACAGTAGTGACAGTGACAGTGACAGTAGTTACACAGTGACAGTGACAGTAGTGACAGTGACAGTAGTTACACAGTGACAGTGACAGTAGTTACACAGTGACAGTGACAGTAGTGACAGTGACAGTAGTTACACAGTGACAGTGACAGTAGTGACAGTGACAGTAGTTACACAGTGACAGTGACAGTAGTTACACAGTGACAGTGACAGTAGTGACAGTGACAGTAGTTACACAGTGACAGTGACAGTAGTGACAGTGACAGTAGTTACACAGTGACAGTGACAGTAGTTACACAGTGACAGTGACAGTAGTGACAGTGACAGTAGTTACACAGTGACAGTGACAGTAGTGACAGTGACAGTAGTTACACAGTGACAGTGACAGTAGTCACATAGTGACAGTGACAGAAGTGACAGTAGTTAGATAGTGACAGTGACAGTAGTGACATTAGTGACAGTAGTTACATAGTGACAGTGACAGTAGTGACAGTAGTGACAGTAGTGACAGAAGTTACATAGTGACAGTGACAGTAGTGACAGTAGTTACAGTAGTTACGGTAGTTACATAGTGACAGTGACAGTAGTGATAGTGACAGTAGTGACAGTGACAATGGCGACAGTGACAATAATGACAGTAGTTACATAGTGACAGTGACAGTAGTTACACAGTGACAGTGACAGTAGTTACATAGTGACATAGTGACATCAGTGACATTGACAGTAGTGACAGTGACTGTAGTGACAGTGACAGTAGTGACATTGACTGTAGTGATATTGACAGTAGTGACATTGAAAGTAGTGACATTGAAAGTAGTGACATTGGCAGTAGTGACAGTGACAGTAGTGACAGTAGTGACAGTGACAGTAGTGGCAGTGAGGGCTGTGGCAGTGAGGGGCTGACCTGAAGACAGGCGTGCCGTTAGTGTCCAGGGCCAGCACAGGGGCGCAGAAGGTGACCATCCAGATGTTGCCGCCCCCGCAGTCGAAGTAAGGCTTGGTCCAGAACCCGTCCGTGTAATTGGACACCGGCTGCCGAAAGGACACCTGTCTGCAGAAGACCCAGCACAAGCATACACCTCAGAGGGGTGGATAGTGTGTAGTGGTGAGAGGAGTGGATAATGTGGTGAATAAAGGAGTGGATAATGTGAATAGAGAAGTAGATAATGAAAATAGGAGTGATTAGTGGAAATAGGAGCGGATAGTGCAGTGGATAGAGGGGTGGACAGTGTAGTGGATAGATCAGTGGATAGAGGAGTTGATAGAGAAGTAGATAGTGGATAGAGGAGTGGATAGTGTGGTGAATAGTGGAGTGGATAGTGTGGTGAATAGAGGAGTGGATAGTGTGGTGAATAGAGGAGTGGATAGTGTGGTGAATAGAGGAGTGGGTAGTGTGGTGAATAGAGGAGTGGATAGTGTGGTAAATAGAGGAGTGGATAGTGTGGTGAATAGTGGAGTGGGTAGTGTGGTGAATAGTGGAGTGGATAGTGTGGTGAATAGAGGAGTGGATAGTGTGGTGAATAGAGGAGTGGATAGTGTGGTGAATAGAGGAGTGGATAGTGTGGTGAATAGAGGAGTGGATAGTGTGGTGAATAGAGGAGTGGATAGTGTGGTGAATAGAGGAGTGGATAGTGTGGTGAATAGAGGAGTGGATAGTGTGGTGAATAGAGGAGTGGATAGTGTGGTGAATAGAGGAGTGGATAGTGTGGTGAATAGAGGAGTGGATAGTGTGGTGAATAGAGGAGTGGATAGTGTGGTGAATAGAGGAGTGGATAGTTTAGTGGATAGTTTAGTGGATAGAGGAGTAGATATTTAGTGCATAGATGAGGGGATAGTGTAGTGCATAGAAGAATAGATAGTGTAGTGGATATTTAGTGGATAGTGTAGTGCATAGAAGAATAGATAGTGTAGTGGATATTTAGTGGATAGATGAGTGGACAATGTAGTGAAAAGTATAGTGGATAGTGTAGTGAAAAGTGTAGTAGTCAGAGAAGCGAATAGCACCGTTGTTGTTTCGTCACACAAAAAGGACGACATCACCAACATGCCTCACCCCGAGCAGGAAGACAGACACTACTTACAACACCGGAAAACAGTGACACGCCCAAAATATGGACACGGATCTATCAAACCCGCACCCACACCCCTTCCCTTCTCCCCCTCCCCCACACCCCCACCACCCACACCTCCACCCCCATCCCTACCCCCACATCCCCCACCACCCACACCACCACCCCACCCCTACCACCCACACCCCACACCCCCACCCACACCACCCCCACCCCACCACCCCACCCCCCCCACCCCCCCACCCCCACCACCCCACCCCACCACCCCACACCCCACCCATCCCTACCCCCACACCACCCACACCCCCACACCCATCCCTACCCCCACAACCACCCACACCCCCACACCCACCCCTACCCCCACAACCACCCACACCCCCACACCCACCCCTACCCCCACACCCACCCCTACCCCCACAACCACCCACACCCCCACACCCACCCCTACCCCCCACACAACCACCCCTACCCCCACAACCACCCACACCCCACACCCATCCCTACCCCCACACCACCCCTAACCCCCACACCCACCCACCACCCACAACACCACACCCCCACACCCACCCCTACCCCACACCCATCCCTACCCCCACACCCATCCTACCCCACACACCCACACCCTACCCCACTACCCACCCCACCCCTACACCCACCCTACCCCCACACCCATCCCTACCCTCACACCATCCCTACCCCCACACCCACCCTACCCCCACACCCCCCTACCCCCACACCCACCCCTACCCCCACACCCATCCCTACCCCCACACCCACCCCTACCCCACAACCCATCCCTACCACCCCACACCCATCCCTACCCCCACACCCACCCCTACCCCCACACCCATCCCTACCCCCCACCCCCACACCCCCCACAACCCCCACACCCATCCCTACCCCCACACCCATCCCTACCCCCACACCCATCCCTACCCCCACACCCCACACCCCCACACCCATCCCCTACCCCACACCCATCCCTACCCCCACCCCACCCCTACCCCCACACCCACACCCCACACCCCCCACAAACCCCAACCACCCCACACCCAATCCCCTACCCCCACACCCATCCCTACCCCACCCCACCACCCACACCCCCACTACCCATCCTACCCCACACCCATCCCTACCCCCACACCCATCCCTACCCCCACACCCATCCTACCCCTACAACCCCACACCCCCCACACCCATCCCTACCCCCACACCCACCCTACCCCCACACCCCACACCCCCCACACCCCACACCCCACACCCATCCTACCCCCACACCCCACACCCCCACACAACCCCACACCCCCACACACCATCCCTACCCCCACACCCACCCCTACCCACCCACACCCACACACACTACCCCCACACCCATCCCTACCCACACCCACTCCCACACCCCACACCCCACCCTACCCCCACACCCACCCTACCCCCACCCACACCCCCACCCCTACCCCCACCACCCCATCCCTACCCCCCACACCCACCCCTACCCCCCACCCCCATCCCTACCCCCACACCCATCCCTCACACCCCACCCACCCCTACCCACACCATCCTACCCCCACACCCACCCTACCCCCACACCCACCCTACCCCCCACCCACCCTACCCCACACCCCCACACCCCCACACCCACCCTACCCCCACACCACCCTACCCCACACCCATCCCTACCCACACCCATCCCTACCCCCCACACCCATCCCTACCCCCACACCCCCCTACCCCACACACCCACCCACACCCCCACACCCATCCCTACCCCACACCCATCCCACCCCCACCCCATCCCTACCCAACCCTACCCCCACACCCATCCCTACCCCCACACCCCACACCCTCCCCCACCCACCCACACCATCCCTACCCACACCCATCCCTACCCCCACACCCATCCCTACCCCCACACCCACCCCTACCCCCACACCCACCACCCCCACACCCCCACCCCCACACCCCCACACCATCCCTACCCCACACCCATCCCTACCCCCACACCCATCCCTACCCCCACACCCCCCCTACCCCCACACCCATCCCTATCCCCCACACCCCACACCCCCCACACCCCACACCCATCCCTACCCCACACCCATCCCTACCCCCACACCATCCCTACCCCCACACCCCACACCCCCACACCCATTCCTACCCCACACCCATCCCTACCCCCACACCCACCCCTACCCCCACACCCCACACCCCACACCACCCCCACACCCCACACCCCCACACCCATCCCTACCCCCACACCCACCCCTACCCCCACCCCCACCACCCACACCCCCACACCCATCCCTACCCCACACCCATCCCTACCCCCACACCCATCCCTACCCCCACACCCATCCCTACCCCTACACCCCACACCCCCCACACCCATCCCTACCCCCACACCCACCCCTACCCCCACACCCCACACCCCCCACACCCACACCCCACACCCATCCCTACCCCCACACCCCACACCCCCCACACCCCACACCCCCACACCATCCCTACCCCCACACCCATCCCTACCCCTACACCCCACACCCCCCACACCCATCCCTACCCCCACACCCACCCCTACCCCCACACCCCACACCCCCCACACCCCACACCCCCACACCCATCCCTACCCCCACACCCACCCCTACCCCCACCCCCACCACCCACACCCATCCCTACCCCCACACCCATCCCTACCCCCACACCCCCACACCCATCCCTACAAAATATAAAGGATAAAATATCTTTTGAACAAAATTCAAAGCTTAGATTGTAAAGCTTTCCGGATTGCTTTGGGAGTTCCGTTTCATGCGTCTTCTTTAGGAACGTATAGAGAAATAGGAGTACTACCTCTAGAGGATTATCGTAACTTAGCCGTTTCAAAGTATATCTTAAGAAGTTCAACAGTTGAAAACAATATTGCATCGGAAATTTCAATTAGATCCGACTTAGAGTTTCCCAATAGAGCTAAAAATATCTCTTCTCTTGTCACTATTAGTACTTACACTTCCGATATCCTCAAAGAGTCAAGTATCAATCCTAAAGACTGGCAAAAATCCACACCTCTTTTAACACCTTGTCCAAAATGGGAACTTCAGAAAGCAGATTTTGATATCTACCATCTCTCTTTAAAAAAAGAAAATGGGCTTATTCTTGGCTCTTATATAAAAGTGCACCTAGAAGATACATATCCTTCTCATCTTAAGATATACACTGACGGATCCCTTCTTAAAAACAAGGAAGCAGGGGCAGCATTCATCATTCCAGCTTTAAAGGTTGAAAAGTCCTATCACATCGGCAAAAATCATTCCATCTTTACTGCTGAACTTACTGCTATTTTGATGGCTTTGTACTTTCTGCTTGATTTCCCCAATACTGTTTTGCAGATTTTGTTCTGTGTTGATTCTAAATCTGCATTACAGTCTCTAAGTAACTCGTCATCGACCGTTAGGCAGAATCTTATTACTGAAATTAATTTGTTGGTACATTTTCTAATTCTGAGGGGTTCGAATGTTACTTTCTGCTGGGTTCCATCTCATTGTGGTATTTATTTTAATGAAAAAGTCGACAAAGCTGCCAAAAAGGCAGCGAAACATGATAGCTATTCAACTGGTTTAGATATTCCTCTTTCTCTTCATGAAGGTTATGATTTTCTTCAAAATGTTTGCTGGAAACATGTGAAAAAGAAACAGGAAGAGGCTGGTTATCCCCTGCATACTTGTTCAGTTCTGGATCTTGATAACATTCTTTGTACTCAGTACGGCTTTCGAAAATCCTGTACTAGAAAAATTGTTTCTCTAATCTACAGATTGAAATTAAATGCCTTTCGAGCAAAATTTGCCAAAAATATACAATGTATATGTGGTGAAAAATTTTCCAATGTTCATGTTCTGTATCAATGTCAAGGTTTAAAAACGTTTTTACCATCATTTCAAGATAAGTCTCTGCAGGAAGTTTTAACCAATCCAGAGTTATTATGTGAGATAGCCTTGTCTCTGTTGCAATCCCCAGTATTCTCTTTTTTGTAAAGTATGATCGTCGGAATCTATATTTTGCTTGTTTCACAGCTGCCGTTACAAGTAGTTCACAATTGTTTGTTTTCCAACTTTAGAGTATTTTTCAATTGTTCGGGGTTTTTGTTAATTTTTGTATTTCTTTGCCATGTTTTTTGCAACATACTGTTTATATAGTTTGGAATAGTCTTTTAATGTGCATTCATACCAACACGTATTTTTTCTACTTAAAGCCCTTATCTCATTATGCTGCCCCCCCTCTCCCACCCCCCCTCCCCCCTGCCTCCATCGTCTAATATCACTTTAAGTGAACAGACGTAAAATTGAAGACATACCCATCCCTACCCCCACTACCCCCACATCCACCCACTACCCCCACACCCATCCCTACCCCCACAACCACCCACACCCCACACCCATCCCTACCCCCACTACCCCCACACCCACCCACTACCCCCACAACCACCCACTACCCCCACACCCACCCCTACCCCCACAACCACCCCTACCCCCACACCACACCCACCCCTACCCCCACAACCACCCACACCCCCACACCTACCCCCACACCCATCCCTACCCCCACACCCACCCCCACTACCCCCACACCCACCCACTACCCCCACACCCACATCCCTACCCCCACCCCATCCCTACCCCCACACCCACCAGCTCCTCCTCCCCCCTGCTCACCTGTCGGCGGTGAGGTTGACGAGGTCGGTGACCACCTCCACGCCGGAGTAGTCCCTGGCCAGAGGGCCGTCCCACCAGACGGTGGAGGAGTTGACGTAGTTGTAGGACAGGGCGATGTCGAAGACCTGGGTGCCCCCCTCGGGCCCGTTGCGCGAGGCGTAGGCGCAGAAGCGCGTTCTCTTGGGCACCAGCACCTCCTCGGCGAAAGCCGTGCCCGAGCCGAAGATGAGCGTCTTGCCGTGAACGTTGTTCCGCACCAGGTTGAAGAAGGTGATGTCCGGGACACTGAGAGAACAAAATAATGATGAACACGTTTTATTTGTAGAGGCTTATAGAATAAGGCGAGGAGGCACCGTGGTCGAGTGGTTTAGGCGGTCGACTCGTGATCCAGAGGTCGCGGGTTCGATCCCCGCTCGGCTCGGTGTTGTGTCCTTGGGAAAGACACTTTACTCCTATTTTCCTCACTCCACCCAGGTGTACAAGTGGGTACCAGCTCTGCTGGGGAAGTATCTGGCGACAGACTACCGTCCTGTCACAGGGGTAACATCCTTCACAAACCATCAGTTCGCTTAACGCTACAGAAACCGGGATAAGCTCCGGCTCTATGGTCCTTCTGGATCGAAAAGAACATACTTTTAAAAACTTTTTTACATAGAATAAGGCATAACAATAGCTTTTTTTTACATCCATCCCTCTGTGTGGGGGGGGGGGGGGGGAGCAAAAAGAAAACGAAAGTTATTAACGTGCAATACATAGCATGAAGAATGCTATAAAGAAAGAAAAAATTACAGACATTGATGATAGACTTTCCATGCAAATTCACCCCAGAGAGAGAGAGGGGTGAGAGAGAGAGAGAGAGAGAGCGAGAGAGAGAGAGACAGAGTGAAAGGAGGGAAGGAAGAGAGGGAGGAAGGAAGGAAGGAAGGAAGGAAGGAAGGAAGGAAGAATAGAAAGAAAGAAAACAGAAAGAAAGAGAGAAAGAAAGACAGACAGACAGAAAGAAAGACAGAGGGAGAGAGAGAGAGATAGAGAGAGAGAGAGAGAGAGAGAGAGAGAGAGAGAGAGAGAGAGAAGAGATAGAAAGAAAGAAAGAAAGATAGAAAGAAAGAAAGAAAGAAAGAAAGAAAGAAAAGGGAAAAAGAAAGGATAAATGAAAACAACCCAAGACAGATAGACAGAGAGAAAAACACGAAAGAGAGAAAGAAAGAAAGAAAAAAGAAGGTGAAAGAAAGAAAAAGAGAAAAGACCAAGGACATATTCACAAAACAGACTGCTATGCTCAGACAAGAGAATCAACACAGACCGCTGTGGTCAGACAAAGGGAGACAACACAGACTGCTTTGGTCACACAAGGCATACTTACAGAGTGCATTTTTGCTCATGGCAGACAAAGATAGGTGCTTTCTGAGTGATTGAAGAAGAAGAAGAAGAAGAAGAAGAAGAAGAAGAAGAAGAAGAAGAAGAAGAAGAAGAAGAAGAAGAAGAAGAAGAAGAAGAAGAAGAAGAAGATGATGATGATGATGATGAAGATGAAGAAGAACAAGAACAAGAACAAGAACAAGAATGAAGAAGGAGGAGGAGAAGGAAGAGGAGAAGAGGAAGAAGAATGAGGAAGAAGAATGAAGAAGAAGAAACGAGGAGAAGGAGGAGGAGAATGAGGAGGAGGAGGAGAAGGAGGAGGAGGAGAAGAGGAAGAAGAATGAAGAAGAAGGACGAGGAGAAGGAGGAACAACAAGAAGAACAAGAACAAAAAGAACAAGAAGAAGACAACGACAAGGGAGAGAACACCCTTGCTGCAGTCAGACAAAAGGGAGACAAACACAGACCGCTGCTGCAGTCAGACAAAAGGGAGACAAACACAGACCGCTGCTGCAGTCAGACAAAAGGGAGACAAACACAGACCCCCTGCTGCAGCCAGACAAAAGGGAGACAAACACAGACCCCTGCTGCAGTCAGACAAAAGGGAGACAAACACACACTGCTGCAGTCAGACAAAAGGGAGACAAACACACACTGCTGCAGTCAGACAAAAGGGAGACAAACACAGACCGCTACTGCAGTCAGACAAAAGGGAGACAAACACAGACCTCTGCTGCAGTGAGACAATAGAGAAACAACACACACTGCTGCGGCCAGACAGAAGGGAGACAAACACAGACCCCGCTGCTGCGGCCAGACAAAAGGGAGACAAACACAGACCCGGCTGCTGCGGCCAGACAAAAGGGAGACAAACACAGACCCGGCTGCTGCGGCCAGACAAAATCGAGACAAACACAGACCCGGCTGCTGCAGTCAGACAAAAGGGAGACAAACACAGACCCCGCTGCTGCAGTCAGACAAAAGGGAGACAAACACAGACCCCGCTGCTGCAGTCAGACAAAAGGGAGACAAACACACACTACTGCAGTCAGACAAAAGACAGACAACACACACTGCTGCTTCAGTCAGACAAAAGAGAAACAAACACAGACCCGCTGCTGCAGCCAGACAAAAAAGAGAAACAAACACAGACCCTCCATACTGCAGTCAGACAAAAGGGAAACAAACACAGATCCCCTACTGCAGTCAGAAAAAAAGACAGACAAACACAGACCCGCTGCTGCAGCCAGACAAAAAAGGGAAACAAACATAGACGACCCCCCCCCCCCCCCCCCCCCCCCCCCCCCGCTGCTGCGGCCAGACAAAAAAAGGGACGTGAGCGGGGCCTTACTCACTGGGCCAGCGTGTTGTTGTGCTGGGCCAGCAGGGCAGACAGGTAGTTGGCGGTGCGGGTGGCGGGGTCCGTGTAGGGGATCCAGGCCGAGGTGTCGAAGGTCAGCTGCAGCGTGTTGCCCGTGCCCCCGTCACAGCCGTCCTTGTCCGAGGCGATCTTGTCCACGAAGCTGAGCGCCTCCTTGGCTTGCTTGATCCTCTCTGTAGAGGGTTCAGGGGGTGGGGTGCAGGGGTGGGGGGTGGGTGGGGAGGGTGGGGTGGGTGGGGGGGGGTGGGGGGTGGCAGGGGGTGAGGGGGGTGGCAGGGGGTGAGGGGGGTGGCAGGGAGATTAGGGGGAGGGGGAGGGGAGGGGGAGGGGCGAGAAAGGGATGATTATTGTAGCAATCATTGTGTGTGTGTGTGTGTGTGTGTGTGTGTGTGTGTGTGTGTGTGTGTGTGTGTGTGTGTGTGTGTGTGTGTGTGTGTGTGTGTGTGTGTGTGTGTGTGTAGAGAGAGAGAGAGAGAGAGAAGACAGAGAGAGAGACAGAGAGAGAGACAGAGAGAGAGAGAGAGAAAGACAGAGAGAAAGACAGAGAAAAACAGAGAGAGAGAGAAGGACAGACAGACAGAGGCACAGAGAGAGCGAGAGAGAGAGACAGAGAGAGAGAGACAGAGACAGAGACAGAGACACAGAGATGGAGAGAGAGAGGTGTCACTTGTCGCACAAGTCATGGACGGGATAGCTCAGTGGTCGGAGCACTCGCTTTCCCCAAGCTAAGGTTAAGCAGCGTCGAGCGTGGTTACCACTTAGATGACTGACCGTTTGCGCGCCTTGGCTTCAGTACAGTCCCCCAGTTCACCCAGCTGTAAATGGGTACCTGCCTCTTTAGGGTCAGGGAAGGTAAAGCAGTGAAGGAGAGGAGATGAGCGCCACCCTCAATATGCTGGCCCTAGAGAAGTGAGGTCTCTGACGCCTCGCTCCTCAACGACTTTATAGGTTATGGTGTATAGAGGTAAAGGTAAAGGAGTCCCATAACCTATAAGGTCGTAGGGGAGCGAGGCGTCAGAGACCTCATATATATATATATATATATATATATATATATATATATATATATATATATAAGAGAGAGAGAGAGAGAGAGAGAGAGAGAGAGAGAGATACAGACAGACAGACAGACACAGACAGACAGACAGACAGACAGACAGACAGACAGAGAAGCAGAGAGAAAAATATATGAATGAAAGAATGATCCTTACTTAATAGGCATGGATAAAGATTGTAGGCTATGTGTAGTCTTAAAATCTATCCTTGTAAAGATACAACAATCAATCGACTCATTCAAAACAACAACAGCAGCAACAACAACACAACAAAACACACACACACACACACACACACACACACACACACACACACACACACACACACACACACACACACCACTATAATTCACATGTATAATGGAAGGGAAAATGAAACAATGTCTGGTTATATTCAATATTTTTTTTAATAACTTTAGAAGCAATCAAACAAAATAAACAACATAATGATTGTACATAAAAAAACAAATATTAAATAACAGCAATAGAAAACAAGACACAGCAAAAGCTTCAGTTGGGGAGGCGCGGGGAGGGGGGGGATTAGAAAAGTGTGTATTAGTTTTGTGTTTTTGCCTTTTTCTAAAGTGTTGTAAGGAGTTGATATTCTGAAGTTGTATTGGAAGAATAGTCCACATATAAGGGCCTGAGACAGCTCATCTCATCTCATCAGCTCCCATAACCTCCTCCAGGGTCGTAGGGGCACTGCAGTGACGAACGTTGCACCAGGTGGCTCCATTTGCGGCGGCGGTTGTGGGCAAGTGCCTGGGTTGTGGAGAAGCTCTTCCCGGTCCATCCAGTGATGTTGTCTGCCCATTTCTTCTTCTGCCGAGAAAGCTCAGATGGATTTATATTGTCAATACGACGACATGGAAGATAGAATTTGGCTGGTAGATTCTTCTTCCTCGTGGTCGTCGAACGCTCAGACAGCAACTAGTGCTGTCTGTCATATCAGCAAAACGCGTTGCGCTGCCGTTAAGCGCCTGACAAGTCTGGCCCAGCTCATCCGACTTTGCCATGGGAGAGAATTGTTATCTTTTAAATCTTCCTGGAAAAAAGGCAGAAGAGTGGACCAAGAAGGCAGAAAATAGACAAGAAGGGGGTGACAGGAAGAAAAGGAACAAGGCAGAAACAAAGAGAGGGATAGACAAGAGGGAATTCCTAGTACAGAATTTCCAGAAGGTGGAGATACTATTTATACTGACAGGTCTCTGGCATCCCCGCGTGGGTAACTGGAAGATTGGTGTGTAACTTTAGTCAGCAAGGAAGTCACGTAGGTAGGTAGGTAGATACGCCATGTGTTGATATTTTATATAGGAATTCTGCTTTATTCAATTTTGATTCATTTTTCTAGGAAAAAGTCTATTTAGCTTCTTTCGTTTTCCTTTTGTTGCTATAGGCAGACCTGAAGGAATGAGCTTTACCGCTCATCAATAGAAAACCTGTGGTCTTCTGCTGTGAAGGACATAGCACCCGTCCCATATCGGTGATGCATTATTGATATAAGGTAGAATAGGTCAGTGAAAGAAAAGTTTTAAAATATTAGTGTTGAGAGAGAGAGAGTTAATGCTTTGAAAAAATATATTGCCATTGCCAAAGATGACTTTTTGACAAGGGGAGTAACACATGACTTTCTTTAGTGAATTCAAATCAGTAAAAGATATACACATTTGTTCTTCGAGTCAACAATTCAAAAGGTTTTTGTTCTCTCTCTCTCTCTCTCTCTCTCTCTCTCTCTCTCTCTCTCTCTCTCTCTCTCTCTCTCTCTCTCTCTATCTATCTATCTATCTATCTATCTATCTATCTATCTCTCTGTGCATTCTGTCAATCTTTCTATCCATAAGCGAAGTTGTTTTTTTTTAAATGACGAGGTAATTAAACCGTCAGTAGAACTCTCTACCACTCTCCTCGCCTTTTTTCTTATCTGTCTTCTTTACTCTCACAGTTATTTCCCCTACAACTGTCATGGCCGTCCTGCATTCTTTATCGTGATTGGCTGGGCGCTAACAGATTCGCGCTGTGATCGGGCTGCAGCTCATCAAAGGAGAACCCGCTGTATTGTGATGGGATTTCCTATCCCCACATCCAAGACCTTTTCTGCAGGGAAGCAGTAGGAGTTAATGAGCCACTCTCAGCCTCCGGGATCTGTGGGCCTGTTTATGACACAGCCACTTAGCAGTCGTGGACACTTGAGAGAGAGAGAGGAGAAGGGATGGAAATGATGATGATGATAGTAAATAGTAATTATACGTGGAGGTTGTTTTTTTAAATATATATACAGTGTTGAATCTTGTACAAGCAAATAAATCAAAGCGCTTGTGTTGAATCTTGTACAAATCAAAGCGCTTGTGTTGAATCTTGTACAAGCAAATAAATCAAAGCGCTTGTGTAGAATCTTGTACAAGCAAATAAATCAAAGCGCTTATCATTCAAATGAGTCCAGGCCACCTTTCTTGTGTGTTCGTTATTGTACATTTTTCTACAACTTTTTTCCCGTTTGTATTTGTGGTTGTACATTTATTTTTCTGCTTTTTTTTTTAACACACTGTGTACTTGTGAATGTACATTTTTCTACTTTTCACCCGAGTGGCCTGTTGTGTAAACCGTGGCTCACCAAACAACTTAGAGCATTCTGGTCTGCAGAGAAACTTGAGGGATGGTGTCTAAACACGACCCCTGTGTGCATGCGCTTTTGTAAAACAGCCATCTGTCCCTACCAGCACGAAAAGGCCTACTCTTCCGAAAGAAGAAACAGGTTTTTAACGTGTGTGCAATATGTTCTGCGTGCGTTCGCACACAGGACCTCAGTTAATAATCTCATCCAAGGGACTTTCGAGAGAGGTGAGTCAGTACTGATGTTAACTCCAGGGTAAAATCCCTAAAACGGGCATTGTCTTCGTGGTGGCTCGATCCCGGGCCGTCA
>CM054137.1:79676483-79708983 GCA_028751875.1 Rapana venosa | reverse complement strand
CATAAAGGAAGTGCTTATCAGGCTTTTTCAACGAGCAAAGAATCCTCAGCCCCTCCCCCAAATCATCGTTTTCCCCAGGGCCCATTAACCAGGGGTACATAATATCATTTTTCCCTAAATCAGCATCTTCATATCATCATGGGGCCCCCAAGTCAACAGCCGCTTAAAATCTCGTCTTTACATTCACCCGTCCACACGCCCAAGGACTTAAATCAGTCTCCGCCGTCAACCTGAAGCGGCAAGAGACGTCTCTGTTAAACACGCTTCATGTCTTCCCAGTCCTAAGATGAAGGACTGCTAAATCATGTCTTGCCTTTTATTTGTTTCTTCAGCCACTAGCTTACTCTTTTTCCTTGTTTTTCCTTCAAGGGGTTTACTGGGGTCACCATTTTTTCCCTCTGCCCTCTCTCTCTCTGTTTGTCTTCAGTTCCCCTTTTAAAAAAATGACGGGAAATTTTTCTCCTTTACCCTTAAAAAAAAAAAAAACAAGTTTAATAAAATGAACTCTCTCTCTCTCTCCTGTGTTTGTTGTTGTGTCCGCGTGTCTTTCTCTATGTCCTATGGTCTGTCTGTCGCATTTGTCTGTCCTGTCTGTTTTCTCTCTCCTCTCTCCCTCTTCTCTCTCTCTCTCTCTCTCTCTCCACACACACACACACCACACAAACACACACACACACAACAACACACCCCCCAACTTTTGGATAATGACAAAAATTCCTTCGCCCCTTAAAAGAAAAAGTTCCCAAATAAAGCATTCCAGAAATTGATAAGGAAAAGCCTTGTTCCCAACCCCCAGAACGTTTGTTAAATCTATGTTTACTGAGGCCCCCAAAAGGGGGAACACCTCCCTTCCCGATTCCGCTAGACAACACCAATCCATAAAAACCCTCTCCCAAAAATCACTTCTTCACCCACCCTTACCCTACTACTCAAATAACGATCCCACTCTATTGTGCCGGAAACTAAAACTATCTCTCACTTTTCTGAAATATAAAAAAAAAGAAACCGAAAAAAAGGACCATAAACAGATGCATGCATTAGGCTGTGTCACGCTTGCAGCAGGGGAAGAGAGTAAAAAAGAGAGAGAGAAGAGAGAGAGAGAGAGAGAGGGGGGAAGGGGGGGGGGGGGGGGGGGGGGGGGGGGGGGGGGAGGGGGGGGGAGGGGGGGGGGGGGGGGGGAAGGGGCAAGGCAGAAATGCCACCGGTAGAAAAACCCGAGATTCAAAATGGGGACGGGTAGCCCGGGGGTTAGAGTGAAATACATTGCACCGTGATTCTGACCCCGGCTCGAAACTCGTCAAAAGGATTTTTCCTCTTTTAAAATCGTGCCCACTCCCTCCCCAAAAGTTTTCGGATGAAACTAAACCCGCCGCTTTTTTGGAAGATAACCATGTGTGCCATGGGAACGGGTGACAAAAAATGACAAAAATACAAACACACGGGGGCTGGAGTACAAAACCCCAAACATGCTTATTTCCCTTTCCCGAAAAAAAAAAAAATAAATAAATAAATAGGTAAAAAATAATAAGCAAACAAAAAATATAAACAAATTTGGGGCTTGAAAAAACGAGGAGGAGCCTGTATAAAAGAGAATGGCCTGTATAAAAAAAGAGGAGGCTGTATAAACAGAAAGTGGGCCCGTATAAACAGAGAGGAGGCCTGTATAAACAGAGAATGGCCTGATAAACAGGAAGGGCCTGTAAAACAGAGAAATGGCCGTAAAACAGAGAAGTGGCCCTTTTAAACAAGAGTGGTGTATAAAAAGAGAGGTGGCCCTTTTAAAAAAGAGAAAATGGCCTGTTAAACAAGAATGGCCTTATAAACAGAGAGGTGGCCTTATAAACAGAAAAGTGGGCCGTAAAACAGAGAGGTGCTTGTAAAAACAGAAGTGGCCTTATAAACAAGGGAGGCCCGTATAAAAAGAGAAGTGCCTGTTAAAAAGAGGGGCTTATAAACAGAATGCCTGTAAAAACAGAGAAGTGGCCCTTTAAACAGAGAGGGGGGCCTTTTTAAACAAAAGGTGGCCTATAAAACAAGAGGTGGGCCCGTAAAACAGGAGGTGGCCTGTAAAACAAGAAGGGGCCGTTAAAAAAGGGAAATGGCCCGTATAAAAAGAAGTGGCCTGATAAACAGAGAGGAGGGCCGTATAAACAGGAAGGGCCCGTATAAACAGAGAAGTGGCCTGTTAAAAAAAAGAGGAGGCCCGATAAACGAGAGGTGGCCCATAAAAAGAGAGGGGCCTGTTTAAAAAGAGAGGTGGCCTGTATAACAAGAAGTGGCCCGTATAAACAGAGAATGGCCTGTATAAACAGAGGGTGGCCCCGTATAAACGAGAAATGGGCCCGTATAAACAGAGAGGAGGCCTGTATAAAAAAGAGGGGCCCGTAAAACAGAGAGGTGTCTGTAAAACAAGAAAGGGGCCCGTATAAACGAGAGGAAGGCCTGTTAAACAGAAGGAGGCCTGTATAAACAAGAAATGGCTTTTATAAAAAAAGAGGGGGCCTGTATAAACGGAGGAGCCTGTATAAACGGGGGGTGTCCTGTATAAAAAAAGAGGGGCCTGATAAAAAAGAGAAGGCCTGTATAAACAGAGAGGGGGGCCCCGTATAAAAAGAGAGGGCCCGTAAAAACAGAGGTGGGCCCGTAAAAACAGAAGGTGGCCTGTATAAACAGAAAGGGCCTGTTTTAAAAAGAAAGGGGGCCTGTATAAACAGAGAACTGGCCTGTTAAAACAAGAAGTGGGCCCGTATAAAAAGAGGGTGGCCTGTAAAACAGAGAGGGGCCTTAAAACAGAGAGGAGGCCCTTTTAAAAAAAAGGAGCCGTATAAACAGAGAGGTGGCCTGTATAAACAGAGAGGTGGCCTGTATAAACAGAGAACTGGCCTGTATAAACAGAGAGGTGGCCTGTATAAACAGAGAAGGGGCCTGTATAAACAGAGAGGAGGCCTGTATAAACAGAGAGAGGCCTGTATAAACAGAGAGGAGGCCTGTATAAACAGAGAGGTGGCCTGTATAAACAGAGAGGTGGCCTGTATAAACAGAGAACTGGCCTGTATAAACAGAGAGGTGGCCTGTATAAACAGAGAGGTGGCCTGTATAAACAGAGAGGTGGCCTGTATAAACAGAGAGGAGGCCTGTATAAACAGAGAAGTTTCCTGTACAGGTAAAAAATAAATCACCTGAATAAATAGAAAAGAAAACCGCCTGTACAAACAGAATAACAGAATAACGGCCTGTATCATATAGAATAACGGCCGTATAATATAGAATAACGGCCTGTATAATATAGAATAACGGCCTGTATAATATAGAATAACGGCCTGTATAATATAAACAGAATAACAGGCTGTATAAACAGAATAACAGGCTGTATAAACAGAATAACAGGCTGTATAAACCGAATAACAGGCTGTATAAACAGAATAACGGCCTGTATAAACAGACTAACGGCCTGTACAATACAAACAGAATAACGGCCTGTATGATAGAAACAGAATAACGGCCTGTATGATAGAAACAGAATAACGGCCTGTATGATAGAAACAGAATAACGGCCTGTATGATAGAAACAGACTAACGGCCTGTACACTACAAACAGATGAAGGGCTTGTACAAACAGCGCAGACAGAGAGAGGGGGGAACAAAACAAATGTGGAGTGTGTCCACACAGCAAAGTCATCATCATACACCACTGTCAGGCACTGACTGCCCCCCCCCACCCCCCCCCCCATCTGTCCCCTGGCTGATAAGTGTGTGTGTGTGTGTGTGTGTGTGTGCGTGAGTGTGTGAGTGTGTGTGTGTGTGTGTGAGTGTGTGAGTGTGTGTGTGTGTGTGAGTGAATGTGTGTGTGAATATTTTTTTTATTGCCATTAAGTGATGTAGACTTATTTGACACAACAAAAACATCAACTATAATTATTATCTAATTTGGCTAAAAGTGTGATACACTAAAAACATGTTGTATTCTACTTCTCTTTTTCTCTTTTTTCAAAACACTCATACACATATCTGATGATATCTGCTTGATATATATCAACTGTGATTATGTCACTTAATGTATGTACACAGTTTTTGCGTTCTTTGTCTTTCGTTTTGATTTTTAATAACAAATTATTTCTGAGTTCATCATATAAAATGCATTCATCAAGTATATGAAATTCATCTTCAATTTTGTTACAGTGTCTACATTTTCTGTCCTCTCGGGATATATTTTGGTGTCTCCCTTTCTTTTCATAAATTTGTGAGAGTTTGAGCGAAATTTACAATATTTTTCTTTTTAATGAGTTTGTTTTCATAGTTACTAATAGGGTTTTCCAATCTGTATTCTTTGGTATAAAATCAAAAAATTTGTGGTGTGGGCATGTGCTTTGGTGTGTGTGTGTGTGTGTGTGTGTGGGGTGTGTGGGGTGTGGGGTGTTGTGTGTGTGTGTGTGTGTGGTGTGTGCGTGTGCGTGTGTGTTGTGTGGTGTCTGTGCTTGTGGGGTGTGTGTGTGTGTTGGTGTGAGTTGGTGTGTGTGTGTGCTGTTGTGGCATGTTGAGTGAATGGTGTGTGTGTGTGCCTCTTTCCTTTCCCCCCCTTTTCCCACTCTCTGTCCTTCCCGCGTCTCTATCTCTGCCTCTCTCCCTCATTAAAATAATTTTGGTTTTTTTTTTTTTAAATGATTCTCTACTCAGGGAAAGGGGAAAGATAAAAAAGACTTGAAAGTTATCTGAACCTTTTAGAATAAAGATTATCAATCAAAAAAATCAATCATCAACCAATAAATCCCCGCTTTTTGTCTCTCTCCATATATATTATTCCTCTCCTTGTCCCCCCCCCCCCCCCCCCCCCCTCTCCCCCTCTCCATCCCTCTCTTCGTTTCCCCCTCTCTTTGCTCTCACTTCTTCGCTCGTCCCCTCCCCTCTCTCTCTCCTCTCCCCCCCCAAATCTCTCTCTCTCTTCCTCCTCTCCCTCCCTCTCTCTCTCCCCCCTTCTCACCCCTCTTTCCTCTCCCCCCCCCTCTCCCCCCAGTTCTCTCTCCTCCCTATACAATTTTTATTTTAAAGCTTTTTTTGGACTTGCCCTCTTACTTAATTTTTAATAGTGCCCTTTTTTAAATTCTTATATTTAGTGAACAAGTAGGGTTACCTTTGACAAGTGTAATGTTTTCTTTATACTTTTTAAGTTTGGTTTGTTATTTTTCTTGCCTTTGGTTGTTGTTGTTGTTTTGTCTTTTTTTTCTTTTTTTTTCTTTTTTCTTTTTTTGGGTTGGTTGGGGGGTTTTTTGGGGGTGGGGGGGGGGGGGGGGGTGTTTTTAGGGATTTCTTTATTTGCTTGTTGGGGGGAAAGGGGGGGTTTTTAAAAGGGGTTTTTCCCCTTTTTCTATTTAAAAGTATAAATATTGGGTTATTTTTATTAAGATGTATCCCCCGGGGGGGACTGGAGTAAAAAAGCACATGTGTGCTTATTCTTCCTCGAAATAAAAAAATTTTCATTGTCATTGCATTTCATTTTTTTCTCCTTCTTCCTCTCTCTCTCCCCTCTCCCTCCCCTCCCCTCCCTCTCTCTCTTTTCCCTCTTTCTCCCCCCTTTTCCCCTCTCCCCATTTTCCCCCCCCCTTTCCCCCCTTTTTCTTCCCTTTTCCCCTTCCTCTCTCTTTCCCCCCTCTCCTCTCTCTCTTTCCCCCCTTTTCCCCCCTCCCCTCCCCTTTTCCCCCTCCCCCTTCTTCCCTTTTTTTTCCCCCCCTTTTTTTTCCCCCCCCCTTTTCCCGTTTTGTTTGGGGGGGGTGCCCATCACCCTGGGGAAATGGTGAAAAAGGGACACCACTTGGGGCACCCAAAAGGGGCCCACAGCCCCCGCCCCACCCCAAAGTGTGACCCCAACACCTTTCCCCCAAAGGTGCCCCCCTCCCATCCCACAGGGGGACCCCCCCCCCCACCCCCCCCAAAAAATTTACCCCACCCCCCCCCACCCCAAAAAACCCCCCCCTCCCATTGCCCCCAAAATTTCCCACAAATGCCCCCCCCCCTTCCCCCCCCCCCCCGGGGGGTTTTTCCCCCCCAAAAATTCATCCCCCCCCTCCCCTTTTTCCCCCCCCCCAAAAAACCCCCCCCCCCCCCCCCCCCCCCTCCCCCTCCCCCCCCCCCCCCCCCCCCCCCCCCCCCCCAACCCCCCCCCCCCCCCCCCCCCCCCCCCCCCCCCCCCCCCCCCCCCAAAAAAAATGGGTAATTTTAAAATTTTTTTTAAAAATTTTAAAAAAAAAAGGAAAAGTAAAAGGGTTTTTTAAAACCCCTTTATTTTTTTTTTCACCCCCCCCCAACAATTTCCACCTTTCAAAAAAAAATTTAATTTCCAAGGGCCCCCCCAAAAAACCAAAAACCTTTTGGGGGCCCAAAATGAAACCCCCCCCCCCCCCCCCAAAACCCCCCCCCCCCCCACCCCCCCCCCCAAAAAACCCCCCAACCACCCACCCCCCCCCCCACCACCCCCCCCCCCCCCCACCACCCCAAAAAACCCCCCACAACCCCCCCCACCACCCCACAAAAACCAACATTTTTTTTTCCCCCACCTTTCTTTTTTCCACAAGGGGGGGGGGGGGGGGGGGGGGGGGGGGGGGGGGGGGGGGGGGGAAAAAAAACCACCCCCCCCCCCCCCCCCAAAAAAAAAAAACCCCCCAAAAAACCCCCCTTTCCCCCCCCTTTTTTTTTTGGGGTTTTTTTTTTTTTTTTAAAAATTTTTTTTTTTTTTCCCAAACCCCCCCCCCCCCCCCCCCCCAAACCCCCTTTAAAAAAATTTTTAAAAAAAAAAAAAAAAAAAAAAACGTTTAATTTTAAGAAAAAAAAGAAAATCCCCCCAAAAAAAACAAAAAAAAAAAAACCCCCCCCCCCCCCCTCCCCCTCCTCCTCTCCCTCGCCCCCCTCTCCTTATCCCTCCTGTAGTTCTCCCCTTTGCCACACACACAAAGCACGAGCGCACGCGCGCACACACACACATAATAATAATAATAATAATAATAATGTATGGAATTTATATAGCGCTGAATCTTGTAAAGCAACAAATCAAAGCGCTCAGATGACATTTTGAAAATTGATTTTTTAAAAATTTTATATCGAGGATAATGGAATAAGCACTCATGTGCTTTTTCACATCAAGTCCCCGTGTGTATGTGGTTTTGTGAATTTTGTCATCTGTTCCCACCGGCACACAATTGCCTACTCTTTCGAAAAGCGGAACAGGATTTAACGTGTGCGCAAGATGTTCTGCATGCGTTCACACACATCGTCTAACATCACTTTGAGTGAACAGACGTAAAATCGAAGCAACAACAACACACACACACACACACACACACACACACACACACCACACACACACACACACACACACACACACACACACACACGCACACACGCACGCACGCACGCACGCACGCACGCGCACGCACGCGCACGCACACACACACACACACACACACACACACACACACACACACAGCAGACGAATCCTAAGGTTTCAGTTTTTAATTGCCGTTAGGGTTTCTATGCTTGTCAGTTGTTGTATCGGGTGTCTGAGTTCAATGTGTGTGTGTGGGGGGGGGGGGGGGGGGGGGGGGGGGGGGGGAATCCGTACCCCTCCCACCCCTTCTTTTCCCTAAAAATATATTTGTAGAAACCAGGAGAATCCTAAGATTTCAGGTGGGTTTTTGTTTGTTTGGGGTTTTCTGTTTGTTAGTTGTTTTAGTGTATGTCTGTGTTGAATTTGGGGTTTTGCAGTTCTTGAAGTGTGCACAGTGTTTGTTAGTGTTCTATCCGGTTTTTGCCTAGTGGCCTTAGGATAAATAATAATAATAATAATAATAATAATATTTATTAATAGTTGGAATTTATGTAGCGCTATATTTTGCAAAGACAAATTAAAGCATGATGCCGAGAGAGAGAGAGAGAGAGAGAGAGAGAGAGAGAGAGAGAGAGAGAGAGAGAGAGAGAGACAGACAGACAGACAGACAGACAGACACACAGACAGACAGACAGGCAGACATAGATACAGACAGTGAGGGGAAGGGCTGAAGGATGTTGTGCCACCAGAACAGAAGAACTGGCAGAAGGCATGTGTGTGGGTGTCATCACTACACTGCCTCTGGCAAAACTCCTTCTCTGATCAGCACAGTTCAGTGCTGTTGTTATCACTGGTTTGTTGTTGTTGTTGTTGTTGCTGTTGTTGATGATGATGTTTGGAGATGAGCACAATTTGGAAGTCCTGACAGCGACTGAAACTTCGCCCTCTGTGGTGCCCAACATCACACTTCCCATCATTAGAAATATATATCGCATACTCAACTCAACTCAACTGTCTCCATCGCCGCTGTCGTCCGTAGGAGCTCCACACAATGCCACCACCAGGGTTCACCATCTTTCTCTGTCTCTGCTGAGTTCTACCATCTCCTGTAGCCCTCCTCCCAGACCACTGACCTCAGTGATGCTGGCAATGTAGGATGTTGGTGGTCTGCCTCTTTTCCTTCTGCCCTCAACCTTACCTTGGAGAACTGCCGTCATCAGACTTGTCTGTGTGTCTCTGCTTGCATGACAGACACCTCTCAGCAGATCCCGGACTTTTCGCTTTCTAGGTCAGTGCTTCACCTCAAGACTACCGATCCAGTTCAGTGAAGCCGCTGAATGAGGTCCTGCGTGTAAAAAATGGGTGGCGCTGCGCTTGTGGCGACGCGCTCTCCCGCTCTCCCCGGGGAGAGCAGCCCGAATTTCACGGAGAGAAATCTGCCGTGACATAAAGTGGTATGAAATGAAATCTGAGCGCTTTGATTTGTTGCTTTACAAGATTCAGCGCTATATAAATTCCATACATTATTATTATTATTATTATTATTATTATAGCGGTCTTCTGCTCGCTAAAAAAAAAAGTTGGAAAAACCTGAAAACTGAAATCCTACAGGGGTGAAAAAACCCCACAAAAAAACAACACCAAAACCATCACACACAAAACCCTGAAGCCCAGCTAGGTGGAAAGGAGCGTCAGCTGGCTGCTGACATCATCAAAGACATTCCCCTCAGGCGTGAACCAGCGCTAGCAGCCCCCACCCTCCCTGCCCTGCCCTCTGAGCAGGGCGGCCCTTCTCCAGTTTCACCAGACAGACAGAAAGACAGACTCCGACGATCGTTGACTACAGTCGGTCACCTACACCTCCCCCCCCCTTCTCTCTCTTTTGGTGCAACATGTGTTCTTACACACACAGATACGCGAACACGCACGCACGGACATACACAGTCACACGCACAGTCACACGCACGCACGTGCACACGCACGTGCACACACACCAATACCAATACTTTATTATGTCAATAAACATATATTCATGTGGATTATACAAGCCATACAGAAAAGAAATAAGCCAAAAAGAAACATTTTTCACAGAAAGCAATACCATAAAAAAAATTATCATAGAAAGTAATGCAGTACAATAAATTTCAATCTTAAAAATTACACACACGCATCTACGCACGCAAACACACCCACCTCCACCCCGTATACATACATAACGCGCGCACACACACACACATACACACACACACACACACACACATACACACACACGCACACACTCACTCACTCACTCACACACCAAACTCGACCCGACCCGACTCGACCCGACCAATTCGATACAAACCAACCTTAACCCTTTACCTCACACCTAAAAAGGTCAAGGTAAAGGTGTCCATAACTTATGTGGTCGTAGGAGAGCAAGGCGTCAGAGACCTCACTTCTCTAGGGCCAGCATATTGAGGGCGGCGCCCATCTCCTCTCCCTCGCTGCTTTACCTTCCCTGACCCTAAAGAGGGCAGGTACCCATTTACAGCTGGGTGAACTGGGGAACTGTACTGAAGCCAAGGCGCGTGAACGGTTACCCATCCATCTTGGTAACCACGCTCGATGCTGCTGAACCTTAGCTTGGCAAAGCTAAAGCTCTGGCCACTGCGCTATCCCGCCCCCACACCTACCCTAGCGAAACACTTGCAGCAGGAAGATGGCTCAGAATCCTAGAAGAGGATAGATGATACCAAAATCCCAAACATCATGATACCAGCCAACGCTGATCATCAGTCACCTCAGTAGCTCTGCGTGTTCCAGTCATGCTAGAGACTTGTGTCGATCACATCACATCCCGATTCTGAAAACACTGGTAGTTCATGGATTGTAAAAGGGTTTTATTTGTTGGCATCCCCGATATCATTTTCTCAGACAGCAGCTATTGTTGTCTGTCATATGAGCGAAAATGCGTTGCGCTGCCGTTAAGCGCCTGACAAGTCAGGCCCAGTGAATTCCACTTCGGCATAAGAGAGAATTGTTATCTTTTAACTTATCTTTTGTCTTGATATTTGTGGACGGTTGCAAGCGTGTGAATGATTTGAATGCAAGCGCTTTTGATTTGTTTACTTTACAAGATTCAGCGCTATATAAATCCCATACATTATTATTATTATTATTATTATTATTATCATTATTATAAGTCTTTCTAGGGAAAAAAGGTAGGAGAAAGGACCAAGAAGGCAGAAAATAGACAAGAAGGAGGTAGGTGAGAGACGGAAAAGGAACATGGCAGAAACAAAGAGAAGGATAGAAAAGAGGAAACTCTAAACATGGAATTTCCAGAATATGGAGATGCTATTTATACTGACAGGCCCCCGGCATCCCCACGGGGGAAACTGCTGCTTGAAAGAAGTCACACGTTATAAAAGCACTCTAGTATCATAAACCATGGAATATCCACAGAGTTTAGACAATGTAAGCAATTTGCTCGCTCTCTTCTCTCTCTCTCTCTCTCTCTCTCTCTCTCTCTCGGACGACGTGACGGGACGAGAACTGAACGGGCGTGCTGTTAGTAAGCTGCTGCAAATTTTTGCATTTTAGCTTCAAAATGTCAGTTACTGGCCTTCCAGCTACTGTAATAACAACTTTAAACGCCCTGCTGATCGACAACGTCGTATCGAGTTGGAAAGTCGCGGGGAGAGCGGCAGTGTTGTGTTCGTCTTGCGAATGAAGCCAGCTGACAAGCCAGTGTCAACAGAAATGGCGGACCCGGTGCTGAACCGTAACTCCCGTGTTCAGTACTATCGCAAGAAACCCCCTTGTCAAAGACGTCGCGATGTTCAAAGAAGTAGACAACACCAAGAAAGACAGGCAAGTCGCCAATGTGACAATAACAGTGTCTTGGAAGAGCCGGTCTTGTGTAACATTGACTCCCTGCTCGATGTGGAAACAGAAGGAAAACAAACCAGTGTGTACACAGAACTATGTGTCAGCAGTGAATTGAATGCCTCAGCCACACCAGATTCACTTGTTCTACTGTGTGATCCAGCAACAGACAACAAGATCGGTGTGTCTTCTGAGGCGCCTGATGTGCAGGAAGAGCTGACAGTTGGCTGCACAGCGGATGACTCTGATACTGATACTGGTATTGTGAAACAGTATGTGTCTACTCTAACTGACAAACGTGTACAGCGTCGATTAAGGGACAGCAAGAGAAACACACGGTTTCGAAAGGTGGTGGTACATAGTTCGGTTGATCAAAACATTGTGATGTGTGAATCAGATGACATCATCCTGGAATACTCTTGGAATGGAGATCCTGGCGAGGAATCTAAGTGTGTGTTCTGGTACATCAAGCAAGAAGAGAAAAACATGTTGCCAGAAGAACGTGTCAGGCTTGCCAGACTTCGTAAAGGGAAACAGTGTACTAACACACAACACACAGAGACAGTGGTGGCGAGTGCTGAGCAGGAGTTACATCATCTTCGGGACCTGATCCGGTCTTACATGGGCTGACTTCGCTGGCTGTAGACTGGAAAAGGAAAGGCTGGTTTGAAAATTGAGACACTTGAGACACAGACAATAATGTATCGAATCTTGATGTACATACCACCACTGCCATGGTTTCCATGTCATTGTAATCGCGTCGCGTTCGATATCGTTGTTACCGCGCCGCAGCGCTATATGGCTTGATCGCTAAATAGCAATAAAATTGTGTCAATTGTGTCAATTGTGTCAATTGTCTCTCTCTCTCTCTCTCTCTCTCTTTGAACTGGTTGCTTTAATCAAGAGATTCATTAAAAAAAAATAGAGAGAGAAAAAAGAAAGAGAAAAATTTATTTGAGAGAAAAATCCATTAACGTTAAAAGTCACTTACGATTATTTTATTACCACTCACAAATTGTTGTGGATTTTGAACTTCAAATTGTATATCAAAGTGGTTTGCTTTTTATTTTTTTTAAAAGTCAAGAGAGAGAGAGAGAAAGAGAGAGAGAAGAGGAGAGAGAGAGAGAGAGAGAGAGAGAGAGAGAGAGAGAGAGAGAGAGGAGAGAGAGAGAGAGAGAGAGAGAGAGATTTAAGGTTACAGATAAGCATTTTACATACTTGTTTATCCGACCCGTAGAGAGAGACAGAGACAGAGAGATAGAAAGAGACAAAGAGAGAGAGAGAGATAGAAAGAGAGAGAAAGAGAAAGATACAGTCACACAGACACACAACACACACACCACACACACGTGCGCGCGCGCGCACACACACACACACACACATACACACACACTCATACACACAGAGAAAGAATAAATGGCAGTTCTTGTACTCGTTAGACGAGGCCAGTTCCCAGAAGATTCCTCTTGTTCAGCAGCAGCAGCAGCAGCAGCAGCAGCAGCAGCAGCATGAGTCACAGCAGTCGCAGAAGTCAGTGTTTGCAGTGCAGGTGATTTGCAAGATGCGTTTTCCCCTGTCTCCCATTTTCTTCTCCGTCCTCATTTTACATCTAGCCTACAGCCACATTCACTTCAGCCGTGTGTGTGTGTGTGTGTGTGAGTATGTGAGTATGTGAGTGTGTGTGTGTGTGGTGTGTGTGTGTGTGTGTGTGTGTGTGTGTGTGTGTGTGTGTGTGTGTGATGTGTGTGTGTGTGTGTGTGTGTGTGTGTGTGTGTGTGTGTGTGTGTGTGTGTGTGTGTGTGTGTGTGTGTGTGTGTGTGAGTGTGTGTGTGTGTGTGTGTGTGTGTGTGTGTGTGTGTGTGTGTGTGTGTGTGTGTGTGTGTGTGTGTGTGTGTGTGTGTGTGTGTGTGTGTGAGTACGTGTGTGTGAGTACGTGTGTGTTTAAACTCGGCTGCAGTTTGCAATTCCCTGAAACCAGCCCTAAAGCGTGTCTAAACTCTGCTGTCATTGGAATCAATACTTAATTTGTCTACAGCGAAACGAAAGTTATTTCGAGGAGAAAATGACAGCAATTTGAAAATGAAAATCAAAGAGTTGCAGGCATTTTACAGCCCTCTGTGCATAAGGGTTAGAGCTAGCTGCTCCCAGTTGTGTCTGTGTGGAGTGGAATAAAAAAAAAGCCACACTATCTAGAAAATGGGTTGATGTTCTTGTGGTAGAGGTAATAAAAGACCTCAGGTCTGGCACTGCTGGTCAGCAACATGGAATACAGGCACCAAAGTCAAAGAATGGTGGAGTTGACAATAGGTGTCTTTTCTTGAATTGGATTGGATTATATCGTATCGTATTGTACTGTATCGTATTGTACTGTATTGTATCGTATTGTATTGTACATCCCTTTAAGTCTCAGCAGAGTTTTCTGCGTGAAATTCGGGCAGGCGTACAAACTGATATACAGGCTGATAGATAGATAGATAGATAGATAGATAGATAGATAGATAGATAGATAGATAGATAGATAGATAGATAGATAGATAGATAGATAAACAGAACCCTTTTCAAATGTAGACAGATCCTGACCTACGTGCTTCCTGGCCACAACAGTTGTGTATGGCCACACTTCCGGCCTTCCCAATGCAGTCCAGTCATGACTCAGGTATACCTGCACCTATACTTCAATCAACGCAGTTTTTAAACACACACACACAAACTTGAAATGTGCAGATCAAGTCAGTTCAGGGGTCAGAACTGCCGTCACGAAGGATGGAAGGTGGCAGGGTGGTAAGACACTCACCTGCCTAACAAGTAAACCCTGAGGCATGGGTTTGACTCTGCCCAGTTGACAATGTGGCTACATAATTTGTGGTGGTTGTGTGTGGTGTGTGGGGGGGGGGGGGGGGGGGGGGGGGGGGGGGGGGGGGTGGGGGGGCATAGCAAAAATCCAAAAATCTCACCATTGGTGAACCTGGGAGCTCTAGCCAAGGAGAGAAAAAAGAAAACAACAAAATCTCCAAATGCACAACTCAATGCAATGCAGGGTTTAGAACCGTTGCCAAGCTGTACACAGCCTGGGCAGTAACAGCCCACAGCTGTAACAGCCCACAGCTGGCCAGTAACAGCCCACAGCTGTAACAGCCCACAGCTGGCCAGTAACAGCCCACAGCTGTAACAGCCCACAGCTGGCCAGTAACAGCCCACAGCTGGCCAGTAACAGCCCACAGCTGGCCAGTAACACCCCAGTAACACCCCACAGCTGGCCAGTAACAGCCCACAGCTGGCCAGTAACACCCCAGTAACACCCCACAGCTGGCCAGTAACACCCCACACTGGCCAGTAACACCAACACCACAGCTGGCCAGTAACACCCACAGCTGGCCAGTAACACCCAACACAGCTGGCCAGTAACACCCCAGCTGGCCATAACACCCCACAGCTGGCCAGTAACACCACAGCTGGCCAGTAACACCCAGTAACACCCCACAGCTGGCCAGTAACACCCCACAGCTGGGCATTAACAGCCCACAGCTGGCCAGTAACAGCCCACAGCTGGCCAGTAACACCCCACAGCTGGCCAGTAACACCCCAGTAACACCCCACAGCTGGCCAGTAACACCCCAGTAACACCCCCACAGCTGGCCAGTAACAGCCCACAGCTGGCCAGTAACAGCCCACAGCTGGCCAGTAACAGCCAGTAACACCCCACAGCTGGCCAGTAACACCCCACAGCTGGCCAGTAACAGCCCACAGCTGGCCAGTAACAGCCCACAGCTGGCCAGTAACAGCCCACAGCTGGCCAGTAACAGCCCACAGCTGGCCAGTAACAGCCCACAGCTGGCCAGTAACAGCCCACAGATGGCCAGTAACACCCCACAGCTGGGCAGTAACAGCCTACAGCTGGCCAGTAACAGCCTACAGCTGGCCAGTAACACCCCACAGCTGGCCAGTAACACCCGGCCAGTAACACCCCACAGCTGGCCAGTAACAGTCTACAGCTGGCCGCCTCCTTGCAGTGAAGAGACCTGCCCTGCTACTGCAATCCCTCAGTTCTGGACAAACACGAAGCCATCAAGGCACAAAGACACCCCGATGTTTCCCTCTTCTGTCGGGGGGGGGGGGGGTAGGGCAACCTCAGGGGACAGCGCCATAGTCTGCGGGCAATCCCTACACTGGGGTCGACGGGTTCCTGGTCTGTTGGGAGGCAAGTGAGACGGGGGGAGGTTACTGCTTCCAGCTTCAGTACCAATCCCCGGGCCTCCGAATGGCCAGGAGAGGGCCATTGTCTGCCGGCCGTTGTGGCCGAGGCATTCTGTGGTGCCGGCAAAACCAATCACCCCGCTGCTGTGTAGCTGTGTGTGTGTGTGTGTGTGTGTGTGTGTGTGTGTGTGTGTGTGTGTGTGTGTGTGTGTGGTGTGTGTGTGTGTATGTGTATGTGTGTGTGTTTGGTGTGTATGTGTGTGTGTGTGTGGTGTGTTTGTGTGTGTGTGTGTGTGTGTGTCTGTGTGTGTGTTTTGTGTGTGTTTGTGTGTGTGTGTGTGTGTGTGTGTGTGACTGTGGGATGTAACAATACGTGTTGGGAGTTCTAGGGCTGTGAAGACCAATTGCTCCAAGCTGGATGGATAGTTCACTGGGCTGAGCTGATGGACACACACCTGTATGGTGATGGAGTGCAAGTACTAGTGCATGCAAGTACAAGGTCACGCACTCGCGCGTGCGTGCGTGCGTGCGTGTCCACGCACACATACACACAAAATTCGCACAAGCTCTCACAATTTAATGATAGAGAAAGGGAGGTACCAAAATATATCCAGAGAGGACAAACAATGTAGATACTGTAACAAAATAGAAGATGAATTTCATTTACTCGATGAATGTATTTATATGATTAACTCAGAAATAATGAATTGTTATTAAAAATCAAAACGAAAGACAAAGAACGCAAAAACTGTGTACATAAATTAAGTGACATAATCACAGTTGATATGTATCAAGCAGATATCATCAGATATGTGTATGAGTGTTTTGAAAAAAGAGAAAAAGAGAAGTAGAATGCAGCATGGTGTTTTTTTTTAGTGTACATCACTTTTAGGCAAAATAGATGATAATTATAATTGATGTTTTTGTTGTGTCAAATAGGTCTACATGATTTAAATGGCAATAAAAAATATTCTAAAACTATTCTTCATTCTTCATTCATTCTGAATCTACACACATGCATACACACACAGGTTCCTCCATCCCATTCTCGGCAGGTTTTGTCCCATTATTTGGTAGAAGGAAGGGAAAAAACTTCAAACAAAGGAAGTGCTGCCACTAGACTACTACTGCTATCCCACAGAGAGACAGACAGACAGACAGACAGACAGAGAGACACAGAGAGAGAGAGAGAGAGAGAGAGAGAGAGAGAGAGAGAGAGAGAGAGAGAGAGAGAGAGAGAGAGAGAGAGAGAGAGAGAGAGAGAGAGAGAGAGAGAGAGCACATGCCCTGGTTAGAACTCGGTTAATACTGCCTTGCCGACAAAACTTCATTTGTCAATTGAAAACCAATCATAAACGGAGAAAAGACGACGCACGCGCACGACCAGTGTTTGCCCAGACAATTTCCTTCACGGCAAACCTCCATTTTCCCACTCTGGCTAAACAGCCCTGACATGGCCTCTGTGGTCGGCCGGGCTATAAACAACAAGACTGGGTGGGATTGGCTAGAACACCAGGCTCTCCAATGGTGAGATTTTGCGTATGCGACCATTTTTTGGGGGGGGGCCACTTTTGAGGCATCCACATTCCGACTTGGGGAGAAACCTCCATTCTCCATCCACATCAGTGAAGGCAAACTGCAAGCCTGAACACTGAACAGTTCAGTTGACTGCTCTGTCCCCCGGTATTTATTCCCCTGCTTGTCTTTCTGTCACTGTCGTGTTTTTTCACTCTGAAGTGGGATCTCCACCATTAGCGCTTTATTTATTTATTTATTTGTTTATTTATTTATTCTTTTATTTATTTATTTATTCTTTTATTTATTCGTTTATTTGTTTATTTTATATCGAGGATAACGGAATAAGCACTCGTGGTTTGTTTTTTTACATCCAGTCCCCATGTGTATGCGGTTTTGTAATTGTTGTCATCTGTTACCACTGGCAAACAATGGCCTACTCTCCCGAAAAGTGAAACAGGATTTCACGTGTGCGCAAGATGTTTTGCATGCGTTCGCATACAGGGCGTCGGTTTACAGTCTCGTGCGGACTTTTGGGGAAAGTGGAGTCTGCACTGAGGAAAAATCCTCTTGAACAGGATTCGAACCCGGGTCGTCAGATTGCGAGCGCAACTTTAGCAATGGCCAGTGCCATCGCAGTGGATGGCAGAGTGTGCCAGTTGTTCACACCACTCTGCGCTCTGGAGGGAAACCAAAAACATGGGGGGAAAGGGAAAATGGGAAAAAAAGAGAGAAAAGAATCCGGACTTTGACGTCAACTCAGTGTGGTGTGTGGAGGTTTTTATTGTACCGGTACCAATTAGTGTTCCTTGGTATAACATTGTCTTACACACACACACACACCCCACACACACACACACACACACACACCACACACACAACACACTGGAACAGAAAAAGAGAGAGAGGGGGGGAGAGAGAGAGGGAAAAAACTACACACTGGGACTACACACACTGAGGCGTGCACGCGAGCGCGCGCGCGCGCACACACACACACACACACGGGGGCATACACACACCAAATAAACGTAACTACACACACACACACAAACACAAACACCCCACACAAAACCCCAACACACCACACACACACACACTGGAACACCACAAACACCCCTACCCATCCTGCCGTACATTCCAATTTTCCATGGCCCCTGGGCTAGACTCTTTTACCTTTCCATCTCTCTCACCCCCACCCCCACCCCCACAACTGTCACACCCTCCCACCCCCCTATTGCCTCCTCCTTCCTCCTCCTCCCCCTCCCCCACCAAGTCCACCACCCTCCGGGCCCCATAGTCCCCAGCTACTCTTCTTCACATTGGTCGTTGCTATCTCCCAGTAGCCAATCAAATGACGCCTTACAGATGAAAGTCTCAGTGTTTGTGGTTGGCTGCTGTGACAGTCACATGAAAGATGGACTCTCTCTTTGATGCTGAGAGGACTACGATGCTCTCTGTGTCTCTGTCTGTCTGTCTCTGTCTGTCTCTGTCTGTCGTCTTTTCTGTCTGTCTGTCTGTCTGTCTCTCTCTCCCCTCTCTCTTCTCTTCTCTCTCTCTCTTCTCTCTCTTCTCTCTTTTCTTCTCTCTCTCTCTCTCTCTCTCTTTCTGGGAACGGGATAACTTGGTGGTCAGAGTGATGTATTCGTGATCTGCTGACCCGGGTTCGAATCTCGTTCAAGAGGATTTTTCCTCTGGAATTAACATCAGTGCCGATTCCACTCTCCCCAAAAGTCATTCGGATGAGACTATAAACCGAGGTCCCGTGCGCTAACACCCGCAGAACATCTTGCGCACACGTTAAAACCCGTTCCGCTTTTCGGAAGAGTAGGCCATTGTGTGCTGGTAGGAACGGATAACAAAATTTACAAAAACTGCATACACACAGGGACTGGATAAAAAAAAGCAACTGAGTGTTTATTCCATTATCCTCGAAACAAAAGAATAAGATTTTTTTTTATGTCTCTCTCTCATCGAGTCAGTCAAAGATTAAGAATGTATGTCTTTTATTGAATATGCATTAATTTCTCTTTTTTTTCTTTAAATGCTAGGTTGACTTTTTTTCTAGTCCCCTAATCAGGGCAAGGGCTGGATGAAAAAATGGTGTGTGACTGCTTATCCTTATCTGTAACGTTCAAAAATGAAGATCATTCATTCATTCTCTCTCTCTCTCTCTCTCTCTCTCTCTCTCTCTCTCTCTCTTCTCTCCTCTCTCTCTCTCTCTCTCTTCCTCTCTCTCTCTCTGTATATTCAACCCTATATGCAGTTGTTCAAAATGTATGCAGAAAAGGGGTAGAAAATTATATGTTGCTTTTTGTTGACTTTAGGAAAGCATTTGATTCTGTTCGCCATGATAAGCTCCTTGAATGTATGAAAAAAAAAGGTTGTGAAAGGAAAATTATATGGTATGCTTGAAATCAATGTATTGTGCATTACTGTCTGTGTGCGTGCAAACAATGAGTTTACAGAATTTTTTGAATGTCCATTTGGTGTAAGGCAAGGATGCGTCCCTGAGCCCTACATATTCTCTTATTTTTTTATAAATCAGCTGGCTGACCAAAATGAATGCTAAAGGGTAAGCATGGTATACAAATGTTCCAAGTGGTTTTGAGTTGTTTATCCTACTTTTTGCTGATAAAGTGGCTTTGTTATCAACAACTCCAGGTGGCCTTCAAAATAAACAAAAATGTATTACATAGATGCTGTAAGGAAATGAAATTAAATGTGAATGCTAAAAAAAAACAAAAGTCATGGTTTTTTAAAAAAGGGGGTTACTTGGGCCAACATGAGCAATGGATTTTTGACGGTAAAAAACTAGATGTTGTAAATAATTATTGTTATTTAGGGTTCAATTTTACGACAATGATCAGCATGAAGAAAGAAACTGAACATCTAGCAACTAAGGGCAAGAAGGCAGCTGTGCAACTGAATAAAGCCTTCCAAAATATAAGGAAATGACCGCTATTACGTTATTTAAAATATTTGACGCTAAAATACAATCTGTTTTACTTTATTCATCTGAAATTTGGGGTTTCAAACCCAAACTAGATTCATTTAGAAAAGGTACATATGTTAGTCTGTTTAAAAAATTTTTTGGTGTTCCAGTAAAAACAATCCAATAAGATGATTTATGGCGACTTGGGGGATATCCTCTATAGTAAATTCTTGTGTTCTGCATTGCGATATTGGTTTAGGTTGTTACAAATGGAAACTAAAGACTACCCTACAAGGTTATCAGATGTTGCTTAACCTAGATAGAACTGGGAAATTGCTGGGTAAAAAAAGTAAGAGAAATTTTATGTCAGACAGGTTTTCAGTTTGTCTGGATGCAGCAAGGCGTGGGGGATGTTAAAGCTTTCTTACGTCTATTTAAGCAGAGACTTGTTGATACCTTTATACAAGAGTGGTTTTCCACAATTGAAGATCGCAATAGATTATAATGATTTAAAATCATTCAAAACAATTTTTGAAAGAGAAAAATACATTAATGATATCGATACCTACTGTTTTAGGGTTGCTGTTTCTCAGGTAAGATTTAAAAGTCCTGCCACTAAATGCAAATGTGCAACGTTACAAACGATTCTTTGCAAAACAAAAAACTGTCCTTTTTGTTGTCAGTCACCGAAGACGAACAGCATTTTCTCTTTTAAATTTTCCCATGTATTCGGGTCTTAGAATTAAATTCTGTGGTAATTTAACTAAAGTTCCCATCCAATGTTTTCTACAAGTATCAAACATTCACCAGTGCAAGTGTCTTCCCGATATGTCTTCCACTCAGTTAACAGAAGAAAGAGATTTTTTATATAAATTTAACATATGTTACTGAGGTTGTTTTGTGAGCTTGGCTGATTGATTATTATTTTTCCTTTTGATAGTGCACTCGAGATGGTCTTGAATTTACATCCTGGGTCAAGCACAGGTTTATGTTGCACGATGCTAGTTTTTTTTCAATATAATTTGGTTTCGTGTGCCACGCAAATGTTTCTGTTTCTAAGTTTGGATTGTTGTATGTTTGAAATTTAGCAACACGTTCCTGTAGTACTATTCGCATTTCCCCAGCTGGTTATATTGTGACTAAGGTCGAAGTACCATCAAATCGCTCAAAGTTCTCTCTCTCAAAGGGTGATGCAGATATTACAGGGTGGTCTGGGCGAGATACGGATATTGATGATGATGTCAATGATGTTGAGGATGATTGGGTAGATGTTAATATAATGATGATGATATGGATGTTCAGGGTGGTGAGTAGAGGTAAAGGGTTATGATTTGGGGACAATTTTTGCAAGTGTTGATGGGGTTTATGTTGATGTAGTTGATGAAAATGGTGATGATGTTTTCAGATGGGGAAACGAGAGTGTGTGTGTGTGTTTTGTGTGTGTTTCGGTGCGTGCGTGCGTGCGGCGTGCGGCGGCGCGCGCGCGCGTGTTTTTTAAAAATGGAAAAGAAAAACCTTTTTTATCTATTTATTTTTGAAAGGACAATGATGATGTGGATGTTTAGGAAGATGATGGCGAGGATGATGGAAATGCTGAAGGTGATGTTGATGTAGATGCTGATGGTGACGATGGTGGTGATGGTAACTTTGGCGTGGCTGTTGAAGGTGATAGTGGTGGCGGTGACTATGATGGAGAAGTCAAAGATGAAGATGATGACAATGATGTATATATTGAAGATGACGATGGAACGATGATGAAGATGATGATTATGACCATGATGCAGAGATTGAAGATGATAATCGTGACGAAAATGACTATACAGTTGTAGAAGATGGTGATAGTGTAGATGATAAAGATGAGGATGTTGATAATGATGATGTAGAGGATGAAAGTAATGATGGTTATGTTGATATACTTGCTACAGCTGCTGTTATAGGCAATGAAGATGCTCATGGTGATGATTATGTAAATGCTGAAGATGATGATGGGGATGGGGACGACTAGAAGATATTGGGAGTAATTCTTTTTGCTTACAGAATTGAAAATGTGAAATGGATATAAATGTTTTTTTGCTATGCCTTCCTCCCCCCTCCCCCAACATGTTTTGTATAGTGGCCCAAGGCCGAAGTACAATAAAACTTTTCAGTGTTCAGTGTTCTCTCTCTCTGTATATATATATATATGGTGTGTGTGTGTGTGTGTGTGTTGTGTGTGTGTGTGTGTGTGTGTGTGTGTGTGTGTGTGTGTGTGTGTGTGTGTGTGTGTGTGTGTGTGTGTGTGTGTGTGTGTGTGTTATAAAGAGAGAGAGAGAGAGGAGGGGAGGGTCGGAATGGGAGGAGCACCTAAAATATTGTGGACAAGAACAGTCGCAGACACGACCATCTCACCAGCATCATTGGGGAACCTTGGAGCTCTGGACTTGCAACCAAAAATAAATATCTGCACTAGGGGAAAAAACATGTCCCGGGGACCTGAATGCCTGTCAGCATTATGTCCCCTGAATGTCGTCACCCTGTGTCCTTCACCTTGTCCATCTTGGCAAACCTGAATGGCGTGATTGATACAAATGGTGGTTAAATACCTTGTTCCTTTCAGAACAAAAATAAACCCGAACCATTCGAAACAAAAAGCTTACACCCTGCCCAAATTGTAAATTTATGTTTGTTCTCGTTCTCCTTTGTTGTTATATTTACACTAGATCTATGCAGGGATATCAGAACAAATCGGAGCGTAGCTCTTTAGAAACCTGTTCCATTCTTTGCCTTTGATTCACACACACGCACACGCTTTGATTTGTTGCTTTACAAGATTCAGCGCTATATAAATTCCATACATTATTATTATTATTATTATTCATTCTCTTCTTGGACGCTAGCTGAGGGGGGGGGGGGTGAGTGAGAGAGAGAGAGAGAGAGATGAGAGAGAGAGAGAGAGAGAGAGAGAGAGAGAGAGAGAGAGAGAGAGAGAGGAGAGAGAGAGAGAGAAGAGAGAGAAAACAGACAAACAGACACAGAGAGAGGAGGGGGGGGGGAGGATCAGCATTACTGAGTCTATTGAAGTGAAGTGCCATACAGGATAGGTAATTTTGACAGAAAGGGTTCATTCTTGGAAAAGTAATGTTTGGCTTCCTTCACTGTCAGTTCACGTGGTAACAGCCCGAGCCTGTCCTCAGTAATCCTGAGGTTCCAACCCCACTACACTGATACAAGTCACTGCAGCCTGTGCTGTGGTTCTGACAGCACAGCATGTAGGCACTGCTGAACAGACACATGGGGTTTAAACACCATCTTTGTAGCTTGTGCTGTGCTTCCCACGACAGTGTGGTGTGGAATGAAAACGCTGAAGGTATTTCTAAGGAAACATTACACGCTTTTTTTCTCTGTCCTATTTTCCTCTTACCTTGAAAATAGCATCGTGTGAAAATGCTGTGTCTGGCCTATATCAACTTCGTTGTTTCTTGGGTAACTATAAAAATGAATATCTTTTAATGTTGCTGAGTTGAAATTTTGGAAAGAATTTGGGTTTTTTTTCTTTATTGAACTTTCATCACTACTTCAGAAATTACATCATTACTATATTACTTATTGCGACTTTCTGTCCATTATTATCATCATCAGTTATCTTCATTACTCATATCATGGTAACCATTGAACTGTATTTGTCCTAAAATATCGTCACTGCTCACGGCAACTTTCTGATCACTGATATCCTCACCAATTATCTCCATCACTCCAGCGCTGTTTACTGTGGAAAATGTGTGCAGCCCACCCTCCCTCCATCCCTCCCTCCTGGAAGCCTGCTGACAATGGCAGCTCACGGCTGGTGACAGTATTTTCACACACAAAAAGCAACCTAGAGCAAAGCTGAACAAAAGAGCACCAGGGGGCCCACCTTTCCCCCAATCTCCTGATGGCTGTTGTTGCTGCTGCCTTGTGGACACTGCCGCTGAACCGTGAAACACTGCTCCTTGCCCTTCCGCACCAGCAGCCACAAGGGGCGGGACCAGCACCCCCCCCCCCCCCCCCTCATTGTCAGACAATGGCTGCCAATTCTGCCAATGCACAAAAGAGAGAGAGAGAGAGAGAAGAGAGAGAGAGAGAGAGAGAGAGAGAGAGAGAGAGAGAGAGAGAGAGAGAGAGAGAGAGAGAGAGAGAGAGAGAGAAAATGAAAGGACCTGGCGTCATCGGCAGGATTGTAAGCATCATCATTGATTGATCAACTGATTACTTGATCAGCTTTCCTCCCTGTACCGTTTATGGCTGGTGAGCCAACATCCTGACTGCTGAAACGTGTTTTCTCTGCGCCTGATATTGTGGGTTTGATGACAAGAGAGAGCGGCTTGATACAATGCGGCTTGGTGTTACCAGCCAAGTTACTGTCAGTGAATACATTGCAGTTTGTCATTGCCAAGTTACTGTCAGTGAATACATTGCAGTTTGTCATTGTCAAGTTACTGTCAGTGAATACATTGCTGTTTGTCATTGCCAAGTTACTGTCAGTGTATACACTACAATTTGTCATTACCAAGTTATAGTCAGTTAATAATAATAATATTATCATTATAGTCAGTTACACACTACAATTTATTTTTTTTATCAAGTTACAGTCAGTTACACACTACAGTTTATCATTTCAAAGTTAGTCAGTGTATAAACTACAATTTGTCATTACCAAGTTTAAGTCAGTGTATACAATACACTTTGTCATTACCAAGTTTGTCAGTGTATTCACTACACTTTGTCATCACCAAGTTTGTCAGTATATTCACTACACTTTGTCATCACCAAGTTTGTCAGTATATTCACTACACTTTGTCATTTCCAAGTTTGTCAGTGTATTCACTACACTTTGTCACTGCCAAGATACAGTCAGTGTAACACTACACTTTGTCATTTCCAAGTTTGTCAGTATATTCACTACACTTTGTCATCACCAAGTTTGTCAGTATATTCACTACACTTTGTCATCACCAAGTTTGTCAGTATATTCACTACACTTTGTCATCACCAAGTTTGTCAGTATATTCACTACACTTTGTCATTTCCAAGTTTGTCAGTGTATTCACTACACTTTGTCACTGCCAAGATACAGTCAGTGTAACACTACACTTTGTCATTTCCAAGTTTGTCAGTATATTCACTACACTTTGTCATCACCAAGTTTGTCAGTATATTCACTACACTTTGTCATCACCAAGTTTGTCAGTATATTCACTACACTTTGTCATCACCAAGTTTGTCAGTATATTCACTACACTTTGTCACTGCCAAGTTTGTCAGTATATTCACTACACTTTGTCACTGCCAAGTTTGTCAGTATATTCACTACACTTTGTCATCACCAAGTTTGTCAGTGTAACACTACACTTTGTCATCACCAAGTTTGTCAGTGTAACACTACACTTTGTCATCACCAAGTTTGTCAGTGTAACACTACACTTTGTCACTGCCAAGTTTGTCAGTGTATAAACTACAATTTGTCATTGCCAACTGCACCTCTGTGGACATTAAAACTGCTTCCCTGGCAAATCACCCGCACAAGACCATGTACCCCATTACGGACTGGAAGGACAAAGACAGGAAGGAGGGGTGGGGGGGGGGGGGGGGGGGGAGAGGTAGCAGACTGCAGGCTTTACAGGAGCGGGGCCCCGTTGTTTGCCACAGCGCGGCAACAAATCGCAATTCCTCCCTGCCCTGCACTCACACCAGCACATCAGTGCCCAGCCGGGGCAGGCAGAGAAGAAAGCCGCCGTGATTCAATCCTTCCCTGACGGTGATCAAGAAACTCCCTGGAAAGAAAATGAACAGGCAGCACGACATTCCCTCAATGACCATTTCTGTGGAACCGTGGTCTCTTTGCCTGCCTGCCTGCCTGCCTGCCTGCACGACAGCCTGGTCCTGTTCGTGACGGCAGCCATGACTTAGTCAGCGAGGCACCAGAGAAGAAAGGCCATTGTGAGCCTCGCCTTAGATCAGCCAACCAGCGCCTTCCTTTATTGACACAGGGCACACAAAGCGCCAAACCCACGGAAAAATAATGGCCGATACATGTAGAATAAAACCACCACCACCACCAATAACAGCAGCACCACCACCAACAACAACAACACACACTGAGATCTGTTTCTCATTACTTGCTTCCTTGGCTTGCGTTCTGAGGTTCGCCAGTGATGAGGATTTGCGACCGTTCAGCTATCATCAGGGTAAGCTGTATTCCGGCTTCGGGGATATTGAGATCGGTTACGGGCCTTGGTCTTGCAAACCACTGGGATTTGTTACTAAGGCCTTGGTCTTGCAAAATACTGGGATATATCATTGTCGTTGTTCCTTCCAAACATGAAGATTTTTTACTGTGTTGATCTTCCTCTAGTCCTTCATTCATCCATTTCCTTGTTTTCTCTATCCCCCAAGCACAAAGGGAGGCCATCAGGCCGAAAACAAAGAAGCGCAGACGACAGAGTGGGACAGGCTTATTGAGAACCACAGCAGGCTGTGTTACTACCTGACGAGGGGACTCCTCCTAAATGACGAAAAAATGCCACTGAAAAATCAGCAGAGAAAACCACACAACTCTATAATAAGGAATGGACAAAACAAGAAAATTCCCTGTATGTAGTCTTTCAGTGTGGAGAACAAAGCCCCCATCTTCACTACACGCTTTTGCGCTTAAAGTGCTTCCTAATCGGTGGCAGACGAAGGCTTTTCAACAAACAGCACTACCGACACAACTGATTCTTTCTTCTTTGTTTCTAAACAAGCTGTAAACAGATCGCATTCCGTTAGCATACACATCTTCTAATATGTAAAACAGTATAAGCCATGATTTTTTTTTTTGGGGGGGTGGTAATTTTTTTTTATAGGGAGACTAATGTTTTCAGCGGAACACTGTGAGAGGAAAGTGCAGAACTTGTTACTGCAGGGTCTCCTCTGTCAGGGATGATTCCGATGACCCCCACCACCCCACAAACCCACCCCTCCCATCTATTTTTGATGTTATGGAGGGTACAGTGACGTAGTAAAGCTGTAACACAGGATATAATTATGATTATCATCTCATGGTACAGACTTCAACGCCCCATCGCAAACTCGTTTATCGAGTTGTTTGTAAAAAGATAATTAAAGTTAGGGTTTTCTTAGGACTGACCGTGTGTTATTTGTCTTGTTCTACAGAGAAGTGTTATGTGGTCAGTTGTTCCAGAGATGATATTAATCGTGATGATAAGACTCCCCCCCCCCCCTCTCTCTCTCTCTCTCTCTCTCTCTCTGTACACGTAAGTGTGTGGGGTGTGTGTGTGTGTCCGCGCGCGCGCGCGGGGTGTGTGTGTGTGGTTAGTTAGTTAGTCAGTTAGTTAGTCAGTTAGTTAACTTAGTTAGTTAGTTAGTTAGTTAGTTAGTTAGTTAGTTAGTTAGTTAGTTAGTTAACTTAGTTAGTTAGTTGATTAATTTGCTGGTTGGTCAGTTGGTTGATATGCTGGTTAATTGCAAATTGATTGACTGATTGATTATTTGGTTAGTTGTTGGTGTTTTAAACTTTTTGGGATTTTTTTCTAAATATTTCATTCGTCTTTGAAATACAAGAGCATTAACCTTCCATGGTGACCTGTTGGGCAATGCATCATCAACTTCCATGATAACAACAACAACAACCTCCCAGGTTTCTATGGAGCTTAGCATGACACACTATATCAGGCAATATCGCCAGTCAGTATTGCATGGTCTCCTTGACTTACATTTCTACAAAGACGGAACGAACTATCACACAAACAAATCAGATACACACACACACACAAACACACCCCACACACACACACACACACACACACCACACACACATATATATATATATATATATATATATATATATATATATATATATATATATATATATATATATATATATATATATATATATATATATATATATATATATATATATATATATATATACGAGCAGGAGTCAGCACTCATTCGCCATATTGATGCCCAGCAATATATGTGCTCACAGTCACCAAAACAAAGACACAAAGTTATGGTTATGGAAAGCAATCCAGTCAGACCCACACACGAAGAACCAAACAAGCAAGCTAGCGTACTAAACCAATAAATGCAATCAAGAAACACTAACAAGAGAAAAACGCCGTATATTCCTTCACGTTCAGATGTGTGGTCCTGATCCACACTCCTTACTGTGGGGGTGCCGGGGCCTGTCAGTACGAATCTGTGGTAGTTATTCCTCTTTTCTATCCTTTCTTTGTTTCTGCTTTGGGTTTTTCCTGTCACTCCTTCTTGTCTATGTTCTGCCTTCTCGGTCCATTCTCCTGCCTTTTTTCCAGAAAGAGAAAAGATAACAGTTCTCTCCCACACCGAAGACGGATGTGCAGGACCTGACTTGTCAGGCGCTTAACAGCAGCACAACCAATTTTTGCATATTATGACAGACAACAATAGTTTGCCGTCCGAGTGTTCGACTGAGAAGGAGCACCTACACTCCAAGCACCAACCTCTAAACTTAATCTGTGCATACTAGCATATATGCCCATCATTGTTTTGTCTTGAGCTGCAAGATCTTACGACCAGACTTGAGAACAGAGCTGGAGCATATGGGATGGAGGTGAGCTCGGAGAAAAGTAAAGTACTTGTGAACAGCACGAGCAACGCCACTGCTAAAATTTACATGAACGGCCAGCAACTGGAGGAGGTAGACGCTTTTAAATACCTTGGCGCTACACTCACAAAGGACGGGCGATCGACGACAGAAATCAAAGTCAGAATTGCCATGGCAACATCTTCCATGACAAAACTCACCACCATATGGAAAAGTAAAGAGATCAGTTTCCCAATCAAACTAAAGCTCTACAAAGCCCTAATTCAGACTATCCTGCTGTACGGAAGTGAAACCTGGACATTGACTGCTGAAACAGCAAAGCGAATCCAGTCATTTGAAACAAAATGCCATAGAAAACTGCTGGGCATATCCTGAAGAGAACGAAAGACCAATGAATTTGTCAAGAGTCAAATAACACGGCTGGCAGGTCCACAGGAACCCCTTCTCACCATCGTCAAAAAGAAAAAGCTGACATGGTTCGGCCACGTCACCCGCCACAACACTCTGCCAAACACAGAACTGCAGGGAACACTGGAAGGTGGCAGAAAGAGGGGAAGACAGAACAAGTCATGGATGGACAACATCAGAGAATGGACCAAGATGAATGACTCGGCACTACTGCGCAGAGCCGAGGACCGAGATGGATGGAGGAGGCTTACCACGGCATCGTCTTTCGAGTCTCCCCCACGACCGCCAAGGTCACGGGTCTGATAATGATGATGATGATGATGATGTTCTGTATGTATATATGTATGTATGTATGTATGTATGCATGTATGTATGCATGTATGTATGTATGTATGTATGTATGTATGTATGTATGTATGTATGTATGTATGTATGTATGTATGTATGTAAAATGTATAATATATATATGATGTAGTACAACAGCTACAACGAGTCAGTGTGACAAACAAACAAGAGGTGATCATGAAAGCTAGTCCAGGGTAACCCCTTCTGGCTGTTGTTGTAAAGAGGAGGAAGCTGGCGTGGTTTGGTCACGTCACACGTCATAGCTCTCTCTTTCACCAAGACTGTCCTGCAGGGAACAGTTGAGGTGAAGAACGGTGGGCTATTACTTCACCTTCTTCTGCCTTCCCTGGTCATGCTACATTTCTAATCCGGTCTTTATGGCGAAGTCTGCAGTCTGTCACAGTGACCCCACTGGTTTCCCCAGTTTTGCCTGTCAGAGCTCTGCTGGGCTGGACCACTATGTCTGGAGTCTCAGAGTGTTGAAGGTAAGACAGGACTGCAGGGTATGGGAGGGGGGGGGGGTTGTGGGTCTGTGCCACAGGGGCACTGGTCAGTGTGGGATATTGTCAGGTGATGGAGATGGGATAGAGGTCAGCTGTTTAGGTGATGGAGATGGGATAGAGGTCAGCTGTTTAGGTGATGGAGATGGGATAGAGGTCAGCTGTTTAGGTGATGGAGATGGGATAGAGGTCAGCTGTTTAGGTGATGGAGATGGGATAGAGGTCAGCTGTTCAAAATGCCCGCTCTTCAACAGCCAGTCAAGAACTGTCTGCCATTTGGAACGTCCTTTCTGCAACAACCGCTGAAGACTGACATCTAAGTGGAATGCCCTCTCTTTAACAACCGGTGAAGACTGACATCTAAGTGGAATGCCCTCTCTTTAACAACCGGTGAAGACTGACATCTAAGTGGAATGCCCTCTCTTTAACAACCGGTGAAGACTGACATCTACGTGGAATGCCCTCTCTTTAACAACCGGTGCATTTGGAAAATCAATGTCTTCTGCATCTCGTTCTCCGTTGCTTCATTTCGTCCTCATTTTGCTGAAAGCATTTTGAATTGGGAAGGAGATTTTCCCCGACATTACTCGATCATTGTTTAAGGGGATAATTTGTCAGCATGGCTGTAAATATGAAAAAATGGAACAGGCGTTTCTTTTCCTTTAGCCGTCACCAGCAGAGTGTAGATCTGGAGTGACAGCTATTGATTGCAGTTTTAGTGAACATTTCAAATCAATGGAGTGCATCTGTCGCATTCCGAGTCTCTCCCATCAAGGATGCTTTGATAGAAAAATGTGTGTGTGTGTGGGGGGGGGGGGGTGTTGTTAAATTACTAATCCATCAAACCAGTCTTTCGTCTCTGGAGCGCGTCATCTAAAACAGATTTTTAAATTATGCTTACTGCTGCTAATTTCTCAGCGCTTATCAAAAACATACTAGCAGGATGTAGACATCGATTCAAATTACTAGCTGCTAGAGAGGCAGAGAGAAAGACAGACAGAGAAAGAGATTGCGACAGACAGACAGAGCCATCAGCCGCCATGGTGCAGTGGTTAGTGCTTTGGGTTGCCGGCTAGAAGGTCGTGTGTCGGATCCCATAAAAGTCACAGGTTATTTTCGGACCCCGCCACCTGTTACCCAGAGTAAGTGTGCTGTGGGCTGGTTGGGAGGGCTGGGACCTTCGAGCTTCTCCCCTTTACAGATGCAGTTTTGAACTTGTTCTGTGGCTCAAATTAGCTAACGCTGCAAGTGTTGTTATCTCTCAGGCCCGGTTGATGCAACGATATGTAATAATAGTAAGCGTAGAGTACAAGCAGTCTCAAAGCCCCCACACTTCCATAGCATCCTCCTCACCATCACTGATCCTCCTGCAATAAAAAGAAAACTGTCTCTGATCTGGTGGCACTGGTTGTCTGGTCTCATGGTGACCTCAGTTCCTGTTTCTCACACACTTCTGTGCCTGTGGTAAGTTCGTGTCAAAGCCTTCGAGGTTGAAGGTTCACAGGAGAAGGCTGCAGATGGGGCGTTGTGGGGTCACCAACACAGCTGCAGGAGGGGCGGTGTGGGGTCACCACCAACACAGCTGCAGGAGGGGCGTTGTGGGGTCACCACCAACACAGCTGCAGGAGGGGCGTTGTGGGGTCACCAACACAGCTGCAGGAGGGGCGTTGTGGGGTCACCAACACAGCTGCAGGAGGGGCGGTGTGGGGTCACCAGCCCAGGCGTGCCTGTCCCTCAGCCATGCCCCAGGACTAAGCCAACACTGTCGTCAGAAGGGGGATAGGTAGGTGGTGTCCTGCGTATGTTAGCTGAGAACAAGCACCACTGGACATTACCAAAGTAGTCCAGTAGCAGTGCAGGACTCCTTTGGCTGGTGGCGCCGTAGCGGCCTAACATTGATAAGCTCCCTGTGGACTTCAGACCCTGAGGATGCGACATGAGGAATGTGGGGATGGCTGTGGGGGGAGGTTGGAATGAGCGGGGAGGGAACAGCGGGACAGGGACGTGACAGAACATAGCACAGAAAACAACATTCAAGATAAACAACAACCAACACCTTTTTTCTACCTCCCCCCTCCCCCAACCCCCAAAAGAAAAACAACAACAACAACCAACGCCCTTTTTTCTACCTCCCCCCTCTTCCAACCCCATAAAGAAAAACAACAAAGAGACACAATGTGGGGGGAGGGGGGGGGGGGGGGGAGAGAGAGAGAGAAAAGAATGAGGTTATATAGAAAGACAGACTGACAGACAAACAAATGGAGCATATCAATGTATTTGTGAAAGTGTGTGTGTGTGTGTGCGTGCGTATGCATGCGTGTGTGTTGTGTGCGTGCGTGCGTGTTTGCGTGCGTGTGTGTGTGTTGTGTGTGTGTGTGTGGTGTGTGTGTGTGTGTGTGGTGTGGTGTGGTGTGTGGTGTGTGTGTGTGTGTGTGTTCTTGGGGAGAGGCTTTATATTGATCCTGTTACTGAAAGGATTTCAAAATTAACACAGCCAGTATTTGTCATGCGCAGTTATCTTCCTTCCTTCCTTAAACAGGAGTTTCTTCGTCATTGCAAAAACGCTGTGTGTAACTTTCCGCTGTGTGTAACTTTCCGCTGTGTGTAACTTTCCACTGTGTGTAACTTTCCGCCGTGTGTAACTTTCCACTGTGTGTAACTTTCCGCTGTGTGTAACTTTCCGCGCTGTGTGTAACTTTCCACTGTGTGTAACTTTCCGCGCTGTGTGTAACTTTCCGCGCTGTGTGTAACTTTCCGCGCTGTGTGTAACTTTCCACTGTGTGTAGCTTTCCGCTGTGTGTAACTTTCCGCTGTGT
>CM054137.1:79663983-79671483 GCA_028751875.1 Rapana venosa | reverse complement strand
ATCAGTTCGCTTAACGCTACAGAAACCGGGATAAGCTCCGGCTCTATGGGCCTTCTGGCTCGAAAGAACATACTTCAGAGAGAGAGAGAGAGAGAGAGAGAGAGAGAGAGAGAGAGAGAGAGAGAAGACAGACGACAGACAGACAGAGAGAAAGACATACAGACAGGCAGACAGACAGAGAGACAAACAGACAGAGAGAGAGAGAAAGAGACAAACAGACACACAGAGAGAGAGACAGAGAGAGAGAGAGAATTGTTATGTAACGTCATTGACCTGTGTACAAAGTCACACACACACACACACACACACACACGCAAGCGGAAACAGAACGTGAAAAAGAAACGGGACGTAATACAAAGAGTGAAGGCTGACCGAAAGACCAGGAACTTGCCCTACCATATGATATCAGTTTGTTTTGTTTATGTCTATTCTGTTAATACACGTTGTTCTTTCCGTCGTATGGGATCAGAAATGAATACAGAGACATTTCGAGTCATCGTACATCGATCATTTTGTACCAATGACTGCAAGACTGGTTTTTCCGTTATTTGGCACATGCTTACACAGGTGTTTCTCTCTTCAAGCAAGCAGACAGATATTTGTCAGGTTGTAGTAAAAAGACAATGACAATGACAATGACAAATTCTTTTATTTCGAGGATAATGAATAAGCACACATGTGCTTTTTTACATCCAGTCCCCGCCCGTTAGGGATACATCTTAATAATAATAACCCAATACTTATACAGTCTCACAATAAAAACAAGGGGAAATAACCCTTTTCAAAACAGCTCCCCCCCCCAACACCCCCCCCCCCCCCAAAGCAAGCAAATAAAAGAAAACCCTAAAAATACCCCCCCCACCCCCACCTCCCAAAAAACCCTAACCAAAACAAACAAACAAACAAAAGAGAAAGAAAAACCAAACCAACAGAAGAAGATAAAAAAGAGAAAAAGAGAAAAACAGACAAACAACAACAAGAACAACAATAGAGCCAAGAAAAATAACACAACCAAACTTAATAAGTCATAAAGATAAACATCTACACATTGTCAAATGGTACACATACTTGTTACGCATAACTATAAGATATTGAAATAGGGCACTCATTAAATCTTAAGTACAGAGGCAAGTCTAATAAAGTATTGAAAATATAAAATATGAATCCTTCATCAGGGTACACTATAACTATAAGCAAGACGATAAAAGGTGAGAGAGAGACAGAGACAGAGAGTGTGTGTGTGTGTGTGTATTTCAGAGATAATATCCAATATATAATTCCCAAAACAGTATGCGATCCCATCAACACTCATTTTACATTATATTCGTTTCAAATTATATGTCATGATAATGAAATAAATTTAATATCCATGCATCCACACAATAAAAACAAGAAATAAAACAAAGAAGAAATCTAAACCTATACAGTCATTGAGGGAGAGAATATGAGTGAGTGAGTGAGTGAGTGAGTGCGTGTGTGTGTGTATGTGTGGGGGGGGGGGAGTGGGGGGGGGGGGGTTTCAGGGATAATACTAAATATGTAATATTCACATAGCACACGATCAACACAAACACTTTTTAATTATACTCATACAAATTGAATGTCATGATAATAAAATAAGTGCAATACCCATACACTATAAATAAAGAGGGGGGAAAAGCCAATAAAGTCATAAAAGGAACATCTACACATTGTAAGTAATAGAAACAATTTTTTTTTCCAGGATAATGAATAAGTACTCATGTGCTTTTTTACATCCAGTCCCCGCCCGTGGGGTCACATTTGAAAATGCACTCAGTACTCATATTTTCAAACAGTAGAAGCAAAGGATCAACACATCTTACATCTTCCTTGAGAGAATCATGGCTGATGCACTGGAACATCATGAAGGATCAGTCAGCATTGGTGGCAGAACGATCACAAACCTCCGCTTCGCAGATGACATTGATGGAATAGCAGGATCAGAAAAAGAGCTTGCCAGCCTAACAGAACACTTGAATAAGGCCTCCAAAACATACGGCATGGAAATCAGTGCAGAAAAGACCAAACTGATGACTAATAACACCAACGGCATTAGCACTGATATCAGGGTTAATGACCAGAAGCTGGAAACAGTTCAAAGCTTCAAGTACCTGGGAGCCATTGTATCAGACCAGGGATCCAAGCCAGAAGTGGTATGCAGGACTGCACAGACGATAACAGCTTTGTCAAAACTAAACACCATCTGGAGAGATAAAAATATCTCACTTATCTCCAAGATCAGACTAATGCGCTCCCTTGTCATATCCATATTTCTGTATGCCTGTGAATCATGGACCCTGACTGCAGATTTGGAGAGAAGAGTACAGGCGGTGGAGATGAGATGCTTTCGGAGACTCCTTGGCATCTCCTACAAAGACCACATAAGCAACGAAAGCGTGCATAACAGAATCCAGCAAACCATTGGACCCTATGAGAACCTTCTAACGATCGTGAAAAAACGTAAACTTAAATGGTATGGGCATGTCACAAGATCCAAAGGACTTGCAAAGACAGTTTTACAAGGCACTGTCCAAGGAGGAAGAAGAAGAGGCAGACCAAGGAAGAGCTGGGAGGATAACATCAGCGAATGGACAGGCCTAGAACTCAACAAAACCCTGAGAAAGGCAGAACAGAGAGAGGAATGGAGGGAACTGGTTGTTGAGTCTTTGAGGGTGCCCCCACGGTCGTCAGACTACGGGACAGATAGATAGATAGAGATAGATAGAAGCAAAGGGAAAAATCTTTTTTTGTTTAAAAAGAATAAGAGAGAAAAAGAAAAAACAAACAAACAACCCCGGACGAGCAAAAGACAAAATAAACCCCAGAAACCCCCCCCAAAAAAAAAAAAAAACAACAACAAAATAAAATTTAAAAAACAACAACAAAACAGACAAAAACACCCTCCCAAACAAACAAATAAAAAACAAGAAAAAACAACAACAAACAAACAAGTGAGAATTTTTTTTATATTTAAAAACAACAACAAACAAACAAACAAAAAAAAAAAGAGAGAGAGAGAGAGGGGGGGGGAGAGAGAGATGTGCGTGTTGTGTGTGTGTGTGTGTGTGTGTGTGTGTGTGTGTGTGTGTGTGTGTGTGTGTGTGTGTGTGTGTGTGTGTGTGTGTGTGTTTAGTATCAGTCACAGCGGCCCAAGCCGCCATTTACCCAAACTGTAGAGAAACCATCACTATGGAAGCATGGTTCAATTAACAGCATCCTCCAGTTTTCCCATGGTTCTCCTCTACGCCATTGTCAGCATCCTGTTGGCGCCGGTAAGAAATGCCTGCTGGGGAAGTCTGGCCAAAGGCATGGGATTTCATGTGAACCAGTGTCGCAGTGCGCTAATTGAAATATCAATATAAGAATGTACCTACCATCTCACCTCACCTATCCCGCAGTTCCACGGACAGTGGGGGCACTAATGAAGAATTTGCAACCAGCTTCCTCCACTCCCCGCGGTCTTCTGCTTTCTGTAGCAAATCACTTCACTCGAGGCCAGGCCTCTCTCTGATGCTGTCTTCCCATCGTTTTCTCTGTCTGCCTCTTCGTCTCCCTCCTTGTACTGTTCCCTGTAGGACAAGTCTTGGCCAGTCCAGATGTTCACAGTGTGACGTGCCCGTACCACTTTAGTTTGCGTTTTTTCACTGAAGTCAAGAGCTCTTCATATGGTCCCATGGTGTTTTTGATTCTGATTTTCGCCTCCTCATTAGTGATGTGGTCTCTGTATGAGATACCAAGGCGTTTGCCAAAGCACCTCATCTCCATTGCCTGTATCCTTCTTTCAATCTCTGCTCGTATGGTCCACGTTTCACAAGCGTACAAAAATATGGACATGATGAGGGAACGCGTCAGTATTTACCACTGTCACCATAAATCATTATATTATGAGTCTGTGTAGGTACACTGAGGAATCTTTTACATGCAAGTAGGTGTACTGAATCGATGATTTCAGAATGAAATGTTCTCTACATATCACATGCATGCAATAACAGGCTTTATCTCTGTGTCCAAAGGTTGAAAAAATACGGTTCTGCCCGTGTTATCAAGGATACACTTCACTACACTACGCACCACACCACACTACACACCACACCGCACAACACTCTACTCCACTCCACTACACCCCCAATCAACCACCACAACCATCACAACCATCACCACCATCACTGCCTGTCACCATCACCACCACCACCACAAACACCACCCCGCCACTACCACCCCAACCATCACCCCACCATCACCACCACCACAACAACAACAACAACAACAACAACAACAACAACAGTACAAAACAACAACAACAAGAACAACAGTACAAAACAACAACAACAACAACAGCAGTACAAAACAACAGCCCCAGTGGACAGTACTCACCACTGACGGTGAGGAAGGTTTGCTGGCAGACCCCCTCCCTCATCACCATCATCACCACCATCGTCACCACCATCGTCACCACCATCACCCTCTCTCCCCGCCGGCTTTCTCCACTTCTCCCCATTCTGCACTGACCTCACTTCGTTCTTGTCTTCACTCGATGGGATCCACAAACGGCAAAGTCCACAGTCTGTTTTACTCTGATTGTCGTTTCTTCAAGATGTGTGTGTGTGTGTGTGTGTGTGTGTGTGTGTTTAAACTGATTATCACCTTACTTGCTGTTTTGTCTGATGTCCTGTTTTCTCCAGGTGGCAGAAATAGCAGTGTGGTTTCTTTGTTAAAGCATTGCCAAAAGAGAATGAAGATGAGAGGTTTATGACAGTTTACAGTGTGGAAAATTGTCAGCGTCTCATTTTTATGACAGTTCAGAGATTGGAAATTTGTCAGTGTCTTCTGTATATCACAGTTCACAGTGTTGAAAGTTGTCAATGTCACCCTAATAGTGTTGGTAAGAATAAAATCCACTTTTATCTATAGTTTGAACAAATCAATGTCTACCAGCTGACAAATGTCCAGACTGAAATTGTCATAGCTGTTGAACACATTATGAGTTTTGAGCTTGATGTTGATCTATTATAAGTGTGTATTGTAAGCTGATTGCAAAATCTTCAATGGTGCGCCAACGGTCTACAAGACAACAGAATAGGTGAGGCGAGGAGATATATATGACTTACAGAATACAATGTTTTTTAATATACCAAAGTGTTGGTCCTAATGACCACATGGGCTGTCCTTGTTCAGCTTATCTCCCTGTAAATGTCACTGGTGATGGACGCACACACACACAGTCTTGTGAGGCTGCACTGTGTGTGTGACAGGCAGTCAGTGTATTGGCAGAAGGCAGTGTGCTGTGTCCATCAGTCACTGTGGTCCCCGTGAACCAAGGAAGGAAGGGCTGTCCACTCAACCAGTAACGATGGTGCAGAAACTGAACCCCACCCCTTCCTGACTTATAACATTTTCTGTGGTGGAGGTTTTGTTGACATCCGCTCTTCGTTACAATGATTTATAGCAAGGAAGACAGAAAAGAGTGTTTTGTAATGATTATAAACTATTTCTGGCATCCTTTTCTGATAGCTACCAAGAGGTGGCGGCAGAGAATTTTTCATGTCTGTCACTGTTCAACTGTGGAATAAAAGAAAGAACTAACTTTGACGTAATTATTTCTGCAGTTTGTAAACTAGAGAAAGAGGGAATCCTTTTCACAGAGTTTGTGGCAAAAAAGCTGTTCTTTATGACCACTGGTGACTAACTCTTTTTGTGACAAAGAAATGGTTGGTTGCACGTTACACTCTGCACTGACAGCTTGGCAGACAGCCATCCATTCACCACTCCTACATTGTGTGACGGAGAGAAAAATCACTGTTCAACTGTCAAAGACACACAGCTCTGTGCTCACAGACGTCTTTGAATCAGGCCATTCCTGCAGAAAGTGGCGACACAGGCCGCTGCTGGTGGAGCCATTGCTCCTGACTGCTGTTCATGGTGAAGGTCACAGGTCAGCTCACATCACTGTCTGACTGGCAGCTGCCTCCTTCAGCCCTGCCCTGGTCTGCTGGCCCTCACCTGAAGACAAACACAATGACTGTACTGGAGTCTGCCCTCTATTGGCATGCTGGTAGAGGTGGCTGCTTCAGAAATATGATAGATGGGTGGCTGCATGGGTAGATGGAAATAGATGGAAAGCACATTGCATTTATGGATATGTGTGTGTGTGTGTATAGAGAGAGAGGGGAGCCATAATGTATTTAAACAATTCTCACCGATGTTTTTGGAAAATTAATGTTTAACAAAGTACCAGTTGGCTTATCGCCCCTGATTAATGAGGCTGTAAATGGGTACCTGCCCTCTTTAGGGTCAGGGAAGGTAAGGCAGCGAAGGAGAGGAGGTGGGTACTACACTCAAAATGCTGACACAGAGAAGCTGAGGTCTCTGACACCTCGCTCCCCAATGACCGCACAGGTTATAGGAACACCTTTACCTTTATCCTTTTCTACCTGCTTCACTTAGCCTATCTTGGACAGTCCAATCTGACTGAGTTCATCCTTCTCCAGAAAGCAGGATGCATGCTGGGTGTGTCTGAGAGTCGTCCATACCACCATCCATAGCCTTCCGAGTCTCCAACACAAAGTGCAAGAGTTGTTGTTGTTGTTGTTGTTGCTGTTGTTGTTGTTGTTGTTGTTGTTGATGGGTCTTTTTTTTTTTTTTGGGGGGGGGGGGGTGATTTTTTCCGTTCCTCAGCTAGAGCTCCGAGGTTCACCAATGCCGACATTTTGCGATGTGACTAGTGTGACCAGGTTTTTATTCCACCATTAAGCTCGCTGCATTCCGACTTCGGAGAGGACAGGGTTAAAACGTGTGCTCAAGATGTTCTAGACGTGTTCCTACACAGGATCTGGGTTTATGTTTTCATCTGAAGGACTGTCTGGACAATGGCGTCAGTATCAATGATGATGATGATGATGATGATGATGATGATGATGATGATGATGATTGTGGTGATGATGATGATGATTATGGTGATGATGTTGATGATGGTGGTGGTGGTGGTTGTGGTGGTGGTGGTGTTGATGGTGATGGTGATATGGTGGTGATGATGATGATGATGATGGTGTGATGATGATGATGATGATGCAATAGCAATAGCAATGTAAAAATGCCACTATGATACCAACATATTAAGTCTATGGCAGAAAAAGCAACAACATCCCAACAGACACCACCTCAGTGGAGACTGGAACCCCTGCCCTCAGCTACCGTCAGGTGAGGAGTGCAGCGCTCTGACCACTAGACCACCTGCCTCCCACCCGGACAGTGAGTGTGCAGACGGCAGACAGTCAGGACAGGCTGCTGCTGACAGAAAGGCTGAAGGGCAGACAGGATGGAGGGTGATGAGGTCCTCCGTCCTTTCCGACGTTCCCTGGAGTGCGGGAAGTGCAGGCCAGCCTCCAGTCTGCTTCCCCGTGCCTTCATTGGCGGCTAGGCAGTGTGTGAGGGGGACGGGGTAGCTCAGTGGTCACAGCACTCGCTTTCCCCCAGCCAAGT
>CM054137.1:79653983-79658983 GCA_028751875.1 Rapana venosa | reverse complement strand
TGCTGTGAGTTTTGCAGCACTTGAAAGAAACATCTGACTGAAGAGTTTCCAGAAACGTTTCAGTGAAGTCAATGAAATGAAAGCTACACACAGAATACACACAACCTCTGTCAGAACATTTTGGAAGCAAACCATTGAAGTTTCATGATAAAAAACGTAAAATATCTTCTATGTGCCACCATGATCAAACTTGTTTATGGTACCTACAATCACATGATCAGATAAACGGCCGGAGGGAAAGTGGCAGGATGGTTAAGACGTTTGCCTGCCAACAAGTAAACCGTGAGGTTCTGGGTTCGATTCCCAGCCTCGCCCTTTCTTCCCGGTTTGACAAAAAAATCGGACTAAATGTCAAAGTCCTTCGGATGAGACTATAAACTGAGGCCCCGTGTGCGAACGCATGCAGAACATCTTGCGCACACGTTAAATCCTGTTCCGCTTTTCGAAAGAGTAGGCCATTGTGTGCCAGTGGGAACAGATGACAAAATTTACAAAACCGCATACACACGGGGACTGGTTGTAAAAAAAGCACGTGAGTGCTTATTCCATTATCCTCGATATAAAAAAAATTTTAAATTTTTATCATGTCATCTGAGCGCTTTGATTTGTTGCTTTACAAGATTCAGTGCTATATAAATTCCATACATTATTATTATTATTATTATTATTATTATTATTGTTGTTGTTGTTGTTGTTGTTATTATTATTATTATTATTATCAACCTTCCCATTGATATGACTAGTCACCATGTTATGATATAAAACAGAAACATGCACTCATGTCCAACAGTATCAGCATCACTATCTACACTTGAAGACAAACAGGACTGAAACCTGAGTCAGAGTGTCCAAAGAGAGGTGTCTCATTGCTGGCTGACAACGGAGACCCTGTGATGAGCACAGCACAGGACAGCACAGTACAGCACAGCACAGCACAGCACAGCGCAGCACAGCACAGCACTGTCTGCAGTGTTACACAATGCACGGTCATTTAAAGGGCCTGTCCTTACTTACGATTGGCTAGCCCTTGATGCATCATCAGTTCTGCCTGTTTACTGATTCGTACTTTCTTTTTTGTCCCCTGGGAAAAAGTGTAATTATGGCTTGTTGTGTATATGGACCAGCCAGTGACTGATTGATTTCTTTTCCAGTTCATTATGGGTCATTTTTACCCCATCAATGATCCGTTGGCCAAAGACATTCTCATGCTCTTCTCTTCTGCTCTAGAACTCTTCACAAGGTGGGGTTACATTCTGTTTTATTTCTCTCATCATTCTTTTATGACAATCTGCCCCATCCAAAATACCAGTTTCTTCAAGAGAGTCTATTTCAGGATTCTGAGCTAGTCTTGACAAAAGCAATATCTCGCAATAATGGGAAGAGACAGGCTTGAAATGGTTGGCAGTGTCTGTCTACCTTCACAGCTCCTCTCACACCCATTTCCTCCTCCGAGAGAGAGAGAGGGGGGGGGGGTGTATTGACTACCATCTCACAGTCAACACAAAGAGCTATTTGTTTTCCTTTCCAAAGCCATGAACAATGACGGTGTTTCCCATCATGTACAATGAAAGGAGCTACCACAGTCAGGCCATTGAACACAGAGTTCTGACAGCGCTGCCATTAGTCAAGGCGCATGAAGATGTGTATGGGCTTTATAAACCACATATTGCTTGATACAAATGGACATATTCATGATTATAAGCCATGTTGTTTTTTTCAGTCCAATTAACCACAGACGCACCATCTGGCTGATAGAAATATTGCTTTGAAAACAAACAAAACCCTTTCAAATCAAAAAAACAAAATACAAAAATGCACACAAATCAATATGTCCAACTTATGACAACACAAAATGTCAAAAAAAAACCGAATAAAACCATACTTGCAAATTACTCGGCCCAAAAAATTCCCCCAAAAAACCCCAAACGTATCCAATTACTGAAAATGAATCTGCTTCCAAACCTCAAAAACTGTCTGCCATGTTCTTTGTCAAACAGGAGAGACTGATGGAAAAGGCCTCTGAAATGCCTGAAAAACAACAACAGCGACAAAAACAATAATAATAATAATAACAACAACAACAGAAACTCGGGACTGTCCGCTTCCTCTGTGATCACTGCCATCAGCGGAAGGGACACAAAAACTCCTGGCTTCCTTCAGGAATGGCAAAATGGAATGCTGCTGCTTCTTCCTTCTTCTTCTCAGAGGTTTTGTGTTCTTAAGTGTATGCCTGCTATGGGGGAAAAACCGGAATGTGTGTGTGTGTGTGTGTGTGTGTGAGAGAGAAAGTGTGTGTGTATGATTTATTTGTATTGTTTATTCTTGTATTTTGAGGATAATGGAATAAACAATCAAGAGCTTTTCTGCATTCAGTGTGTGTGTGTGTGCGTGCGTGTGCGCGTGTGTGTGTGTGAGAGAGAGACTTCCAGGCTAATAATTATTTCCGACATTTCTTAACAAAACACACAAACAAAACCTGTCCCATTTTTAAACTGAAGAAATGAAAACAGAGTACCAGTAGCTGACAGAGTTACACGTCTTCCCCCCGTGTTTGTGTTTTGTTTCAGCTCCTCATAGCTTTTGCCTTCTGACTGGGGACTTTTGTCTTTTTTCTGCTTTCAGGATGATTTTATTTGAGGAAATAATCACTGGTTTCCTGCTCTGAAGGTAGATTTATTTCCTTTGTTTCCTTGTTTTTAATAGTTTTGTGAGGAAAGAAATTGCCTCTTCTTTTTCAGTCCCTTTCCTTTCGTTCTCTGTACCGCGTGTCTGTTGAAAACAAAATTCTGCAGGCTTGGTCTGTGTGGTCTGTATGTGTTTGTTGTTGTCTGTCTTGTCTGTTTGTGTTTGTTGTTGTCTGTCTTGTCTGTTTGTGTTTGTTGTTGTCTGTTTGTGTTTGTTGTTGTCTGTCTTGTCTGTTTGTGTTTGTTGTTGTCTGTGTTGTGTTGTGTTGTTTGTCTGTTTGTCTGTTTGTGTTTTGTCTGTCTTGTCTGTTTGTGTTTGTTGTGGTCTGTTTTGTCTGTTTGTGTTGTTGTTGTCTGTTTTGTCTGTTTGTGTTTGTTGTGGTCTGTTTTGTCTGTTTGTGTTTGTTGTTGTCTGTTTGTCTGTTTGTGTTTGTTGTGTCTGTTTGTCTGTTTGTGTTTGTTGTTGTCTGTTTTGTCTGTTTGTTTTGTTGTTGTCTGTTCTGTCTGTTTGTGTTTGTTGTTGTCTGTTGTTGTTTCTGTTTGTTGTTCTTCAGTGTTTGTACAGTATAGTACTGATTTGTGTCTGTTGTTGGTTGTTTGTCAGAATGTGAAATTGTGTTGTCAGATCACTGCTGTTTTTTGTTGTTGCTTTTGTGTTCCGTTCAGTAGTAAAGAATCTGAAACTCAAGGTCATGATTGTACAGTGAATGAATGAAGCTAATGACTTGCTGTCTGTGATGGATGATATAGTGAGGAAGGAACAGTAGGGAGTTTCAAGAACAATAACATGAAATTTTTTCATGGCTTGTGTGTACATACTAAAAAACAATGAAAACATAGTCAAGAATGAAGAATGATTGATTGAAGAATGAAGAATGAATAATGATTGAAGAAGAATGAATGAATGCTAAGGAAGAGAAGATGGAGGAAGGAAGAAGATCTTATTTTTTTAGAAAGGGTAAGCAGAATAAGCAATAGATACTTAATTGACCGAGCATTGCTGAATTGGGATATGAAAAAGAAAAGAGAGGAAACCTACAACAACGACAACAGATAAAAATAAGAAGGTATTTAACAATAATAACCCAACTGGCTGAAGATTAAAGAGAGAGAACATGAGATGAATTTGTAGAAAAGAGATATGACGTAATAAAGAATGACCAAATGAACTGAACATTAACATGAAAATGATATGAATAAAGTAAATAGAGAGGAGACAGCAAGAAGCAAGAGAGAGAGAGAGAGAGAGAGAGAGAGAGAGAGAGAGAGAGAGAGAGAGAGAGAGAGAGAGAGAGAGAGAGAGAGAGAGAGAAAGAGAGAGAGAGAGAGAGAGAGAGAGAGAGAGAGAGAGAGAGAGAGAGAGAGAGAGAGAGAGAGAGAGAGAGAGAGAGAGAGAGAGAGAGAGAGAGAGAGAGAGAGAGAGGAGAGAGAGAGAGAGAGAGAGAGAGAGAGAGAGAGGAGGAGAGAGAGAGAGAGAGAGAGAGAGAGAGAGAGAGAGAGAGAGTAAAACGTTCGATTTGGGATGTGTCAAAATATTAACAATTGATAAAAAGCTATAAAAGGCTGATTTAGTGCAGTGTCAAAGGGTTAATAAACCGTAAAGAACGTCAATTTTAGGGATGTTTTAAAGTGTTGAGAATCAGTAAAAACTATATTTTTAAAGCCGATTCAGCGCGATTTCAAAATGTTAAGAATCAGTACAGGCTGAAAACTTTTTTTTTTTAAAAAGAAGCCAATATAGCGCTGTTTGAATGTGTTAACAATCAGTACAAACTAGCACTGAGTTAAAATGTTGACAATCAGTGAAAATTACAGTATTATTCTTCTTCGTCGTTGGAGGCTCAGACAGCAACTATTGTTGTCTGTCATATGAGCGAAAATCCGTTGCGCTGCCGTTAAGCGCCTGACAAGTCAGGCCCAGCACCTCCGACTTCGGCATGGGAGATTTTAAAAAATTTAAGTTTTTTCTGGAAAAAAGGCAGGAGAATGGACCAAGAAGGGATGAAAGTAGACAAGGAGGAGGTAACAGGGAGAAAAGGAACAAGACAGAAACTAAGAGAGGAACAGAAAAGAGGGAATTCCTAGCACAGAATTTCCGTAGGTGGGGATGCTGTTTATACTGACAGGCCCCTGGCATCCCCACGGGGAAGAAAACTATATGAAAAGTCAATTTAGCTCTGTGTTAAAATGTTGACAATCAGCAAAAACTATATGAAAAAGCCAATTTAGCTCTGTGTTAAAATGTTGACAATCAGCAAAAACTATATGAAAAAGCCAATTTAGCTCTGTGTTAAAATGTTGACAATCAGCAAAAAC
>CM054137.1:79598983-79638983 GCA_028751875.1 Rapana venosa | reverse complement strand
AGGTGTGGGTGTAGGTGTGGGTGTGTGGGTGTGGGTGTGTGTGTGTGTAGGTGTGTGTATGTGTGTATAGGTATGTGTAGGTGTGTGTGAAGGTTTGTGTGTGTTCTTTTTGTATTGTGTTGTGTTGTGTTGTATTGCATTGTATTGTATTGTATACCACTTTCAGTTACAGAAGATCTCTGCGTGAAATTCGGGTTACTATCCCTTACACACATACCTGCAACCGTACGAAGGGGGAACCACACGCATACACACACATAAAATACACACACACATACACACACACATACACACACACATACACACACACATAAAATACACACACACATACACACACATACACACACACATATAAAATACACACACACACAACACACACACATACACACACACATAAAATACACACACACATAACACACACACACATAAAACACACACACACACACACACACACACACACACAAACACACACACGCACACAAAATACACACACATAACACACAAAACACACACACACACACACACACACACACACACACACACACACACACACATAACACACAAGCATCTTGCCATTTCCTTCAGCCAGGCGATTCTTGAGGCACGCTTCATTGGAGCTGAAATGATTTCCTATTTCTGGGCACTGGCAGGTCTGCAGTGTCAGTTATTGCAGGACCAGTCTGAAGACAGACCCTGTGGTGCCGGTACGGAATAGCCTAGTGGTCAGAATATTGCGCTCACAATCTGATGACCCGGGTTCGATTCTCGTTCAAGGGGATATTTTCCCCCTGGAGTTAACATCAGTGCAGACTCCACTCTCCCCAAAAGTCCTTCGGATGAGATTGTAAACCGAGGTCCCGTGTGCGAACGCACGCAGAACATCTTGCGCACACGTTAAATCCTGTTCCGCTTTTCGAAAGAGTAGGCTATTGTGTGCTGGTGGGAACAGATAACAGAATTTACAAAACCGCATACAAACGAGGACTGGGTGTAAAAGGCACATAAGTGCTGATTCCATCATCCTCGATATAAAGAATAAACTTTTTTTTTAAACTATAAAAAGGTGTACATCAGGCATCACTGTCGTGTCTTTAAATGACCCCTTGTCCCTGTCTGGATTCAGACAGTCAACTACACAAACCCGGTCAAAAATCAACTTGAAATTCTTTTTCTTCGTCGTCAAACGCTCAGACAGCAACTATTGTTGTCTGTCATGTGAGCGAAAATGCGCTGTGCTGCCGTTAAGCGCCTGAGAAGCCTGGCCCAGCGCATCCGACTTAGGAGTGGGACAAACACGTTATCTTTAAAGACTTTCTGGAGGGAAAAGAGCTGGAGAATGGACCAAGAAGGCAGGAAATAGACAAGAAGGGGGTGACAGGAAGAAAAGGAACAAGGCAGAAACAAAGAGAGGGATAGAAAAGATGGAATTCCCAGCACAGTGTTGTTAGAAAATGGAGGTGCTGCTTATACTGACAGGCCCCCGTATCCTCATGGGGGACACTTGGAATTATGTTTAAACTGCTCAGCACCTCATTTTCTACCGACACACATCGAAAACACGACTTTAAATAATAGCAATATCCAGATATTTCCATATATAAAAAAATCAGTCGTGATTGCAAAAGTAGAAAAAGTACTTCCTAAATTTCGCGGAAAAATTGCTGTTTTACCCGAATCGCACGCTCACAAAACTAACACGGATTTCCAGATGTGGAATGGTTGGTGTCGCGACTTGCAGTCTGTGCATTGGCAGCCAGCTGGTGACGGACAGCAGAAGGTGTTGTGTTTCCACAGGAAGTTTCCACACCCAGGGAGGACTTGCTATCTCCGCTGAGCCTGTCCAGTTTAGGACAGTCACCAGTTAAGGACACGACCGACCACTTCGTTCTAAGAGAGGAAGAGGAAGAGGAAAAGCTGTGCATGCTTTCCAACCCTTTGGCCAAGTGGACAACTGCCGGGTGTTCAAACACGAATCGTTTAAATAAATAAAAAATAAAAAGAATGAAAAGATGTTCCACTGTATGCTGATCTCATTAATTGCCGTTTCGTTTACTCTGTCCTTTGACGTCAGTGTCTTTCTTTTCTTTTCTTTTCTTTCTTTTCCAGCACACTTCTGTCTGTCTGTCTGTCTGTCTGTCTGTCTGTCTGCCTGTCTGCCCGTCTGTCTGTCTTTCTCTCTTTCTTTCTTTCTGTCTGTCTGTCTGTGTCTGTCTGCCTGTCTGTATGTATGTATGTATGCAAATATGTATGTATGTCGTCTGTCTGTCTGCCTGTCTGTCCGTCTGTCTCCCTGTCTGTCTGCCTCCCTGTCTGTCTGCCTGTTTGTCTGCCTTTCTGACTGTCTGTCTATCTGTCTGTCTGTCTGTCTGTCCGTCCGTCTGTCTCCCTGTCTGTCTGTCTGTCTGTCACCTGTTTGTCTGCCTGTCTGACTGTCTGTCTATCTGTCTGTCTGTCTGTCCGTCTGTCTCCCTGTCTGTCTGTCTGTCTATCTGTCTGCCTGTTTGTCTGCCTGTCTGACTGTGTGTCTGTCTGTCTGTCTGCCTGCCTGCCTGCCTGCCTGCCTGCCTGCCTGTCTGAATGTCTGTCTGCCTGTCTGTCTGTCTGTCTGTCTGCCTGCCTGTCTGTCTGTCTGTCTGTCTGTCTGCCTGTCTGTCTCCCTGTCTGTCTGTCTGTCTCTGCTGATGGTGAACGGTGTATACTCAACCTTTAAACCCGACAGCCATGGACAGTCACCTGAATGTCGCTGCTGTGGCGTTCTCTCCCCACCTTCCACCCCTCACACACACACACACACACACACACACACACACACACACACACACACACACACACACACACACACACACACACTCACTCACAGTCACATACACATACACTCACACACACACACACACATACACACACATACACTCACACATACACACACTCACACATACACACACTCACACATATACACACTCACACATACACACATACACACACACACACATGAATAAAGACACGTGTGTGCGTGTGTACATGAACGTGCAGTGCAGTTGACCCATGCTGCGAGGTGTCGTGTTTCTTATGGAGAGAGAGAGAGTGAGAGACAATGACACTGACAACGACAATGACGACTTCTTTTATTTCGAGGATAATGAATAAGCACTCATGTGCTTTTTTACAACCAGTCCCCGCAAGTAGGGATACATGCTAATATTAAACTCGATACTCAGACACTCACACAGTAAAAACAAAAGACAAACTTTTTAAAAAACAAAACAAACAAACAAAAGAAGAAAAACAAACAAACTAACAAAAGCCAAACTTATAAAATCATAAAAATGAACATCTTCGCGTTGTAAATTAGGTACACATAGTTGTTACACGCAACAATAAGATATTGACATAAAACATTCACTAGAACTCATGTACAGTCAACAAGCCAATAAAATATTGAAAATATAAAATATGAATACGTCCTTCATCAGGATACACAACAACTACAACTATCATCATCATTAATCATTACACCCAGTGGTGTGTAGGGCAGCAACAAAGCGCTTCCACTCCTGCCTATCCTGGGCCAACCTAGTCACTGATCCCCAAGAGTGCTGCATAGCTACAACTATAGCAAAACAATAAAAGGAGAGAGGGGGGAGGGAGAGAGAGAGAAAGAGAGAGTGAGTGTGTGTGTGTGTGTGTGTGTGTGTGTGTGTGTGTGTGTGTGTGTGTGTGTGTGTGTGTGTGTGTGTGTGGTGTGTGTGTGTGTGTGTGTGTGTGTGTGTGTGTGTGTGTGTGTGTGTGTGTGTGTGGTGTGTGTGTGTGTTTCAGAGATCATACTAAATATATAATTCTTAAAACACCACACGATCGCCATCAACACTCTTTTTTTTATTTATTATACTCGTATAAATTATATGTCATGATAATAAAATAAACCCAATACCCATACACTCACATAATAAAAACAAGGAAGAAAAGAAAAGAAAAAAGCCAAACCTATAAAGTCATAAAAATGAACATCAACACATTGTAAGTAAGGTACACTAGTTGTTACACTCAACAATAAGGTATTGGAATTCTCCCAGGCAACGCAAAGAAGAAAGAAGGTATTGGAATAAGATAATCTCTAAAACCACAAGAACAGTCAACAAACCCAATAGCATTGAAAAATATAAAATATGAATACGTCCTTTATAGGGATATAAACACAGAGATAGAGAGACAGAGCCCAGAGAGAGAAAGAGAGAGAGTGAGAGAGGAGAGAGTGAGAAAGAGAGAGAGAGAGAGAGAGGGGAGAGAGAGGAGAGAGAGAAGAGAGAGAGAAGAGCATTATCAGTGGAAAACCACCAAGGATTAAGATGTGGAGCGGAATCCGGCATCCCCAACATGTAGCCAATACCGAAACACATCAATGACAGCAATCAGTGCGTTGCAAAGACAAACGTACACAACAATATAATGATATCAAATAACAGCTCTCTGTATGTGTGCGTTTGTGTTTGTGTGTGCGTATGTTGTGTGTTGTGTATGCGTGCATGTGTTGTGTGTATTGTGTGTGTGCCTTTTTTTCCAGAAAGACCGAAAAGAGAACAATTCTCTTCCACGCCGAAATGGAATGTGCTGAACCAGACTTGTCAGGCGCTCAACAGCGGCACAGCGCAGTTTTGCTGATAGTACAGGCAACAATAGTTTCTGTCTTAGCGTCTGAAGAAGAAGAAGAAGAAGAAGAAGAAGAAGAAAAGAAGAAGAAGAAGAAAGAAGAAGAAAAAGAAGAAGAAGAAGAAGAAGAAGAAGAAAAAGAAGAAGAGAAGAAGAAGAAGAAGAAGAACAAGAAGAAGAAGAAGAACAAGGAAGAAGAAGAAGAAGAAGAAGAACAAAAGAAGAAGAAGAAAAGAAGAAGAAAAGAAAAGAAGAAAAAAGAAGAAAGAAGGAAGAAAAGAAAGAAGAAGAAGAAAGAAGAAAAAAGAAAGAAGAAGAAAGAAGAAGAAGAAGAAGAAAAAAGAAGAAGAAGAAGAAAAGAACAAGAAAAGAAAAAACAAGAACAAGAACAAAAGAAAAGAACAAGAAAACAAGAAAAGAAGAAGACAAAAAAGAACAAGAACAAGAAGAAGAACAACAACAAGAAGAAAAAACAAGAAGAAAAAAAGAAAAAGTACAAGAAAAAGAACAAGAAAAACAAGAAAAAGAACAAAGAACAAGAAGAACAAGAACGAGAACAAGAAGAAAAGAAGATGGCTTGATGGAAAAAAAGCAAAAGCAATTGCTTATTCAAGTACCATTGGAAATAAAATTTGACTTTGACTTTGACTTGAAGACAAGAAGAAGAACAAGAAGAAGGATTGGTGCAGCGAAAGAAAAAGAGAGCTGCCATTGTCATCTGGAAAGGGCAAAAACCATCAGGGGATGTGGACAAATCTCTTACAGCAGGAACAAGACGGAAAGAGAAACAGGGCGGGTTAGACATTCACCTGCCTGAAAAAGTCAAACCGTGAGGTCTGGGTTCGATTCCAGCTCGCGCTTCTTCCAAGTTTAACGAAAAAAAACGAACTAAAATTATCGAATCTTCAGAGCGACAAAAACCGAACCCAGGAATAGAAAAAAAAAAAAAACAAATTTTTTGGGGGGAAAAGAAAAAATGAAAAAAAAAAAAAAAAAGATAAAAGGGAAGAACCAAAAAGGGAAAAAGGGAAAAGGGAAAAAAGAAGTCACACAATTGCACAGAGAGAGACAGACAGAGAGGGGGGGAGATAGGGAGAGAGACAGACGTTTATTCATAAAGGCTACAGCCCCTTAGAAGTGGAATAAACGTAATGATAACATCATGTCATAAATGCAACAGTGCAATATTTGCTACTCACGTTGCCACTGTGTTTCTTATCTTAAACGCTTTCTGTAAGTACAATGCTCAATGCCTTATAGTTGTCTTGTTTGTTGTAGTCAGAAGCAATATAAGTTTTAACAGACAAGGTTGCGAGTAATACTTGTATGGAATCAATTGTTTTCTGAGATCATTTCTTCCAGGACATGTCAGAACAAAATGTGCTTCACTTTCTTGTGACTCCAGGCATATTGGGCAAAACAAGTTACAGTCAGCTACTCCTCTTTAGCGAAAGTGATGCACGAAAATATCAGAAATGCCAAATTAAAATTTTATCCTTATTCTTTTCAAATATCTATCCAATTGTACTGACAGATACTCTGGAATACAATGCGAGGAATTTAACATTTTATACACCTAAAATCTACTGCTGTCTTTTATATGAGCACTCCATCGCTATCAACCACAATCAATAATACGTTGTCGAAACACACCAATGAAACCATTCACATCACCTACACCCTGATTCATCCATACAAAGCCAAAACCACACTCATACAATGTCATTCGTACACGTGACACCCAGGGTTTTTTCCTCTGGCATCTAACTCTGCTAGCATGTTGTAAGCCTTATGCCAAAGTCAAATTTTATTTCCAGATGGTACATTAAATAAGCAATGCATTTGCTTTTTTTTTCATCAAGCCATCTATAGGGCAATCTGCGTGACTCCATCTGAACTACTTTCCTCCAATAGCGAATACAAGTCACTGTAGAACGCAGTCATATCGGGTATCTGTTTGCCTCTCCATAAACCAGATCATTGGGTGTTTGCAATGAAACTCCAAGAAACCGTTTCAATGCATACAGGTGAATTTGTTCCGTGTGTATAACAGCTGGGGAGAGAGACAGAGACAGACAAAGACAGACAGACAGACAGACAGGCAGGGTTTACATCGCCAAAAGATAGCATCTCCAACTTCTGGAAAGTCTGTGATAGCCATTCCCTCTTTTCTATCCCTCTCTTTGTTTCTGCCTTGTTCCTTTTCTTCCTGTCACCTCCTTCTTGAAAATTGTCTGCCTTCTTGGTCCATTCTCCTGCCCCTTTTTTTCCAGAAAGACCGAAAAGAGAACAATTTTCTTCCACGCCGAAATGGAATGTGCTGGGCCTGACTTGTCAGGCGCTCAACAGCGGCACAACACATTTTTGCTGATAGTACAGGCAACAACAGTTTCTGTCTTAGCGTCTGACGAAGAAGAAGAGAAGAAGAAGAAGAAGAAGAAGAAGAAGAGAAGAAGAAGAACAGAACAGAACAAGAGAAAACAAGAAGAACAAGAAGAACAAGAACAAGAAGCAGACTAAGAACAGAACAAGAACAAAAGACCAAGAACAACAAGAACAAGAACCAAGAACAAGAAGAACAAGAACAAAAGAACAAGAAGAACAAGAACAGAACAGAAGAACAAGAACAAGAACAAAAAACAAGCAAGAACAAGAAGAACAAGAACAAGAAGAACAAGAACAAGAACAAGAACAAGAACAAGAAAAGAACAAGAACAAGAAGAACAAGAACAAGAACAAGAAGAACAAGACAAACAAGAAGAACAAGAAGAACAAAACAAGAACAAGAACAAGAACAAGAACAAGAACAAGAAGAACAAGAAGAACAAGAAGAACAAGAAGAACAAGAACAAGAAACAAGAACAACAAGAACAACAAGAAGAAGAAGAACAAGAAGAACAAGAAGAACAAGAAGAACAAGAACAGCAAGAACAACAAGAACAAGAACAACAAGAACAAGAAGAACAACAAGAAGAACAAGAAGAACAAGAAGAACAAGAACAAGAAGAACAAGAACAAGAAGAACAAGAACAAGAAGAACAAGAACAAGAACAACAAGAACAACAAGAACAACAAGAACAAGAAGAAGAACAAGAAGAAGAACAAGAACAACAAGAACAACAAGAACAACAAGAACAACAAGAACAAGAACAACAAGAACAACAAGAAGAACAAGAAGAACAAGAACAACAAGAACAAGAAGAAGAACAAGAAGAACAAGAAGAACAAGAACAAGAAGAACAACAAGAAGAACAAGAAAAACAAGAAGAACAAGAAGAACAAGAAGAACAAGAACAAGAACAAGAACAAGAAGAACAAGAAGAACAAGAACAAGAAGAACAAGAAGAACAAGAACAAGAACAAGAAGAACAAGAAGAACAAGAACAAGAAGAACAAGAACAAGAACAAGAAGAACAAGAAGAGGTTGCAGCTGAAAGACAAAAGAGAGCTGCCATTTGTCATCTGAGGACAAAACCATCATGGAGATGTGGACAAACTTCTCTTAGCAGCAGGACACAAGACGGAAGGTAGCAGGGCGGTTTAGACATTCACCTGCCTGACAAAGTCAACCGTGAGGTTCTGGGTTCGATTCCCAGCCTCGCGCTTTCTTCCAAGTTTAACGAAAAAATCGAACTAATATTATCGAAGTCTTTCAGATGCGACTATAAACCGAGGACCCCAGTGCAAACACTCGCAGAAGGAGAAGGCCATCACACTTTGGTGCCGGTTGGAACGGATAACACAATGTTTTAAGATTTTTTTTAAAGCATGCATATAGGTGTCGTATTTAGACACCATCACCGAAGTTGGAATGTGGCTACCTAAGAAGTGGGGAGTGGAGAACGGTTGCAGACGCAAAGATCTTCCCACTGGTGACCTTGGAAGCTTGAACCAGGGAAGAACACAGAGCACGGTGTCTCCAGCCTGCTTCCCTCACAGCCCTCAGTGGCCAGCAGACACAGGAAGGGGACACCATCCAGACACAGCTCTGCCACCAACAGCAGGGGCAGCCACTCAGCCCTTCATTTTGCCAGTGACAAGTTTTACAGGGGAGGGGGGGGGGGGGGTTGAATGCACCAGTGCAGGCCAAAGCACACACACACACACACACACACACACACACACACACACACACATAGTGGGAGGTTCTGAACGCGCGATTGCACACACACACACACACACACACACACACACACACACACGCACGCGCGCGCGCACGCACGCACGCACACACACACACACACACACACACACACACGCACGCATGCACGCACGAACGCACATACACACAGGCAGCAAGAAACATTACATTAAAATGAAAACCTGAGGCGGCAGAGATGAACACTGTTAGAGCGGAGTGGCAGGTGGTAATTGTACCTAAGTAGGTGTCCCTTTTATCACTGCCCCCCAGACCTCTGCCGGCCAGAAATCAATGACTGCATAGCCACAACCCTCCTGGCTCCTGTGGGGAACATTAGTCCCCTTCTCTCCAGCAGCAGAAAAGTAGTATGGACACCTTCTGCCGTCAGTAATATACTCTTCTTAGTAGAGAAAGAGAGAGAGAGAGAGAGAGAGAGAGAGAGAGAGAGAGAGAGAGAGAGATTGTCCTTTAAAGTACAGCGCAGACAGACAGATAGACACACATCCAACACATCAACTCTGTCCTTTAATATACAGACAGACAGACACATCCAACACATTAACTCTGTGTCCTTTAATATACAGACAGAGAGACAGACAGGTAGATAGATAGACAGACAGACAGACACATCCAACACATCAACTCTGTGTCCTTTAATATACAGACAGAGAGACAGACAGACAGACAGACAGACAGACACATCCAACACATCAACTCTGTGTCCTTTAATATACAGACAGAGAGACAGACAGACAGACAGACAGACACATCCAACACATTAACTCTGTGTCCTTTAATATACAGACAGACAGACAGACAGACAGACAGACAGACAGACACATCCAACACATCAACTCTGTGTCCTTTAATATACAAAGAGACAGACAGACAGACACATCCAACACATTAACTCTGCGTCCTTTAATATACAGACAGACAGACAGACAGACAGACAGACAGACAGACACATCCAACACATTAACTCTGCGTCCTTTAATATACAGACAGAGAGACAGACAGACAGACAGACACATCCAACACATCAACTCTGTGTCCTTTAATATACAGAGCATACATACAGACACATCCACTCTATGTCCTTAACAAACAGCCCATACAGACAGACAGACAGACAGAGACAGTACTTGTCCAATACAGCAACGCCCAGTCCATATCATTTGTAAAGAGGGAGTGTGCTAGATTTGTGTGCTCCAAAAGCAGTTTATGTTTAATCCCCTTCAGAACAAAAGTTTGAGCCTTTGAATACACTTTGGTTTACACCTTTTAAAAAATTTGTCAATCCTTGTGTGCTTCTGTGTGTGTACGTGTGTGTGTGTGTTGTATGTGTGTGTGTGTGTGTGTGTGTGTGTGTGTGTGTGTGTGTGTGTGTGTGTGTGTGTGTGTGTGTGTGTGTGTTGTGTGTGTGTGTGTGTGTGTGCGTGTGTATGTGTGTGTGTGTGTGTGTGTTATTTGCAAACTATTATCACTGAAAAATCAAAAATACATACTCCAAAGCTTCGGATAATTAAAAGTTAGCCTAAAAAAAGACTTAGCCTCTTTGTTGTCTGTTTACACACACACACACACACACACACACACACACACACACACACACACACACACACACAGTAGAGAGAGAGAGAGAGAGGGAGAGAGAGAGAGAGAGGAGAGGAGAGAGAGAGAGAGAGAGAGGAGAGAGAGAGAAGAGAGAGAGAGAGAGAGAGAGAGAGAGAGAGAGAGAGAGAGAGATCATACATTCAAAAAAACAATACTACTAATAACCCCAAATAACACTGTATTTACTTTGCAATTTTCATCCTAAAAAAATGATCATACTCAAATTGCATTTCATGGGATCATTATTGACACATTTCCATTATATAAAAAAACAAAAACCAACTACCGCATCAACAATTGATCAACAGTCACTATTGGGCGGTATTGCTGCCATCAGGCAACAGTAATGCAATGAATTTTTTTTTTTAATAATAATTGTATATATAGATATAATATAGATACATATATAGATATTTCGAAGATAATGGAATAAACACTCGTGTGCTTTTTTTACATCCAGTCCTTGTGTGTGTGTGTGTGTGTGTGTGTGTGTGTGTGTGTGTGTGTGTGTGTGTGTTGTGTGTGTGTGTGTGTGTGTGTGTGTGTGTGTGTGTGTGTGTGCATTTTTGTCAATTTTGGCATCTGTTCCCACCGACGCACAGAAAAGCGGAACAGGATTTAACGTGTGTGCAAGATGTTCTACGTGCGTTCGCACACGGGACCTCGGTTTATAGTCTCATCCGAAGGACTTTTAGGGGGAAATGGTGTCGGCACTGATGTTAACTCCGGAGGAAAAATCCTCTTGAACGAGATTCGAACCTGGGTCAGCGGATCACGAGCGCTACGCAACGCGCTTCACTCTAACCACCAGGCTATCCCGCCCCCCCCCCCTCCCCCCCCCCCCTTCCTGTGTTGCAATGTGCCCTCTGTACACTATAACTGTTCAATTGCTAGCCCCCTCCCTTACACAAAGTACATGTTTAGGATAATGTCAGTTGAGAGCACTGAGGAAAGGGAGTTCGGTTTGATTGTAGTCTGACTGTTTGACTTGCAATTGTAGATTACTCTCTGGTGGTTCCCTATGATTAAACATGGTATCAGAGTGATAACACCAATTCGGTTTTCTTACATTTGGCCAGACGACGATATAGCTATAATTATGCTGCGTGTGCCTTTCATTGCTTATAATTATGTACTGGTAAAAATATGGATTAGATTAGTTACACGAATTTTGTGTTTGTTTCAGGTGTGTTGTTTTTGGTGAGGGAAACCGCAGTACTGCATTTAGTGCAACCCTGCCTGACATTCGCTCTTTACAGTGTCTCGGACCTCTATTGCCCCCCATTTCAACACACTGCTAGTGGTACAGATGACAACATTGACAAAACCGCGTGCACATGGGATAGGAGATGTACAAGTGTAACAGAGCATTGCACTCGCAATCTGACGACCCGGGTTCGAATCCCGTTCAAACCGATTTTCCCCCTGGAGTTAACATCAGCGCAGACTCCACTCTCCCCAAAAGTCCTTCCGATGAGACTATAAACCGAGGCCCCGTGAGCGAACGCACGCAGAACATCCTGCGCACACGTTGAATCCTGTTCTGCTTTTCGAAAAAGTAGGCCATTGTGTGCTGGTGGGAACAGATGACAAAATTTACAAAACGGCATACACACGGGAACTGGATGCAAAAAAAATCACATGAGTGCTTATTCCATTATCCTCGATATAAAAGAATAAATGAATAAATGCACTTGAGTGCTTTTTTCGTTATCCTCGAAATAAAAGAATAAAAAGTATGTCCATGTCCTCTTACTTAGCCTTCCTCTTCTGCCAGCCTGTCACTGTGATGGTTCGTTTTTCCTGTGAGTCCATGAGCTGGTGTCTGTCTACACCTGTTCTCTGGCTTCTGTGCCATGCCCTTGCCATTGCTATCCCCCTTACACACACACACACACACACACACACACACACACACACACACACACACACACACACACACACACACACACACACACACACACACACACACACACACACGCTTGTCTGACAGTGCTGTTGCCCTTTACTTGTATCACCACCTTCCCTGTGGATGGGAACGGATGACAACATTTACAAAAACTGCCTGCACACGGGGACTCGATGTTGTTGTTTTTACATCTAGTCCCCGAGTGCACGCACATGAGTGCTTTTTCCATTATGCTCGAAATAAAACACAGTGATACACGTGTAGGCAAGATGCTCTGCGTGCATTGGCACTGGACCTCGGTTTACAGTCTTATCCGAAGTGTGTGTGTGTGTGTGTGTGTGTGTGTGTGTGTGTGTGTGTGTGTGTGTGTGTGTGTGTGTGTGTGTGTAAGTGTGTGTAAGTGTGTGTAAGTGTGTGTGTGTGTGTGTGTGTGTGTGTGTATGTGTGTGTGTGTGAAAGTGTGTGTGTGTGTGTGTGAAAGTGTGTGTGTGTGTAAGTGTGTGTTGTGTGTGTGTGTGTGCGTGCACACGCACGTGCATGCCAATAGTACGCAAATGTGCGTGCACTGCATCACTTGTTGCCTATAGAGAGCCAGACACTCAGAAAGGGTAGCTGTCCATTTGTAGCGCCATCAATTAAACAGCACAATGCGCACCACACACACACACACACACACACACACACACACACACACACACACACACACACGCACACACACACACACACACACACACACACTACTGCACACACACTACGGGCAAAATAACGATGCAGGAAAAACAATGCAGGGATGGGCACCAGTAGCCAGGAGGGAACCAGAGGCACGCACAAAGGCACAGACAAAGGAAGAGACAGAGAGACAGACAGGCCAATATTGACAGGAGGGACTAGCAGGGGCACAGCACTGCAGGAGGAAGTGACGTGGTCTCTCTCGGGACTGAGTCAACTAGGGCCCAACAGGGGAGACAAATCACTGTGAACCAGAATAAGCGGAAGTGACAGAGCAGCCATTTTGCAGGCACCAAAAGTGTTGCCACACTCACACAGCTGGTTTAGATGAGAGGAATTTGGTGAATAGTTCTCCAGTACAAAAAGAATTCAGAGAAGAAAAAAGAAGTATAGGCATCTTGGCATGGTTGTTACTGCGGATAATTGTTGACGACAAGGTCGAGGGTTCGAGTGCCATGAGAGAATGGCTTTGCTCCACCCAGCTCCTACCCCAGCGATGAGTGTCACACGGGCTGGTGGGGAAGACAGGGACTGTGCAGTTGAAAGGCAAAGATGGGAAAGTGTTTGAACTGCCTGGCCAGCACTGCATGCTGACGTCTGGACCTTGTTGTGTGCCTGGTTAATGCCGGACCACTGTGTGGAAGGCAGAGTGAAGCCCAGCCTGCCACCCTCAGCACTGTCCTACCTAACCTGACTGTTCCTCTCGAGCACTGCAGCCGTCTGTGTGGCTAAATGACGTCATGATGACCTCCCTGTCACTTTCCTTCCCACCTCCCTGCCCTCCCTGTCACTTTCCTTCCCACCTCCCTGCCCTCCCTGTCACTTTCCTTCCCACCTCCCTGCCCTCCCTGTCACTTTCCTTCCCACCTCCCTGCCCTCCCTGTCACAGTGGTGACAGTCTGTAGAATGACAGGGGAGTGTCTGTTATTGCAACACAAGGGGACAGTCTTCATGGTGACACACCAACCCTGCCATGGTTTGCTATATGGCACACCAACACGGCCATGGTATGCTATTTGGCACACCAACACGGCCATGGTTTGCTATATGGCACACCAACACGGCCATGGTATGCTATTTGGCACACCAACACGGCCATGGTTTGCTATATGGCACACCAACACGGTCATGGTATGCTATTTGGCACACCAACACGGCCATGGTTTGCTATTTGGCACACCAACACGGCCATGGCTTGCTATTTGGCACACCAATCCTGCCATGTTTCGCAATTTGGCCAACCAACACGGCCATGGTTTGCTATTTGGCACACCAACACGGCCATGGTTTGCTATTTGGCACACCAACACGGCCATGGTTTGCTATTTGGCACACCAACACGGCCATGGTTTGCTATATGGCACACCAACACGGCCATGGTTTGCTATATGGCACACCAACACGGCCATGGTTTGCTATATGGCACACCAACACGGCCATGGTTTGCTATATGGCACACCAACACGGCCATGGTTTGCTATTTGGCTCACCAACACGGCCATGGTTTGCTATTTGGCACACCAACACGGCCATGGTTTGCTATTTGGCACACCAACACGGCCATGGTTTGCTATTTGGCACACCAACACGGCCATGGTTTGCTATTCTTCAGGGCTACACATCCTTCAGCCAGGTGTAGGTGTGGTCACTGCAGGGGCAGGGGTACTCTATGTTCCGGCAGTCAGGCCTGGCAGGAGGGGTGTAGACCCATCAATGTTGATGGCGGCAAACCAGTTGTGCCTTACTAACCTTACACTACGCGATATACATGTAGGCATCGTCATCTGTGTGTGTGTGTTTTTATTGATTTCGAGAATAATGGAATAAGCATTCGTGTGCTTCTTTTACATCCAGATCCCGTATGTATGCAGTTTTTTGTCAACTTTGTCATCCGTTCCCACAATGGCCTTCTCTTCCGAAAAGTGGAACATGTTTTAACGGGTGCGCATGCAAGTTGTTCTGCGTGCGTTCCTTTAGGGTACTTCGGTTTATCATTTCATCGGAAGGATGTGTGTGTGTGTGTGTGTGTGTGTGTGTGTGTGTGTGTGTGTGTGTGTTGTTGTTGCTTCGATTTTACGTCTGTTCACTCAAAGTGATATTAGACGATGGGAAGGGGAGGGGAGGGGACATTGATGTTGATGGTTGTGTGCTGTGAAATTGGTATCTGTTGCTAAATATCCTAGGCAGTATACAGAAAAAGGCTAAGCAATGATAACAACAAATAAATACATAAGAAATGCTAATGCGACTTATAACTATAACAAATGTCCTATAGGACTGTTCATTAAAGATTTTGTGTGTGTGTGTGTGTGTGTGTGTGTGTGTGTGAGATACATGCATGCATTCCCCAAAACGGTCTCACATGTATCCAGAATCAAAGACACTCAACGCAAAAATAGACATACAGCTGGAGACCCGTTACACTGTTACCATTGTAAACGTCACTGAGAAGATGGGATCAGCTGTCATAGATTCAAGAGCCAAGTCTGCGCTCTGACATTTGACCGGTGATGATCAGACAGCGTTCATGTTGTACTGAGAGGAAACACAGGGGACAACACTCTGTCAAGCCACGATCTGTCTGGGTTCCTCAGCTAGAGCTCTGAGGTTCACCAATGCCGACATTTTGCGTATGCAACTGTTTTTCCCACCAAGAAGGTATCCGCATTTGAGGATATATGCTGGGTATATTTGTGTTTCTGTAACCCATCGAACGCAGGATCTTTAACGTGCATATTTCAACTTCTGTATATATAAGACAAACGAAAGGTATTAAGGCACTGGCAGGTCTGAACTTGAAGTTGACCTGGGAGATTGTAAAAATCCCCACCCTTAATTCACCAGGCGCCGCTGGGATTCAAACCCACGACTTCATGGACCCTTGGGATTGACGTGGAACGGGGATCTACGATTTGACTTATGACTGAAATAAAAACGTCTGCTGAGACTATTACTGGACATCCATGTTGACAGAACCTTTGCCACAACTGACTGACTCTTCATAGCAAAGATTTTAAGATCTTTCGGATTTGGTGAATCTTTCTGGAATGAAGTTGAAACCTTCCTTCTTCTTCTTACTATGGTTGTTGTTGTTGTTGTCTTCGTTTTTGACGTCTGTTCACTCTCAGTGCTGTTAGACGAACAGCAACTATGGTTGTTGTTGTTGTTGTTGTTGTCTTCGATTTGACGTCTGTTCACTCTCAGTGCTGTTAGACGAACAGCAGCTGTTGTTGTTGCTGTTGTCTTCGATTTGACGTCTGTTCACTCTCAGTGCTGTTAGACGAACAGCAGCTGTTGTTGTTGCTGTTGTCTTCGATTTGACGTCTGTTCACTCTCAGTGCTGTTAGACGAACAGCAGCTGTTGTTGTTGCTGTTGTCTTCGATTTGACGTCTGTTCACTCTCAGTGCTGTTAGACGAACAGCTGCTGTTGTTGTTGCTGTTGTCTTCGATTTGACGTCTGTTCACTCTCAGTGCTGTTAGACGAACAGCTGCTGTTGTTGTCTGTCATGTGAGCGAACATGCGCCTGACAAGTCAGGCCCAGTGCATCCGACTTCGTCATGAGAGAGAATTGTTATCTTTTAATGATAATACTAATAAATGGAATTTCTATAGCGTTATATCTTGCAGAGACAAATCAAAGTGCTTGCACTCAACTCATTCTTACACAGTCATACAACCAGTAAGAATTAATAGTTCCATTAAGTCCAAATGCGCACGCACGCACGCACACACACGCACGCACGCACGCACGCACGCACACACACACACACACACACACACACACACAGGTCACACACCCTGGCAGGGCGATTGAATCTCGGCTGTTGAAGGCAGGGAAAGGCTATGTGATGAAGCAGGAGAGGAAAATCTTAGGTTTGAAATAAATGTCTTGAGCCTGGATTTGAAAGTGTCATAAGAAGGCTTTTGGCGGATAGAGAGGGGGAGGTCATTCCAGATCGATGGACCAGAAATAGAGATAGAGCGACGGCCAGTGGTGGATTGGTTGAATCTAGGTATTCGTAAGGACAAGGTATCTGCAGCAGAGCAGAGGGAACGGGAAGGAGTGTACAGGTGAAGACATTCACAGAGGTAGGAAGGTGCTGTTTTGTGGAGACATTTGTAACAGAGGATACTGATCTTATAGTTCACTCTCTGTGGCACAGGCAGCCAGTGGAGAAATCGCAAGAAAGGGGTAATGTGCTCAGATTATTTGCTTTCTGAGGACTAGTCGATCTTTTAAGTCTTTCTGGAAAAAAAAAGGCAAGGAAACGGACCAAGAAGGCAGAAAATAGACAAGAAGGAAGCGGCAGGATCAAAGGAACAAGGCAGACAAAAAGAGAGGGATAGACAAGAGGGAATTCGTAGCACAGAAATTGGAGAAGGTGGGGATTGTTTTTATCCTGACAGGCCCGCGGCATGGCGTTCCCACGAGGGAGGACAGCATTCAACTTCAAGACATCTTGAGGACGTAGAGATGCCTGCATCCTTTTCCAGGGATCTGATGCACTTGATAATGCCTGACACAGACCTCCTCCCCACCCCCACCCGCACCCCCACCCTTTCTCTCCCTCCACCTCAGCAGACTTTCTCTCTCTCTGTCTCTCTCTCTCTGTGTCTGTCTGTCTGTCTGTCTGTCTGTCTCTCTCTCTCTCTCTCTCTCTCTCTCTCTCTCTCTCTCTCTCTCTCTCTCTCTCTCAATCAAGAGTGACCGTTTTCAGAAAATATAACCATTTTAAATCAGAAAAATAAGAATACAGGACTTGATGACTATGCTGGCACCATTCTGTATTCCTAGATGCAGGAGAGATAGATGACCAGTCACGGCACTGCAGACTGTCTGAACAACCACTGATTGACATGTCGTCGTCTGCTCCTCCCTGTCTTCGGGGGCCAAATGAGCGGCTGCCAACTTGAGGCTCCATCCTTTCCGACTTCCAGTGATCACTGCTCTTATCTGTGTCCTGTTTCAATGACAGTCATTGTCCCTGTCATTGTTATCAGTAGTGTTACCGGGAATTCATCATCATTGATTGCTTGCTTGCTTGATTGATTGTTAACTTGCTTGCTTGATTGCTTACTTGATTGCTTGATTTTTTAAAATTTTTATTCTTTTATTTCGAGGATAATGGAATAAGCACTCATGTGCTGTTTTTCATCCAGTCCCCGTGTGTATGCAGTTTTGTCAATTTTGTCATCCGTTCCCACCGGCACACAATGGCCTACTCTTCCGAAAAGCGGAACGGGTTTTAACGTGTGCGCAAGATGTTCTGCTTGCTTGCTTGAGTGAGTGAGTGGCTGAGTGAGTGAGTGAGTGGTGTGTCATTGTTATCAGTTGTGTTACTAGTTGCTAATTAGTGTGTGTTTGTTGTGTTGCTTTTCCTCTTGTCTGTTGGGAATACCATTGTTATAGACAATCGTTATTGATGTTCAGATTTGGGGCTTTTTTATTTTGTATAATCATGTTATGTGAAAACTTTAATTTAGAAAGTTTTTAATAACGCACACACGCACACGCGCGCGCGCACACACAGACACACACACACAGACACACACACACACACACACACACACACACACACACACACACACACACACACACACACACACAGTGTAGAGCCTACATCAGTGCCGACTCTTCTCTCCCCAAAAGTCCGGATGAGACTATAAACCGAGGTCCCGTGTGCGAACGCACGCAGAACATCTTGCACACACGTTAAAACCCGTTCCGCTTTTCGGAAAAGTAGGCCAATGTGTGCCTGTGGGAACGAGGATCACAAAATTTACAAAACTGCATACACACGGGGACTGGAGGTAAAAAATCCATGAGTGCTTATTCCATTATCCTCAAAATAAAAGAATGAAATAGATAATAAAAATAAACACACGCGCGTGCGCGCACACGCACGCACGCACACACACATATACACACACGCGCGCACGCGCGTGCAGTCATGCAGACAGAGGTTGATGATGAAGTCGATCCTGCCTCTGCACTGATGGCGGGTATTGCCAATTCTCCCTCTCCCTGCTCCCCACGTCGATAGTTTGGCCATTTCTCTCTGACATGAAAGTCTGTGTACAAGTAGATATGTATCTCCAGAATCGATACCATCTTCGTTATTGTCTTCCTTACCATTATCATGACTAGTATTACTACAGGTGGTAACTTCACAATTATCTTTTCATTTATTCTTTATTTGATATTATCATTATTTTATTATTGTTGTTGTTGTTATTGTTGTTGTTCTTCTTCTTCTTCGTCGTCGTCTTTTTCTTCATCTTCTTCTTCTTCTTCTTCTTCTTCTTCTTCTTAGCAGTAGTAGTAGTAGTAGTAGTAGTAGTAGTAGTAGTAGTAGTAGTAGTAGTAGTAGTAGTAGTAGTAGTAGTAGTAGTAGTAGCGTTGTTGCTTTTGTTGATGATGTTGTTGTTTATTTGCTGCTGCTGCTTCTACATTTTTCTCTTTTTGTTAAGCCCGAGATAAAAACGATGTTCCCTCTCACATAATATATGTGTGTGTAGATAGATAGATAGATAGATAGATAGATAGATAGATAGATAGATAGATAGATAGATAGATTGATAGATTGATAGATAGATAGATAGACAGACAGACAGACAGACAGATAGATAGATAGATAGATGGATATATAGATAGATACATACATACATACATACATGCATACATACATACATACATACATACATAGATACATGGATAGATACATGGATAGATACATAGATATAGATGTAGATACATAGATATAGACATATAGATATAGACAGATGTATAGATAAATGTATAGATAGATGTATAGATACATAGATATATACATAGATATAGATACATAGATATAGATACATAGATATAGATACATAGATATAGATACAAAGCTAGATACATAGATATATACATAGCTAGATACATAGATAGATACGTAGATAGGTGCATAGATAGATACATAGATACATAGATAGATACATAGATACATAGATAGATACATAGATACATAGGCACATAGATAGATACATAGATAGATACATAGATACATACATAGATACACAGATATAAACATAGATAGATACATAGATACATACACAGATACATACTAGATACATACATAGATATACATTGTTTCCGACCACGCAACAAAAGAACGAAACAAAACAAAAAACACAAAACAACACAAAACATAAAAACAAATACAAAACAACATAAACAAAAAACAAGATAATACATAAAACACAAAAAACACAAGAACAAACAAACAAACATCAAACAAAACAACAAAAAAAACAACACAAACAAACAAAAACAAAACAACACAAAACAACACAAAATAACACAAAACAAACAACACAAAACAACACAAAACAACACAAAACAACACAACACAAAACAACACAAACAACACTAAACAACACAACACCACAACACAACACAAACAACACAACACAAAACAACACAAACACAAAACAACACAAACAACAAAACAAAACAACACAACACAAAACAACACAAACAAACACAAACGCAAAACAACACAACACAAAACAACACAAAACAACACAAAAAACAACACAACACAACACAAAACAACACAACACAAAACAACACAAAAAACAACAACACAAACACAACGCAAAACAACACAACAAAACAACACAAAAACACAAAACAACAAACACAACACAACACAAACACAACCAAAACAACACAACACAAAACAACACAAACAACACCAAACACAACACAACACAACACAAAACACAACACAACACAAAACAACACACAAAAAACAAAACAACACAACACAACACAAAACAACACACAACACAAAACAACACAACACAAAACAACACAACACAAAACAACACAAAACAACACAACAAAACAACACAAAACAACAACAACAACAACACACAAACAACACAAAACAAAAACAACACACAACAACACAAACAAACAAAACACAAAACAACAAAACAACAACACACAACAACACAAAACAAACACAAAACAACACACAACAACACAACACAAAACAACACAACACAAAACAACACAACACACAACACAAAACAACACAAAACAAAACAACACAACACAACACAACACAAAACAACACAACACAAAACAACACAACACAACACAACACAACACAACACAACACAACACAACACAAGTTATGCTCCACGGCTCTAAGGTACCCCAGCAGAGACACTGTGCAGAACTATGAAGGTATCCGCATTTCGCCCTCAGGTAGGATGTAAACATCGACACCAGTGCGCATGCGGGTTGGGGGTTTTACATCTTGGTCAGTCGTTCTTACCGACACGACATGGCCTACTCCTCAGAAAGGCTGAACGAGTTTTTAACGTGTGGGCAAGACGTTCTGCGTGCGTTTGTACACGGGGCTTCGGTTTATTCCTTCATCCGAAGGACTTTCTGGACAGTGGAGTCTGCACTGACGTTAACACCAGAAGAAAAAATCCACTCCAACGGGGGCCTCGGTGGGGGCTCGAACCCGGGCCGTCAGATCACGAGTTCAACACTCTAACCACCAGGCTATCCCGCCCCTCTTAACCAAAATAACGTTCTAATATTTCTCACCTGCACAGCAATAGAAGAAGAAAAAACAAATATTACTGTCATTCCCCGCACCTCTCCTCCCTGCATACATAACCTCTACAGCACCATACATAACGCAGATGATGTACTTCTACGTCTTCTTCTTGTTAATCAAACGCTCAGACAGCAACTATTGTTGTCTGTTATATGAGCGAAAATGCGTCACGCTGCCGTTAAGCGCCTGACAAATCAGGCCCAGCGCATCCGACTTCGGCTTAAGAGAGAATAGTTGGGTTTTTTTAAAAAGTTTTTCTGGAAAACAGTCAGGAGAACGGACCAAGAAGGCATGTACCAACACTTTCCCACATGCTTTTCAGCACCAAAAATAGTGGTCCCCCCTCCTCCCCTCACTCCTCACCCCCTCTCCCCTCTTCCCTCCCCCACCCCCTCCGCCTCCGTCAGTGGCAGGGACGAGCTCTCGGCCTACAGCCGAAGGGTATGGCGACACCACTGCCTTTGTTCTCTTCCCCAATTAGGCCTCCACACCAAGCAATCATTCCGCTGCCACGTGTTGAGTTGCTGCTGCTGCTTCTGCTGTTACTGCTGCTGCTGCTGCTGCTGCTGCTGCTGCTGCTGCTGCTGCTGCTGCTGCTGCTGCTGTTGCTGCTGCTGCTGTTGCTGCTGCTGCTGCTGCTGCTGCCATAGATCTCGCTTGTCAGTGACAGCACATCAGCTGCTGCTATACAGCCTTACTCCATCCCCAGTACGAGGCACCTTCACTTACACAAAACTTTGCCGAACTCTCTCCTGCTTCGTTCAGCTAGGTTATGGTTATCGTTGTCACGCTTCATTGGGCTTCACTAAGCTTATAATGAATTGTCGTTGCAACACCTCCCTGAGTTCATAAAGCTATAATTATCGTTATAACGCTTTCTTGTGATTCATTAACTTATAATTATCGTTATAACGTCTCCATGTATTCATTAAGCTATAATTATCGTTGTAACTGCTTTGTCGTGCTTCATTAAGCTATAATTATCGTTGTTACTGCCCCTCATGCTTTGTTAAGCTATAATTATCGTTGTTACTGCCCCTCATGCTTTGTTAAGCTATAATCATCGTTGTTACTGCCCCTCATACTTCATTAAGCTATAATCATCGTTGTTACTGCCCCTCATGCTTCATCAAACTATAATTATCGTTGTTACTGCCCCTCATGCTTCGTTAAGCTATAATTATCGTTGTTACTGCTTTGTCGTGCTTCATTAAGCTATAATTATCGTTGTTACTGCTTTGTCGTGCTTCATTAAGCTATAATTATCGTTGTTACTGCCCCTCATGCTTTGTTAAGCTATAATTATCGTTGTTACTGCCCCTCATGCTTTATTAAGCTATAATTATCGTTGTTACTGCCCCTCATGCTTCCTTAAGCTATAATTATCGTTGTTACTGCCCCTCATGCTTCATTAAGCTATAATTATCGTTGTTACTGCCCCTCATGCTTTGTTAAGCTATAATTATCGTTGTTACTGCCCCTCATGCTTTGTTAAGCTATAATTATCGTTGTTACTGCCCCTCGTGCTTCATTAAGCTATAATTATCGTTGTTACTGCCCCTCATGCTTTGTTAAGCTATAATCATCGTTGTTACTGCCCCTCATGCTTCGTTAAGCTATAATTATCGTTGTTACTGCCCCTCATGCTTCATTAAGCTATAATTATCGTTGTTACTGCCCCTCATGCTTCGTTAAGCTATAATTATCGTTGTTACTGCCCCTCATGCTTCATTAAGCTATAATTATCGTTGTTACTGCCCCTCATGCTTTGTTAAGCTATAATTATCGTTGTTACTGCCCCTCATGCTTCATTAAGCTATAATCATCGTTGTTACTGCCCCTCATGCTTTATTAAGCTATAATTATCGTTGTTACTGCCCCTCATGCTTCATTAAGCTATAATCATCGTTGTTACTGCCCCTCATGCTTTATTAAGCTATAATTATCGTTGTTACTGCCCCTCGTGCTTTATTAAGCTATAATTATCGTTGTTACTGCCCCTCATGCTTCATCAAACTATAATTATCGTTGTTACTGCCCCTCATGCTTCATTAAGCTATAATTATCGTTGTTACTGCCCCTCATGCTTTGTTAAGCTATAATTATCGTTGTTACTGCCCCTCATGCTTCATCAAACTATAATTATCGTTGTTACTGCCCCTCATGCTTCATTAAGCTATAATCATCGTTGTTTCTGCCCCTCATGCTTCATTAAGCTATAATTATCGTTGTTACTGCCCCTCATGCTTCATTAAGCTATAATCATCGTTGTTTCTGCCCCTCATGCTTCATTAAGCTATAATTATCGTTGTTTCTGCCCCTCATGCTTCATTAAGCTATAATTATCGTTGTTACTGCCCCTCGTGCTTCATTAAGCTATAATTATCGTTGTTACTGCCCCTCATGCTTCATTAAGCTATAATTATCGTTGTTACTGCTCCTCATGCTTCATTAAGCTATAATTATCGTTGTTTCTGCTTTGTCGTGCTTCATTAAGCTATAATTATCGTTGTTTCTGCTTTGTCGTGCTTCATTAAGCTATAATTATCGTTGTTACTGCCCCTCGTGCTTCATTAAGCTATAATTATCGTTGTTTCTGCCCCTCATGCTTCATTAAGCTATAATTATCGTTGTTACTGCCCCTCATGCTTCATTAAGCTATAATTATCGTTGTTTCTGCTTTGTCGTGCTTCATTAAGCTATAATTATCGTTGTTACTGCCCCTCGTGCTTCATTAAGCTATAATCATCGTTGTTACTTCCCCTCATGCTTTGTTAAGCTATAATTATCGTTGTTACTGCCCCTCATGCTTTGTTAAGCTATAATTATCGTTGTTACTGCCCCTCATGCTTCATTAAGCTATAATCATCGTTGTTACTGCCCCTCATGCTTCATCAAACTATAATTATCGTTGTTACTGCCCCTCATGCTTCATTAAGCTATAATTATCGTTGTTACTGCCCCTCATGCTTTGTTAAGCTATAATTATCGTTGTTACTGCCCCTCATGCTTTGTTAAGCTATAATTATCGTTGTTACTGCCCCTCATGCTTCATTAAGCTATAATCATCGTTGTTACTGCCCCTCATGCTTCATTAAGCTATAATCATCGTTGTTACTGCCCCTCGTGCTTCATTAAGCTATAATCATCGTTGTTACTGCCCCTCATGCTTCATTAAGCTATAATTATCGTTGTTTCTGCCCCTCATGCTTCATTAAGCTATAATCATCGTTGTTTCTGCCCCTCATGCTTCATTAAGCTATAATTATCGTTGTTTCTGCCCCTCATGCTTCATTAAGCTATAATTATCGTTGTTTCTGCCCCTCATGCTTCATTAAGCTATAATTATCGTTGTTACTGCCCCTCATGCTTCATCAAGCTATAATTATCGTTGTTACTGCCCCTCATGCTTCATTAAGCTATAATCATCGTTGTTTCTGCCCCTCGTGCTTCATTAAGCTATAATCATCGTTGTTACTGCCCCTCATGCTTCATTAAGCTATAATTATCGTTGTTACTGCTCCTCATGCTTCATTAAGCTATAATTATCGTTGTTTCTGCTTTGTCGTGCTTCATTAAGCTATAATTATCGTTGTTTCTGCTTTGTCGTGCTTCATTAAGCTATAATTATCGTTGTTACTGCCCCTCGTGCTTCATTAAGCTATAATTATCGTTGTTTCTGCCCCTCATGCTTCATTAAGCTATAATTATCGTTGTTACTGCCCCTCATGCTTCATTAAGCTATAATTATCGTTGTTACTGCCCCTCATGCTTAGTTAAGCTATAATTATCGTTGTTACTGCCCCTCATGCTTCATTAAGCTATAATTATCGTTGTTACTGCCCCTCATGCTTTGTTAAGCTATAATTATCGTTGTTACTGCCCCTCATGCTTCATTAAGCTATAATCATCGTTGTTTCTGCCCCTCATGCTTCATTAAGCTATAATTATCGTTGTTACTGCCCCTCATGCTTCATTAAGCTATAATTATCGTTGTTACTGCCCCTCATGCTTCATTAAGCTATAATCATCGTTGTTACTGCCCCTCATGCTTTGTTAAGCTATAATCATCGTTGTTACTGCCCCTCATGCTTCATTAAGCTATAATTATCGTTGTTACTGCCCCTCATGCTTTGTTAAGCTATAATCATCGTTGTTACTGCCCCTCATGCTTCATTAAGCTATAATTATCGTTGTTACTGCCCCTCATGCTTTGTTAAGCTATAATCATCGTTGTTACTGCCCCTCATGCTTTGTTAAGCTATAATGATCGTTGTGACGCTTGTTATGTTGTATCTATAGATTACGTCATGCGTTGAGTTTCTGTGGTGCTTTATATTTTGTTTTACGTGGTGATAAAGACGTGTCCACACTGACACCTATACACATATACACATCTCAACTCTTTCTCTCTCTCTATTTATCTATCTATCTTTTTATCTATCTATCTATCTATATATATATATATATATATATATATATATATATATATATATATATATATATATATATATATATATACATACATACATACATGCATGCATACATACAATCATACAAATATACATTCATACATACAAAAATTCATACAGACAGACATACACTCATATACATATATCCCACAGCTAACCACAGCGAAGGTCTCACAGAGAATGATACAGAACTTCATCAACTGATATTATTTTAATTGCTGAGAGTCATATAAATCTTCTTGAACGATAGTATAGTTGTTATGAATATCTAGTCCTTCCCTTATATTACTTGTCAAGAAGAATTGGACTATCAAACAATAAACGGTGAATTGAAAGGGGTGAGGAACAACAGCATGATACACCAATACAGTATTTGGTGTTCCGTGCATTTATTCTAAAGTTGTGTACTGAAATTTCTAATTTCCGTAAGCAAGAAATATTTTTCAAAGTGTTTTCTAAATCATTTTAGAATGAATATAAATTTTCATTTTACAGTTAATTTCACGACGATAATGCAAGAGTGGAATCAAACACTTCAGTACTTACACTGCATTTATAATCATCTTGCTTAGAATCAACCAGCTTATTCCAATAAATTGCACAATGAGAAGGGACCCAGAAAAAAGTTATTCCGAGGCCTCTTGTCTGTTTGCAATACATTGTATCAGAAATCAAATCTCAACTAGCCTACAATATCATTCAACCTGCAAGGTCATGTATGCCAATCATGCTGCTCTTGAGTCAACGCAAAACAGATTTTGGCAGACATTAATAGCAGTATCAGATTTTTTTTTTAATTGAAGGCCATAAGAGTGCAATAGTTCAGACGTAAAATAGAAAATTGTTCTCCTAAAGAAATTTTTTGGGGTACTTTTAAAACAGGAATCACAAATGCTGCCCCACTTATGCCTGATTCCAAGACAAATCTATCAGTATACACTTTCAAGTGATTAGAATGATTACTTTCAATGTGGCTTTTTACCTCAAGGGTGCTGTGAGCTTGTGATGATATGTTTGTTACTCATCCTGTTATGTTTAACGTTAAAGGATTTGCTCCTCACCTGCAAGAATCTCTCTGGTTTGAGATAACAGCCTATTGGTATTCGAATTTGTATTCCTGGTAGTTTAATAAGCTATGATTAGAGTAGTGATGCTTCCTTGACTTCGTGAAGCTATAATGACAGGCTAAGCTATAATGGTGAAGCTATAATGGTGAAGCTATAAAGATGAAGCTATAATGATGAAGCTATAATGACAGGCTAAGCTATAATGATGAAGCTATAATGATAGGCTAAGCTATAAAGATGAAGCTATAAAGATGAAGCTATAATGATGAAGCTATAATGATGGAGCTATAATGATGAAGCTATAATGATCCAGCTATAATGACAGGCTAAGCTATAATGATGAAGCTATAAAGATGAAGCTATAATGATGAAGCTATAATGATGAAGCTATAATGATGAAGCTATAATGGTGAAGCTATAATGATGAAGCTATAATGACGGGCTAAGCTATAATGATGAAGCTATAATGATGAAGCTATAATGACAGGCTAAGCTATAATGATGAAGCTATAATGATGAAGCTATAATGATGAAGCTATAATGATGGAGCTATAATGATGAAGCTATAATGATGAAGCTATAATGATGGAGCTATAATGATGAAGCCATAATGATGAAGCTACAATGACAAGCTAAGCTATACTGATGAAGCTATAATGATGAAGCTATAATGATGAAGCTACAATGATGAAGCTATAATGATGAAGCTATAATGATGAAGGTATAATGATGAAGTTACAATGATGAAGCTATAATGATGAAGCTATAGTGATGAATCTATAATGATGAAGCTATAATGATGAAGCTATGATGATAAAGCTATAATAATGAATCTATAATGATGAAGCTATGATGATGGAGCTATAATGATGGAGCTATAATGACAGGCTAAGCTATAATGATGAAGCTATAATGATGAAGCTATGATGATGAAGCTATAATGATGAAGCTATAGTGATGAATCTATAATGATGAAGCTATAATGATGAAGTTATAATGATGAAGCTATAGTGATGAATCTATAATGATGAAGCTATAATGATGAAGCTATAATGATGAAGCTATAGTGATGAATCTATAATGATGAAGCTATAATGATGAAGCTATGATGATGACGTTATAATGATGAAGTTATAATGATGAAGCTATAATGATGAAGCTATAATGATGAAGCTATAATGATGAAGCTATAATGATGAAGCTATAATGATGAAGCTATAATGATGGAGCTATAATGATGAAGCTATAATGATGAAGCTATAATGATGAAGCTATAATGATGAAGCTATAATGATGAAGCTATAATGATGAAGCTATAATGATGAAGCTATAATGATGAAGCTACAATGATGAAGCTATAAAGACAGGCTAAGCTATACTGATGAAGCTATAAAGACAGGCTAAACTATGATGATGAAGCTATAATGATGAAGCTATAATGATGGAGCTATAATGACAGGCTAAGCTATAATGATGAAGCTATAATGATGAAGTTATAATGATGAAGATATAATGATGAACCTATAATGATGAAGCTATAATGATGAAGCTATGATGATGAAGCTATGATGATGAAGTCTAAAGATGAAGCTATAAAGATGAAGCTATAAAGATGAAGCTATAATGATGAACCTATAATGATGAACCTATAATGATGAAGCTATAATGATGAAGCTATGATGATGAAGCTATGATGATGAAGCTCTAAAGATGAAGCTATAAAGATGAAGCTATAAAGATGAAGTTATAATGATGATGCTATAAAGATGGAGCTATAATGATGAAGCTATAATGATGGAGCTATAATGATGAAGCTATAATGGTGAAGCTATAATGACAGGCTAAGCTATAATGATGAAGCTATAATGATGAAGCTATAATGACAGGCTAAGCTATAATGATGAAGCTTTAATGATGAAGCTATAATGACAGGCTAAGCTATAATGATGAAGCTATAATGACAGGCTAAGCTATAATGATGAAGCTATGATGATGAAGCTATGATGATGAAGCTATAATGATGAAGCTATAATGATGGAGCTATAATGATGAAGCTATAAAGATGAAGTTATAATGATGGAGCTATAAAGACAGGCTAAGCTATACTGATGGAGCTATAAAGATGAAGCTATAAAGATGAAGCTATAATGATGGAGCTATAATGATGGAGCTATAGAGATGAAGCTATAATGATGGAGCTATAATGATGAAGCTATAATGATGAAGCTATAATGATGACGCTATAAAGATGAAGCTATAATGATGAAGCTATAATGATGAAGCTATGATGATGAAGCTATGATGATGAAGTCTAAAGATGAAGCTATAAAGATGAAGCTATAAAGATGAAGTTATAATGATGACGCTATAAAGATGGAGCTATAATGATGAAGCTATAATGATGGAGCTATAATGATGAAGCTATAATATGAAGCTATAATGACAGGCTAAGCTATAATGATGAAGCTATAATGATGAAGCTATAATGACAGGCTAAGCTATAATGATGAAGCTTTAATGATGAAGCTATAATGATGACGCTATAAAGATGAAGCTATAAAGATGAAGCTATAATGATGAAGCTATAATGATGAAGCTATGATGATGAAGCTATAATGATGGAGCTATAATGATGAAGCTATAATATGAAGCTATAATGACAGGCTAAGCTATAATGATGAAGCTATAATGATGAAGCTATAATGACAGGCTAAGCTATAATGATGAAGCTTTAATGATGAAGCTATAATGACAGGCTAAGCTATAATGATGAAGCTATAATGACAGGTTAAGCTATAAAGATGAAGCTATGATGATGAAGCTATGATTATGAAGCTATAATGATGAAGCTATAATGATGGAGCTATAATGATGAAGCTATAAAGATGAAGCTATAATGATGACGCTATAAAGATGAAGCTATAAAGACAGGCTAATCTATAATGATGGAGCTATAAAGATGAAGCTATAATGATGAAGCTATAATGATGAAGCTATAATGATCAAGCTATAAAGATGAAGCTATAATGATCAAGCTATAAAGATGAAGCTATAATGATGAAGCTATAAAGGCAAGCTAAGCTATTGTGATAACGTTATAATAATAGAAGGCGTTACTGGGTTAATCACAGCTACCTGAAGTGCAAGGAATACGACTTCAAATACAAATACTGTATCATGGCAAACCAGAGAGGTTCATGCAGGTAATGATCAAAGCATTATAGATCAAAGGACAAAAGAAGAAATAGCAAACATGGCGGGGAGGGGGGGGGTAGCGGGGTAGTTAGAGTGTAGCGCGTTGCGGTCACAGTGTGACGGCCCGGATTCAAGCCACAACCAAGATGTCCGTTCAATGGGATTTTTCCCTCTGAGGTTAACATCAGTACTGACTCCACTCCCCCCCGAAAGTCTGTCAAATGAGACTGTAAACCAAGGCCCCCGTGTGCGAATGCATGCAGAACATTTTTTCCCATATGTTAAAGCAGTTTTCCGTCTTTTGTAAGAGTAAGAGAAGACTAATCATAGCAGAATTTTTTTAAAGGGGGGTGGGACATAACTGTGTGTGTCACTGTGGCTCTAAAGACAAAGACATCGTCATCATCATTTTTTTACCATTATTATTATTATTGTCATCATCATGATAATCATCATTATTGTTGTTAGTATTATTATTAACAATATGAATACCTTCTTCTTCTTCGCAGCAGCAACAATAACCAAACAAATTCAATTTCGCTTCAGACCGGCAAAAAGACAAAAAGGCGCAGACAAAAACCGACAAGTACTGTGTGTGTAGCCTATCTAATGGGAGGAGAGGTCTATTTATAGTGTGTACATTGTCGTGGATACAGTCACTCAGCCGAACAAAGGGAGAGAATGATGCCGCCATGTGTCAACAGCGCTCGGAAAACAAAAGGGGAGACAAAACAAGAGTGCTTCTGCACTTTCCTGTGACTGTGCACACAGAAATACCAGGGGCAAATCACGAACAGGAGGAAGACTAGAAAACGTCTATCTGAAACAACGAACCAATAAACCCATCTTTTTGCCACGTCTGTTTCTTAAAACTATGTCTGATGATGTTTGTAGTGTGTGTGTTAGGTGTAGGTGTGGGTGTGGGTGTGTGGGTGGGGTTTTTTTGCCTAATGCTTAAAAGTGTGTGTGTGTGTGTGTGTGTGTGTGTGTGTGTGTGTGTGTGTGTGTGTGTGTGTGTGTGTGTGTGTGTGTGTGTGTGTGTGTGTGAAAATCAAGTCATATAAAAATGATCTTTATTGAAGGTAAAAGATTAAGTTTATAGAACTTTTTTAATTCTGCCCTCACCAAAAAATTTACCTATAAAAGCATTCAAAGGACAGCGTTAATTTATGTTTAAAAGTTTACGTTGTTTTAAACCCAGACTTCACAATAAAACATAAAACTAAGACAGTACAATATAGCTTAATTCAGACAGACAAATAATGAAAAAACAAAACAACAATAGTGTGTGTGCGTGCGTGCGTGCGTGTGTGTGTGTGTGTTTGTATGTGTGTGTGTGTGTGTGTGTATACGCCTACAAAAACACTTGCTTATACTTATTCCATCTGCAAGAAAATCACTCTTTATCAGTGTAATCAAGATATTCACATAAGGGAAGAGATGTGAAGAACGAACATCTGTTTTGGTAACGTTGTAAGTGCTTCACCACGCTATGGTGGGACCCAGCCAAGGTCTTTGGTTTCAATCTTGAGATAATGAAACATTGGTAAAACAGTTGTCTTTTACTCTACACACAGAACACGGAGATTTCTGGGTTTAGGGGAGGGGGATTCGGGTTTCAACTAGAGCTCCGAGGTTCACCAATGGTGAGATTTTTGCCTATACCAAACACACACACACACACACACACACACGCACGCACACACACACACACACACACACACACACACACATACACATACACATCACACACACACAACACATAACACATACACACATACACCAAACACACACACACACATACACACATACACACATACACACACACACATAAAACACACACACACACACACACACACACACACATAACACACACACACACACACACACACACATAAACACACACACACACACACACACACACACAACACACCACACACACACACACACACACCACACACACATAAACACACACACACACACACACACACATACACACATACACACAACACACACACACAAACACACACACACACACACACACACATAAACACACACACACACACACATAAACACACACACACACACACACACACACACAGACACACACACACACACACTCCACACACACATAAGCACACACACACACATCAACACAACACACACACACACACACACACACAACACTTTAAGTTGCCGCATTCCGACTTCGGGAATGGTGTGTCTTCACACGACACCTGTCTGCATGTGGTATTTTGAAATTTTGTCATCCTTTCTCTCCGGCACACAATGGCCTACTTTCCAAAAATGCGGAACAGGTTTGAACGTGCACGAAAGATGTTCTGCGTGCAATCGTAAATGGGGCCTCGGTTAATAGTTTCACCCGAAGGACTTGGTTTCTGTTTTGATCTGAGTAGTTTGTGAATGAAGTAAAGATGAAGCACGGAGATAGTTATACTAACAGTAGTCAACATCAATAAAAATATAAAAAAAAGATGAAGACAAAAGTTCAGCCAACAATCTTAACCCAAAAAAAGAAATGAAAGCAATACAAAACAAAACAACAACTATAACAACAACAACAACACACACTACACACACACACACACACACACACACACACACACACAACACACACACACACACACACCACACCTGGCTCTCACCTGCAATACACAAAGAAAGAAAGGTGTCCTATCTCTCTCTTCTCTCTCTCTCTCCAATGTCTTGACAAGTCAAAGAGAAAGTTGAACAGCCATCTTCCATGTCTTCTTCATCGATTCCTCAGCACTGACTGTCCGACGACAGACTTGCTGCCCCAGAAGAGCTCAGGTCTGGAACTGATCAGAGAGTCTGTCAAGCCGGCTGGTCAATGCCTCACCTCTCACACACAGAGACAGACACAGACGCATGGAGAGACAGGCACACGCAGAAGCACAGCTAGACAGCAGGTACATGCAGTGACAGGAAGGCGCGGTGTGCAGGAGCCAGCAAGGACTGTCAGCCAGTCTCTGTATTTGCCATAGCTCGCGAGGCAGGGCAGGCCAGGCAGGCGCCGTGTCAGAGAGGAGGGCCGGCAATCACCACGTGCTTCACTCTTCCTCAGGCAAAGGAAGGGCTGGCAATCACCACCGTGGTTCATACACTGTACAGGAGGGCTGGCAATCATTGTATACTGTATTGGAGGACTAGCAATTGTACTGCAAGACTGGCAGTTATTTTACACTGTACAGGAGGGCTGGCAATCATTATATACTGTATTGAAGGGCTGGTAATTGTACTGCAAGGCTGGCAGTTATTTTACACTGTACAGGAGGGCAGGCAATCATTATATACTGTATTGGAGGGCTGGCAATTGTACTGCAAGACTGGCAGTTATTTTACACTGCACAGGAGGGCTGGCAATCATTATATACTGTATTGGAGGGCTGGCAATTGTACTGCAAGACTGGCAGTTATTTTACACTGTACAGGAGGGCAGGCAATCATTATATACTGTATTGGAGGACTAGCAATTGTACTGCAAGACTGGCAGTTATTTTACACTGCACAGGAGGGCTGGCAATCATTATATACTGTATTGGAGGACTAGCAATTGTACTGCAAGACTGGCAGTTATTTTACACTGCACAGGAGGGCTGGCAATCATTATATACTGTATTGGAGGACTAGCAATTGTACTGCAAGACTGGCAGTTATTTTACACTGCACAGGAGGGCTGGCAATCATTATATACTGTATTGGAGGGCTGGTAATTGTACTGCAAGACTGGCAGTTATTTTACACTGTACAGGAGGGCAGGCAATCATTATATACTGTATTGGAGGACTAGCAATTGTACTGCAAGACTGGCAGTTATTTTACACTGCACAGGAGGGCTGGCAATCATTATATACTGTATTGGAGGGCTGGCAATTGTACTGCAAGACTGGCAGTTATTTTACACTGTACAGGAGGGCAGGCAATCATTATATACTGTATTGAAGGGCTGGTAATTGTACTGCAAGGCTGGCAGTTATTTTACACTGTACAGGAGGGCTGGCAGTTATTTTACACTGTGCAGGAGGGCTGGTAATCCTTATACGTTGTACAGGAGGGCTGGCAGTTATTTTACACTGTACAGGAGGGCTGGCAATCATTCTATACTGTACCAGAGGGCTGGCAATCGTTATACGTTGTACAGGAGGGCTGGCAATCGTTGTACGTTGTACAGGAGGGCTGGCAATCGTTGTACGTTGTACAGGAGGGCTGGCAACTATTATACACTGTACAGGAAAGCTGGCAATCGTTATTCATTGTACAGTAGAGCTGGCAGTCATTATACACTGTACTAGCAATCATTATACACTATGCAAGAGGGCTGACAATCATTAGAAACTGTACAGGAGGGTTGGCAATCATTATAAACTGTACTGGATGATGGCAACTGGCACATCGGCTCACTCTTCATTAGACACTGTACAGGAGGGCTGGCGATCGTTATACCCTGTAGTGAAGACCTGGTCAATCATTATACCCTGTAATGAAGACCTGGGCAATCATTATACCCTGTAGTGAAGACCTGGGCAATCATTAGACCCTGTAGTGAAGACCTGGGCAATCATTAGACACTGTACTGGACGGCTGGCAATCATTAGACCCTGTAGTGAAAACCTGGGCAATCATTAGACACTGTACTGGACGGCTGGCAATCATTATACCCTGTAGTGAAGACCTGGGCAATCATTAGACACTGTACTGGAGGGCTGGCAATTATTATACCCTGTAGTGAAGACCTGGGCAATCATTATATCATTATACACTGTAGTGAAGACCTGGGCAATCATTAGACCCTGTAGTGAAGACCTGGGCAATCATTATACCCTGTAGTGAAGACCTGGGCAATCATTATACCCTGTAGTGAAGACCTAGGCAATCATTATACCCTGTAGTGAAGACCTGGGCAATCATTATACCCTGTAGTGAAGACATGGGCAATCATTAGACCCTGTAGTGAAGACCTGGGCAATCATTATACCCTGTAGTGAAGACCTGGGCAATCATTATACCCTGTAGTGAAGACCTGGGCAATCATTAGACACTGTACTGGACGGCTGGCAATCATTAGACCCTGTAGTGAAGACCTGGGCAATCATTATACCCTGTAGTGAAGACCTGGGCAATCATTAGACCCTGTAGTGAAGACCTGGGCAATCATTAGACCCTGTAGTGAAGACCTGGGCAATCATTAGACCCTGTAGTGAAGACCTGGGCAATCATTATACCCTGTAGTGAAGACCTGGGCAATCATTAGACCCTGTAGTGAAGACCTGGGCAATCATTATACCCTGTAGTGAAGACCTGGGCAATCATTAGACCCTGTAGTGAAGACCTGGGCAATCATTATACCCTGTAGTGAAGACCTGGGCAATCATTATACCCTGTAGTGAAGACCTGGGCAATCATTATACCCTGTAGTGAAGACCTGGGCAATCATTATACCCTGTAGTGAAGACCTGGGCAATCATTATATCATTATACCCTGTAGTGAAGACCTGGGCAATCATTATACCCTGTAGTGAAGACCTGGGCAATCATTAGACCCTGTAGTGAAGACCTGGGCAATCATTAGACCCTGTAGTGAAGACCTGGGCAATCATTAGACCCTGTAGTGAAGACCTGGGCAATCATTATACCCTGTAGTGAAGACCTGGGCAATCATTAGACCCTGTAGTGAAGACCTGGGCAATCATTAGACCCTGTAGTGAAGACCTGGGCAATCATTAACCCTTGTGAAGTGGCAAATAGACCTGAGTGAGCTGCAATCATTAGACCCTGTAGAGACCATGAATCCTAGGAGACTGCATAATAGACCCTGTAGTGAAAGACCTTGGGCTAATCCATGAAGACCTTAGCCTGAAGACTGGGCAATCATTAGACTGTCCAGACACCAATGAAGCGCACGGCAGCACCTAGGCCCTCAGCATGAGGCAACGGTGGTGGGTAAACGATTTCACATGAACGGCTAACATGAAAACCAGCCCCTAGCTATTCAAAGAACTCTCCAAGCCTTGAATAATCATTTTGCTTATTGATGAAAAACTTCATATAATGTTGAGATAAATGGGAGGAGGGAGGGGGGGGGGTGAATTTCTTGGCCATCCAGTCCTAAGTTGGATCATTCATTCACAGAGAAGGAGAGAGAGAGAGAGAGGAGAGAGAGATGAGTGGAGAGGGAGATGGAGATGAGCGGAAGAGAGAGAGTGGTGAGTGATGAGAGATGGAGAGAGAGATGAGGGAAACAGGCTGTGTTTATTGATAGCTCTTCACCTAACCAACCTACTTTGCAAATTCGATTGATAGAGAGGAAAATTATAGCACGTGTGTTGTGTGTATTGTGTGTGCGTGCGTGCATGCTGCGCGCGCGGTGTGTGTGTGTGTGTGTGTGTGTGTGTGTGTGTGTGTGTGTGTGTGTGTGTGTGTGTGTGTGTGTGTGTGTGTGTGTGTGGTGTGTGTTTGTGTGTGTTGTGAGTGTATGTGCGTGTGTGTGTGAGTGTGTGTGAGTGTCGGGGATGGGTGTGCGTGCGTGCGTGCGTGCGTGTGAGTGTGTGTGTGTGTGTGTGTGTGTGTGTGTGTGTTGTGTAGTGGTGTGTGTGGTGTTGTGTGTGTATGATGTGTGTGTGTGTGTGGTGGTGTGTGTGTGTGTATGAAAGTCAAATTGTATTTCCAAATTTGACATTGAATAAACAAGGCATTTCCTTTCTTTCATAAAGCCATCTATCTAAGAACAACCACAACAACGACGATAATGATAAAGACAACAACAACAACAACATGAAAACAACAATCAAAAAGGATAAAGAAGAAAATGGCTCAAACAGACAAGCGTTGTACTGCAAAGAAATGAAGTGGTATCAGTTTACATTGTCATATCACCGCCTCTTCCTCACTCCCACATTAACAGAAATACCTCAATATATGTACATAACACTAGGCATTCAATACCATCAGCACCGACAACAGTGTCAACAATGACATCCCTTCTCCACCCCCCTACCCCTACCCCCCCCCCCCCCCCCCCCCCCCCCACGCCACGTACATGCATGAGCGCTCACGTATACTTTTGCACTTTTTTTTTTTACATCAAACCATCCATCGGAACAAAGCAAACACAACAACACAAGACAAAAGAAAACATAACGCAATCAAAGAAACAGGATAAAAATGTTTGTGTTGGATTTCTAAAAAAAAATTCAAATTCATCCATTATTATTTCGGAAGAGTAGGCCATTGTGTGCCGGTGGGAACGGATGACAAAATTTACAAAACCGCATACACACGGGGACTGGATGAAAAAAGCACATGAGTGTTTATTCTGTTATCCTCGATATAATATAATAAGTAAATATTTAAAAAAATATTTAATAAATAACACACGCACAACCCGCAGCATTGCATTCATTCCAGCCCCAATAAACATGTCATAAAAACACACCAGAAACCTGTTAAGGGATGCAGGAAACGATGGTGCACTGACGCAGGGCTAACACACTTACATGTCCGTTTCTACAGATTTACTAACCTAGGCTTAAATAATGTTTCCATATAAGTCTTAAACTGGCTTCTGGTGGGGGGGGGGATGCTTTTGTGTTGTTGTTTGGGGGTGGGGTTGATACATTCTAATCTTCTTGGGAGCTTGTCCCAGAAATGACTACCTGACTAATTGTAAGAAGCTTGTTTTGTAAAGATTGTTTTTGAGTCTTGTTAGCTGTGCTCATTAATTTTGAAGGTATTTGTGATTTTCGGAGGATCATTTCAATTTGTGTGTGTGTCTGTGTCTGTGTCTATGTGCCTGTGTCTGCGCGCTTGCGCACATTATTTTGCAAAGCTTGAAACCACCTCGCCTAATATCACTGCAAGTGATGAGGCGTACAATTAAAGAGAGAAAAGCATTACATCATCCTCACCACCATTGACCCTCATGCGATAAAAGAGAAGTGTGTCTGATGTGGAGGTACAGCTGTGGCCCTGGTCTCCATTCACTTCTGTGCCTGTGGTCAGTTTGTGTCAAAGCCCTCAGACCTTCTCTCTTTTGAAATAATAAAGTATTTGATTTGAAGTTTTATGTTAAAACGGGGGAGGGTCGTTAGAGGGACGTTGTGGTGACCTCCACCCAGGTGGGTATCTCACTCACTCTGGCTCCGCCACTGAGAGATTATTGTTGTCAGCACGGGACTTAGTGGGTGGTGTCCTGTGTGTATTCGCTCGAAACAGACACCGCTGAACCCACCACCAGCAGTGGTAGTGCATGGTCTTCTGATCTGGTGGCCCTGTGGTGGCTTAATGCTGACAAGCTCCCCATAGATTTCTGACCCTGAGGATACGACGTGGCCTGTCTAGGTATGACAGGGGTGGGGAGGAGAGACAGAGAACTCGAAAGATCTATTCACAAAAAGGCCATTGGCCCATACATGAAGGGAGGTTCCCGAGCTGCTTAGTATTTTAGTGAGAAAAATAAGGAAAGCACACAAAAAAACCATAATGTTATTGTATAACAACAACCACCACAACAAAATCAGTTACAAAAAATATGAAACCAAAATATCTCTTATTCTAAAGGCTTTACACAGATATAAAGCAAGGCTGTGCACAATCACAGGGTGACTAGATGCCATGAGTAGACAGAATCTAAATAAATTAGGGTGTCTGCAATATTTTACCGGAATGTAATTCTGTCTAACATCTTCTAATGCTGGACAGCACAGCACAAAATGAACGTCATCTTCCACTGTTTGCTTACATAATGGGCATAGCAACCTGCGGTCATCATTATCATGCTGGAGAGAGAGAGAGACAGACAGACAGACAGACAGACAGAGATGGGAATGAGCGGTGTGAGAACAGCAGGTCATGAATGTGACAGAAGATGAGGCAGCAAGAACAAGGTCGTCATTGTTATTCTGAAAAATTCTTCAGTATTCGGATCTATGATAGCATTCTCTTTTTCCGATAAAGGGGGGAGGGGGGGACGGAATAGTTTGATGGTTAGAGCGTTGTGCTTGATTTATGGACTGTGTTTTCTTTTTTCTCTGCACCTCCCCCACCTGAGGGAAAAAGTGGCTGGTTTTTTTAATTATGATAGTGTAATGGGATCAGTGAAGGGCAGGTAACTTCTGTATATTGTAGTGGCTGCGTCGTCTCCCATACTGTCAGGTCAGTGAACTGAATTACTGCTCTGCCCCTTACGTCTCTTTCAAGACAACCAGTCATAATCAGCAATCTGTCATCATCAACAATCTGTCATAATCAACAACCAGCAATAATCAGCAATCTGACATAATCAACAACCGGTCATCATCAGCAATCTGTCATAATCAACAACCAGTCATCATCAGCAATCTGTCATAATCAACAATCAGTCGTCATCATTAGCAATCTGTCGTCATCATCAACAATCTGCCATAATCAACAGCCAGTCATCATCAACAATCTGCCATAATCAACAACCAGTCATCATCAGCAATATGTCATCATCAGCAATATGTCATCATCAGCAATCTGTCATAATCAACAACCAGACATAATCAGCAATGTCATAATCAACAACCTGTCATAATCAAC
>CM054137.1:79496483-79588983 GCA_028751875.1 Rapana venosa | reverse complement strand
TTCTTCTTCTTCTTCTTCTCTTCTTCTTTTCTTCTTCTTTTTCTTCTTCTTTTCTTCTTCTTCTTCTTCTTCTTTCTTTCTTCTTCTTCTTCTTCTTTCTTCTTCTTCTTCTTCTCTTCTTCTTTCTTCTTCTTTCTTCTTCTTCTTCCTTCTTTCTTCTTTTTTTTCTTCTTTTCTTTCTTTCTTCTCTTCTTCTTCTTCTTTTCTTTCTTCTTCTCTTCTTCTTTCCTTCTTCTTCTTCTTTCTTCTCTTCTTCTCCTACTCCTTCAAGGTTCTCTTCCTGTCTGTGTTCTTCTTCCTCCCCCCTTTTCTCCTCCTATTCCTCCTCCTCTTTTTCATCCTCCTCCTCCTCTGTAACATCTTTTTCTCCTCCTCCTCCTCCTCCTGTAACAACTTTTTCTCCTCCTATTCCTCCTCCTCCTCCTCCTGCTGTAACATCCTTTCCTCTGTCACCCCTGTCGTCATCACAGGACAACATCACGGCCACTGACCTACCTCCCTCTGCCTGGCTGGAGCCACCCTGTCCTCCTGTCCCTGCAGTGGAGCTCACAGAAGCCACGGCTGCACTGGCCTACCCTCCCTCAGTCCCCGGGAAAATATTGCAGTGAAGGTTTGTGACCATGACTGTAAAGATGGTGGAGTAAAGGTGTGCAGCAATATTGATTGTAAAATGTTTCAGGGAAGGTTGGGACGATGATGATGATGATTGCAAAACGTTGTCCAGTGAAGGTTTGTGACGATGATTGTTTAAAAAAATGTGCCAGTGAAGGTTTGTGATAACAATGATTGTAAAAAATGTGTCAATGAAGGTTTGTGACAACAATGATTGTAAAAATGTGTCAGTGAAGGTTTTTGACAACAATGACTGTAAAAAATGTGTCAGTGAAGGTTTGTGACAACAATGATTGTAAAAATGTGTCAGTGAAGGTTTGTGACAACGATGACTGTAAAAATGTGCCAGTGAAGGTTTGTGACAACAATAACTGTAAAAATGTGCCAGTGAAGGTTTGTGACAATGACGAGTGTAAAAAATGTGTCAGTGAAGGTTTATGATGATGATTGTAAAATGTTCCAATGAAGGTTTATGATAATGATGATTGTAAAATATGTTACAGTGAAGACAGTGATGATTTCAAATGTTGCCCTGAAGGTTTATGACAATGGAGATGGCACCAGTAAATATTTATGGCAATGATGATTGTTCCAGAGAAGGTTTGTGACAATGGTGATTGCACCAGTAAATATTTATGGCAATGATGATTGTTCCAGAGAAGGTTTATGACAATGGAGATTGCAGCAGTAAATGTTTATGGCAATGATGATTGTTCCAGAGAAGGTTTATGACAATGGTGATTGTACCAGTAAATATTTATGGCAATGATGATTGTTCCAGAGAAGGTTTGTGACAATGGTGATTGCACCAGTAAATATTTATGGCAATGATGATTGTGGCACTGAAGGTTTGTGACAAATTGTTTGACAATACGGCAACAAGGTGACTGACAACATCAATTCATACATGTTAATCAAAGCTGTCCAAAGAGAAAAGAAAATAGACAGATCGAGACTTTTTTTTAAAGATGAAACAGAATTCTTTATTTTGGGACAGCAGGCACGCCATCTTCACTTGGGGCACACTGGGAGGGGGGGGGGGGTCTCCCTGACCGATGACACACCCTGATTAATCGTCTTCAGTGGAGAGGGAGAGATCAACACCAACACACAGCATGGTGACTTGGCACGAACTTCTCACCACAGCAAAAACGTCATCTCTTTGTCAGCGCTGTATTGAACGGCCGTAACAGGAGTTGCACACGGAAATGTCAGACAGCCATTTCAGAAACTGTTTGCGCAAACGCCGCTGCTTGTTTTGAATTAATTACCTCGAAGTTGGAATTGAACAGCTACAACAACATAATAACAACAAAAAACTGTAGCTGCAAACTGACTCTGGGATTTTGAAAATAGCTGTGTACTTTGAAAAGGGCATCACATCGATATCAGTGCTGTCAGCCTTTTAAAGTGGGGGATTCCTTCATCTCTTTGTGTTTCTTTATTTGGGGGGGGGGGGGGTCTTTAAAAGGGTTATTGTTCAATGTTTCTTTTCCCTGTATCGTTCTTGCTTGACGTAATGATGCAGCACTGCTGCAGTGTGTGACCTCATGATGTTGGTGATCTAGAGGAAACGCACCTGCCTAGAAAGCGGAAAGTCCGGGTTCGAAGTGTGTGGTGGTTTGATCCCAGTTTGGGCCAGAAACTTTTCCCCCATCCACTAGATCATGAGTGGTGGTCTGGAGGCTAGTCTTTCGGATGAGGCGATAAACCGATGTCCCTTACATCTTGAGCGCACATAAAGGAACCCGCGGCAACAAGAGTGTTGTCCCTGGCAACATTTTGTAGAAAAAAGCCACTCTGGTAGGAAAACAAATGCATAATGTAGACGGGAAAGAAAAGAATGGGTGGCGCTGCTCTTGTGGCGACACGCTCTCCCCGAGGAGAGCAGCCTGAATTTCACGCAGAGAAATCTGCCGTGACTTAAAGGGATATACAATGCATTAAAATGATAAAAGAGAGTTTTCCCCGTTTCAGGAGCAGACCACTCCAAAATGACTAAGTCAATGATAAAAGGGGGGTAAGACACCAGCATCTTTAGCCTCGGGCATTCAAAGTAATGAAGAACGAAAACCGTGTGCGGCGGAGAGGGGAGGGAGAGACAGTCATACAAACAGACAGACACTGAGACTCAGAGAGATGGAGAGACAAGGACAGACATACTGACAGATATACAGACAGGCAGGCAAGCAGGCAGACAAACAGACTGACAGAAATAGACCAGCCTATAGACAAGACTGTTCAAGATGGAAAGACTGACGTAAAACCCCTTCTCTCTCTCTCTCTCTCTCTCTCTCTCTCTCTCTCTCGTGCACGTAAGAGTGATATGGAATTGTAAGAGATCAGTAGAAATGTGAAAACTAGATCATTTCAGAGTATTTTTGGCAAAGAAAAGTATATCGACTCTAATAATAATAATAATAATAAATGGATTTTATATAGCACTATATCTTGCAAAAATAAATCAAAGCGCTTGCATTCAACACACCCCTACACGTACAACCAATACCAATTAACAGAGTTAACAAAATCAAATGCACACACACACACACACAACACACACAACACACACACCACACACAAAGGTTATGATAATAATAATAATAATAATAATAATGTATGGAATTTATATAGCGCTGAATCTTGTAAAGCAACAAATCAAAGCGCTCAGATTTCATTTCATACCACTTTAAGTCACGGCAGATTTCTTCTCCGTGAAATTCGGGCTGCTCTCCCCGGGGAGAGCGGGAGAGCGCGTCGCCACAAGCGCAGCGCCACCCATTTTTTTTCTTTTTCATGTCTGCAACTGTATTTTGTTTCCCTATCAGAGTGGCTTTTTCCTAAGAATTTTGCCAGGGACAACTCTCTTGTTGCCGTAGGTTCTTTAACGTGCGCTAAATAATTACGTGTAACACACGGGACCTCGGTTTATCGTCTCATCCGAAAGACTAGCGCCCAGACCACCACTCATGGTCTAATGGATGGGGAAAAATTTTCCGGTCCAAACGGGGTACGAACCGCCGCACACTTCAGACCCGGACTTTTCGCTTTCTAGACAGGCGCGTTACCTCTAGACCACCGATCCACTTTGGCAGGGTGATGGGATTTTGGCTGTTTTAGGCAGGGACAGATTTTAGATGAAACAAGAGGGGAAAACTCAGATTTGGAATAAATATGTCTTGAGGCTGAATTTAAAAGTGTCATAAGTAGGCTTTTGGCGAATGAGAGAGGGGGGTCATTCCAGATCACCGGACCAGAGAAAGAGCCAACAGTGGATTGGTTGAATGTCGGTATTCTAAGCACAAGGTACTGCAGCAGAGCGGAGGGAACGAGAAGGAGTGTACAGGTGAAGACAGTCACAGAGGTAGGAGGGAGCTGTTTTGTGGAGACATTTGTAACAGAGTCTACTTGATCTTATAGTTAACTCTCTGTGGCACAGGCAGCCAGTGAAGAGATCGCAAGAGAGGAGTTATATGCTCTACAGACACATATTGTTTTCAAGTTGTCACTACACAAGCTGAGATAAATGTTTTACCACTTAATAACAATGTGTTCAGATAAAGTGTTAATGATTAAGAAAAACTGTGTCCTTTTTGTGAAACAAAATTAGAAAATGAAGCTTTTCTTGTTTGTTTGAATGCTCAGTATACCCCGATGTAAGCGGTGTTTTAACTGAATGTGTCACTCTGCCAGTATCACAGCTACTCCAAAACATAGACACAGTCATTATCTATCCAAATACATATTCATTCCATTAACCGAGGAAAGAAACTGCCGTGTTACAATCTGACTGAATTGATGGGTGTGTTAAATAAGATATGTCTTTACAAATATTGTTTCTATCAACCTGATTTGAAAAATTAAATTTTGACATACACCGATTTTGATGTAACCTAACGGCAATATTGATGCAGTCTAGTATCAATGTTTGTCAAGTTCAAACAGTGTCCAAGACATGGCCATAGGGATCATGATTCACAAAGAGTCAGTTGCTGTTTTTCCCGTTCCCTCACACTTTGTGTAACAGTATGTTGGTTTCCTTCTTCCCCCAAACTGGTTGTATTGTGGCCTACTGCCAGTGAACGTAATCATGAAACCTGTTCAGAGTTCAGAGCTCCTCTCTCTCTCTCTCTCTCTCTCTCTCTCTCTCTCTCTCTCTCTCTCTCTCTCTCTCAGCTAAGAGCACAGAAAATATAGAATTTTTTTTTATACCTTAGCCAGTTTCGTCTGAGTTTACTTTTGGCATCTACGAATGAAACTATTGTCCGAAATGTATCGATTAGCTTATATACAAGCCTGATTTCCTGGTGTGGGTGTGTGTTTAGTGATTTCATCATTGTTGCTTGGAAGCTGTACCCCTTTCATTAGTGGCAATGTCCTTTATGAATAATCCATCCCAATCCCAATCTGTCTCTCTCAAAAACGCATGCACCAGGACTCGTGTGACGCGCTGTCAGCTTGAGCACAATAATTGTTGCTCATTGTTCTTGCTGTGCTAAAGGTCACAGTAGCCCTCGTTTACAACACCCGTCTTTGTTGCAGCTGTTAGACCATGATGTGGAATCCATGTCATGATGGTTGTTTGGTCTGCCGTGAATTGGTATTTTCTTCTTAGTTAAATAAATATTGGTCTGTGTCCTGTCCCCTTCCCACTGTCCCCTTGTGACTGGGCTTGAAAGCTTGCCATAATATCCCTCCCTCTCTCCTTCTCCTTCTTCTTCTTCTTCTTGTTTATTTTCATGATATATTCCTGAAAGGGGCGGGGACTGGATGTAAAAAAGCACATGGGTGCTTATTCATTATCTTCGAAATAAAAGAATTTGATTGACTGATTCATTCTCTCTCTCTCTCTCTCTCTCCTCTCTCTCTCTCTCTCTCTCTCTCTCTCTCTCTCTCTCTCTCTATCTATATATATATATATATATATATATATATATATATATATATATATATATATATATATCTGTCTGTCTGTGTGTGTGTGTGTGTGTGTGTGTGTGTGTGTGTGTGTGTGTGTGTGTGTGTGTGTGTGTGTGTGTGTGTGTGTGTATTGTACTTACTTTACTATCATGATGTATCCCTGATAAGGGCGGGGACTGGATGTAAAAAAGTTCATGGATGCTTATTCATTATCCTCAAAATAAGAGAATCTGATTTGAATTGATTTGATTTGATTTTTATTTGATTTGATTCTCTATCTATCTATCTGTCTATCTGTCTATCTATCTATCTATCTGACTATCTATCTATCTCTCTCTGTAAAAAAGAACAAAAAATACCCGAATATACTCCTAACTTCCCGCTCAGGCCTGTCCCTGATACAAGCTGATCAGTGTCTGTTATTGCAGAGTATCAATGTTGTCTGTTATTGTTGCAGAGTATCAATGTTGTCTGTTGTTGTTGCAGAGTATCCATGTTGTCTGTTATTGCAGAGTATCCATGTTGTCTGTTATTGCAGAGTATCAATGTTGTCTGTTATTGTTGCAGAGTATCAATGTTGTCTGTTATTGTTGCAGAGTATCAATGTTGTCTGTTGTTGTTGCAGAGTATCAATGTTGTCTGTTATTGCAGAGTATCCATGTTGTCTGTTATTGCAGAGTATCAATGTTGTCTGTTATTGCAGAGTATCAATGTTGTCTGTTATTGCAAAGTATCAATGTTGTCTGCTATTGCAGAGTATCAATGTTGTCTGTTATTGTTGCAGAGTATCAATGTTGTATGTTGTTGTTGCAGAGTATCAATGTTGTCTGTTGTTGTTGCAGAGTATCAATATTGTCTGTTGTTTAAGGGTATCAATATTGTCTGTTGTTGTTGCAGAGTATCAATATTGTCTGTTGTTGTTGCTGCAGAGTATCAATATTGTCTGTTGTTGTTGCTGCAGAGTATCAATATTGTCTGTTGTTGTTGCAGAGTATCAATATTGTCTGTTGTTGCAGTGTCAATATTGTCTGTTGTTACGGAGTATCAATATTGTCTGTTGTTGTTGCAGAGTATCAATATTGTCTGTTGTTGTTGCTGCAGAGTATCAATATTGTCTGTTGTTTCAGAGTATCAATATTGTCTGTTGTTTCAGAGTATCAATATTGTCTGTTGTTACGGAGTATCAATATTGTCTGTTGTTGTTGTTGCAGTGTCAACATTGTCTATTGTTGCAGAGTATCAATATTGTCTGTTGTTGCATAGTATCAATATTGTCTGTTGTTGTTGCAGAGTATCAATATTGTCTGTTGTTGTTGCTGCAGAGTATCAATATTGTCTGTTGTTTCAGGGTATCAATATTGTCTGTTGTTTCAGAGTATCAATATTGTCTGTTGTTTCAGAGTATCAATATTGTCTGTTGGTACGGAGTATCAATATTGTCTGTTGTTGTTGCAGTGTCAACATTGTCTATTGTTGCAGAGTATCAATATTGTCTGTTGTTGCAGAGTATCAATATTGACTGTTTTTGTTGCAGAGTATCAATATTGTCTGTTGTTACAGAGTAGCAATATTGTCTCTTGTTGCAGTGTCAATATTGTCTGTTGTTACAGAGTATCAATATTGTCTGTTGCTTTTGCAGTGTCAATTTTGTCTGTTGTTGCAGAGTATCAATATTATCTGTTGTTGCAGAGTATCAATATTGTCTGTTGTTGTTGCAGAGTATCAATATTGTCTGTTGTTGTTACAGAGTATCAATATTGTCTGTTGTTTCAGGGTATCAGCATTTTATTGTATGTTGTTTCGTTGTATTGTATGTTGTTTCTTTGTATTGTATGTTATTTCAGGGTATCGACACTGTTTCATATGTTGTTTTTCAGGGTATCGACACTGTATCATATGTTGTTTTTCAGGGTATCGACACTGTGTCATATGTTGTGTCAGGGTATCGACACTGTGTCATGTGTTGTGTCAGGGTATCGACACTGTGTCATATGTTGTGTCAGGGTATCGACACTGTATCATATGTTGTTTCATGGTATCGACACTGTGTGGTATGTTGTTTCATGGTATCGACACTGTATCGTATGTTGTTTTTCTGGGTATCAGCGTGGTATTGTCAACACGGGGTGCGGAGCAACAGTCATCTTCCAGACATCAAGAGACCAATCCCCTGTCACTGCCATTGATCGCCATGTTTGCCCTGTCAACAGCCGGCCACTCAGCGCATCAGCCAAAAACAACAAGTGTCAATTCACACAGCGCTCAGTGCAAACAGGCCTCTTCATGCACACAGCGCTCAGTGCAAACAGGCCTCTTCATGCACACAACGCTCAGTGCAAACAGGCCTCTTCATGCACACAATGCTCAGTGCAAACAGGCCTCTTCATGCACACAGCGCTCAGTGCAAACAGGCCTCTTCATGCACACAGGGGCAGACCTGGCAACAACAGAATCACTCAAACACAAACACCCTGGATAGTCACCCACCACAAGGAGACATAATCATGTCTGCATGCATGCACACAGACAGATGGATAGATATCTCTCCTTCTCTGTTTCTGGTCCATCCACCTGGAATGACCTCTCTCTTTCACTTCGCCAAAAGCCTTCACTTGATACCTTCAAATCCAGCCTCAAAACACACTTATTTCCTACCTGAGACTTTCCCCCCACATATCCGTCCCTAATTTTCAACAGCATCTTTCACCTTCTAAGTGTTGTTCCGTGTGTGTGTGTGTGTGTGTGTGTGTGTGTGTTTGTGTGTGTGCGTGCGTGTGCGTGCGTACGTGCGCGCGCATGGATTTGAAATCTGTTGTTCATTATGTTTAAGGAGAGTTGCATGCCTGTAAATGACAGTGCAAGCGTTCGATTTGTTTGTCTTTTACAAATCAGCGCTATAAATTCCTTTATATTATAACTAGTAGAATAGTTAGGAAGATAGAGTAGATGATAGAGTAGAGTAAGATAGATAATCAAAAATGGTATAGATAGATGATTAGAATAGACAGATAGTTATAGATAGATAGATAGATAGATAGATAGATAGATAGATAGATAGATAGATAGATAGACAGACGTAGTGACGATAGATAGGTAGATAGATTGGTATAGTGTGGCTAGTGCTATGCAGTGTGTGTGGAGGGGGATGGTGCTGTGGGTGGGGAGTGCAGTGATGTGTTGAGGGGGTGATGTTTGTCAGTCGTGAATGGGGAGAAGAGATGGGTGGTAAGTGAGAGAAGACAGAGAAGAGTATGGACGAGAGAGAAGAGAGAGATTGAGGGACAAAGGAAGAGACATGCTCAGGGTCAAAGCCAATAGGCCATTAGTAAGGAGCAATAGCCTAGGAAGGGGTTAAAGTGAAGATAAATACGACCCGTGAAGGGAGGTAATAGTGCCCTGTGAAGGGAGGTAATAACGCCTTCCGCTTGTATGTGCACTTGTTCTGAGACAACTTCCTGACAGTTCCAGAGCAATACCTGGCTGACTCCTCCCTAAGTGACAGGAAAGGTCAGTTTCTTTCCACCCTTGTGGCCCGGTAGTCTACTGTCAGTTTATTTCCCCTGTCAGTGGTGTCATACTGCTGTCAGTGGTGTCATACTGCTGTCAGTGGTGTTATACTGCTGTCAGTGCTGTTATACTGCTGTCAGTGCTGTCATACTGCTGTCAATGTCGTCATACTGCTGTCAGTGTTGTCATACTAATGAACTCAGCAAGGTTTCGTACTGTGGCCTGTCCCTTTTCTTCTGTGGCTGTTGTGGTGTTGGTTTTCTTCTTTTTTTCCCTCCTCTTATTCTTCACAATTCTTCTTCTCTTCTTCTTCTTCCTCTTCGTTTTTTTTTTTTCGTCTTCTTATTCTTCCCGATGCTTCGCAATTTCTTCTTCTTCTTCTTCTTCTTCTTTGCAAGTCTTCTTTTTAATTCTTTGCAATTCTTCTTCGCAATTCTTCTTCTTCGCAGTTCTTCTTCTTCGCAATTCCTCCTCTTCGCAATTCTTCTTCGCAATTCTTCGCAGTTCTTCTTCTTCTTCGCAATTCTTCGTCTTCTTCTTCTTCTTCTCCTTATTTTCCTTCTTCTTCTTCTTTGCAATTCTTCTTTGCAGTTCTTCTTCGCAACTCTTCTTCTTCTTCACAGTTCTTTTCTTCGGTTCTTGTTCTTTGCAACTCTTAATCTTCGCAGTTCTTCGCAATTCTTCTTCTTCTTCGCAATTCTTCTTCGTCTTCTTTGCAATTTTTCTTCTTCGCAATTGTTCCTCGCAATTCCTCTTCTTCTTTTTTGCAATTCTTCTTCTTCGCAATTCTTTTTCATCACCTTGTGCTATTATGACCGCTGCTGCTACTACTTCACTACTCCTACTCCTTTACTGCTATTACTACTTTTACTGCTACCACAACTGTTAGTCCTCTTGCTGCTGCTGCTGCTGCTGCTGCTGCTGCTGCTGCTGCTACTGCAGCTACTACTACTACTACGACTACTACTTCGACTACTACTACTACTGCTGCTGCTGCTGCTGCTGCTGCTACCACGACTACGACTACGACTTCTACTACAAACTGCTGCTGCAACCACTGCTGCTGCTACTATCGTTGAGTCTGGCGGACTGCTAAGCGTCTTACATGTCACCAATCGTTATCACATGTTGCACGGCACAAACTACAAGGTACACAGGCCTACGTTTGTATACCCGCCAGGGGGTGGAGGCCGTGTTCTGTCTGTCTGTCTGTCTGTCTGCTCTGTCTCTCTGTCTGCCTGTCTGTCTGTCTGTGTCTCTGTCTGTGTCTCTGTCTGTCTGTCTGTCTGTCTGTCTGTCTCTCTCTCTCTCTCTCTCTCTCTCTCTCTCTCTCTCTCTCTCTCTCTCTCTCTCTCTTTCTTTCTTTCTTTCTTTCTTTCTTTCTCTCTCCATGCAGGCGTCTTAAATTAATCAAAACATGCGTTTTTAGTACCAATGCTGTATTACGTTGTATTCCATTTCTTGTTTAGGATGTGTAATGTACTCAAAATAAAATAAATAATAATAATAAATGGAACTTATATAGAGAAAAACACTTTATTTCTTCATATTATCATATTAAAACTGTTTATAAACTCATTATGCGTATATATGCATTTTTTTTCTTATTTTGTCTTCTTTATTATCACAAAAAATCAATCGAAACCAAAACAAACAAAAAAGCACCACCGTCTATCGACAGTGAAGTAAACATCATTTGCCCAGCACTCGGCGAACATTGCTGTTTCCAATTATGGGTGAGGACAGCAACAAATGACTGCAGACAGAGTACACAGGGAACATGACATCCACAGCTGCAGACAGAGGACACTGATGGAGATGATGTCACAGGGGGAACATGACCATCCCTCACCAGCTGCAGGGAGTACTGACGTCAGCATGATGTCACAGGGGGAACATGACCATCCCTCACCAGCTGCAGGGAGTGCCTGACGTCAGCATGATGTCACAGGGGGAACATGACCCTCTGTCACCAGCTGCAGGGAGTGCCTGACGTCAGCATGATGTCACAGGGGGAACATGACCATCCCTCACCAGCTGCAGGGAGTACTGACGTCAGCATGATGTCACAGGGGGAACATGACCATCCCTCACCAGCTGCAGGGAGTGCTGACGTCAGCATGATGTCACAGGGGGAACATGACCATCTGTCACCAGCTGCAGGGAGTGCCTGACGTCAGCATGATGTCACAGGGGGAACATGACCATCTGTCACCAGCTGCAGGGAGTGCCTGACGTCAGCATGATGTCACAGGGGGAATATGACCATCTGTCACCAGCTGCAGGGAGTACTGACGTCAGCATGATGTCACAGGGGGGAGCATGACCATCCGTCACCAGCTGCAGGGAGTACTGACGTCAGCATGATGTCACAGGGGGAATATGACCATCCCTCACCAGCTTATGACTGCTGATGTCACCATGATGTCATAGAGGGAATGTGACTGTCCATTACCAGTCACCATGATGTCACAGTGGGAACGTGAAAATCCATTACTGGTCACCATGATTTCATAAAGAGGAACATAGAGATCCATCACCAGTCACCATGATGTCATAGAGAGGAACATCCATCACCGGTCACCATGATGTCACAGAGAGGAACATGACTATCCATCACTGTCACCATGATTCATAGAGAGGAACATAGAGATCCATCACCGGCCACCATGATGTCATAGTAAGGAACATAGAGATCCATCACCAGTCACCATGATGTCATAGAGAGGAACATAGAGATCCATCACCGGCCACCATGATGTCATAGTAAGGAACATAGAGATCCATCACCAGTCACCATGATGTCATAGAGAGGAACATAGAGATCCATCACCGGCCACCATGATGTCATAGAGAGGAACATAGGGATCCATCACCGGCCACCATGATGTCATAGTAAGGAACATAGAGATCCATCATCGGTCACCATGATGTCATAGAGAGGAACATAGGGATCCATCATCGGCCACCATGATGTCATAGAGATGAACATAGAGATCCATCATCGGTCACCATGATGTCATAGAGAGGAACATGCAAATCCATTACCGGTCACCATGATGTCATAGAGATGAACATAGAGATCCATCATCGGTCACCATGATGTCATAGAGAGGACCATGCAAATCCATTACCGGTCACCATGATGTCATAGAGAGGAACATAGAGATCCATCATCGGTCACCATGATGTCATAGAGAGGAACATAGAGATCCATCATCGGTCACCATGATGTCATAGAGAGGAACATAGAGATCCATCATCGGTCACCATGATGTCATAGAGAGGAACATAGAGATCCATTACCAGTCACCATGATGTCATAGAGAGGAACATACAAATCCATTACCGGTCACCATGATGTCATAGAGAGGAACATGGCTATCCATCACCAGTCACCATGATGTCATAGAGAGGAACATACAAATCCATTACCGGTCACCATGATGTCATAGAGAGGAACATGGCTATCCATTAACAGTCACCATGATGTCATAGAGGGAACATTGTGGTTCATCACCAGTCACCATGATGTCACAGAGAGGAACACGGTGATCCATCACCAGTCACCATGATGTCACAGGAGGAACATGACGACCCATCACCATCACCATGATGTCACAGTGGCAACATGACCACCCATCACCAGTCACCATGATGTCACCCTTTTCCAGGGCTCAGCGGCCATAGACACAGCACTGGCCTGCAGAATGCAGAAGGCCTTCCAAGTAACTGCTACTCTGCAACTGTGCAGTAGATGTTTTCGCTGTCTTGGGGGTAGGGGTGGTATTCTGTTTCTTTTCTTTTCTTGTTGTTGTTTTTTTAATCAGTTTCTTCTAGTTTGGTACTCTATCTTTCAATCATAATTCAGCCGGTTTTGACGAGTCGTTGTCAGGAACTCTTCTTTTCTGTGAAGTTTAGGTTCTTTTCAGGTATGGAGTGAAGATTTGCTTTATCAGTGCAAGATGTCTCCAGTCACACAGGAATGAAACAATTGGGTTGTCGTCTATGATTAAAAGCAGACGTGATCTCAATCCTCTTCAGGTTACGTCTTTGACACTACGGTCAGCTTTGTGAACCAACTCAGTGCTATGCTCTTCCATAACACACTGAACTAATTATAAGAAGGACGATGTTGAGGACAATGGTTTTCACTTCAAATTACACGTGCTGCCTGACAAAGAAAATGGGGTCCCCAGTGTCTGAGCCTATGTCCAGCTCCCCAACAGACTGAAGCACCAGTTGTTGTTTTGTTTGTTGTTGTTTTTTGTTATTGTTGGGGGGGGGAGTGGGAGGACTTGGGAGGGGGAGGAGTGCTTGTTTTGCGTGGGGGTGGTTGGTTTGAGGAATTTTTGGTCACAGACAGTTTTGCAGATTGATGAAATGGTTTTCAACCATTCTCTGATGTGTTCTTTACAGTTCCTTGCTTCTGTGGCAATTTTCGTTTCTTCCCAGGGGATGTGTCCAGGGCTTTACAATATTCCCCTACGACTGTTCTTCAGAACAAGGATGGTGTCCAGCTGTCTTTGGTTCCAACAGCACACAGCAGGAACAGACAGGTCTGCATACCCTCTCTCTCTCTCTCTCTAATTACTGCTTTTGTCAATGGAACATAGTAGTACAGTGTGTGTGTGTGTGTGTGTGTGTGTGCGTGCATGTTTGCGTGTACGTGTGTGTGTGTACGTGTGTGTGTGTGTGTGTGTGTCTGTGTGTGTCTGTGTGTTTGCGTGTACGTGTGTCTGCCTGTCTATGTCTGATGCCTTCATGAAGCACTTGCCTTGGCACTGTTCTTCATTGAACAACTTCACACACACACACACACACACACACACAACCATAACCACACAACCACACACACACACAACCATAACCATAACCATAACCACACAACCACACACACACACACACACACACACACACACACACACATAAACACACACACACACACACACACACACACACACACACACACACACACACACACACAAAAACACACACACACACAGAATCACACAAATAAGAACACAGAAACAAGGCAGAAGTAAAAATAAACTTCCACCTTTTAATTGCATGTTGAAGATAACACAGTTCATGCTGAAGGTTATTCAACTTCTGTTTCAACAACACTACAGGTTACACAACAAAATAGTACGCTACATCAACTTTTTTTGCATATAGATACCCTTTTTTGGCACATCTAAGGCTGCAGAGGCAAGTTACATCCACAAAAACCTACTCCATTGCTAAAGCCTGTTCAGAAATTGAAGCACATCTGGGGCAGAAACAAATTTACTGCGTTGAAAAAGTAAAACGATAATTTCCCATTACCAAAATTAGCACAATGGCAGCACAGACTCTATTCTAGAGATTCCTAGTGCTCCAATTCATGTATGCATGAAAAACTTGCCATTGATGCAGAAAAAAGTAACCCTAAAAATAGAGTCATTAAAATGATTCTGAGTACATTTTAAGCCAAAATTGATTATGAATACAAGATTTTGTGCCAATTGATCCTGAATACAAGATTATATGCCCAATTTGATTCTGAGTGTAAGACTTTGTGCCAAACTTGATTCTGAACAAAAGATTGTATGCCAAAGTTTAAATCTGAATATGAGATTCTGTGCCAAAAATTATTTGATTCTGAAAACATGATTATGTAGCCAAAAAATGACTCTGAAAGCAAGATTCTGTGCTAAAAATTAACTTATTCTGAATACAAGATTTTGTGCTAAAAACGAATGGATTCTGAATACAAGGTTCGGTACCAACATCAAGGTAAAATTGTCTGTATAGGAAAACTTTACAGCACCTGCTCAGATGTAATGTCCATTGTTTTACACACACACACACACATATGAAAATATCAACTCACTCCCTACGATCCACTAAGATTGCAGTGCCAAAGCCAGTTGAAAATGTCCTGTACTTGTGTGGAGTATCTTTCTATTATGAATTTTTGTTTTACGAATCAACACAAATGGCCAGTACACAGAGATAGTAGTAGTAGTATGTTCTTTCGAGCCAGAAGGCCCATAGAGCCGGAGCTTATCCCAGTTTCTGTAGCGTTAAGCGAACTGATGGTTTTTCACCACCCCTGTGACAGGACGCTAGTCTGTCGCCAGATACTTCCCCAGCAGAGCTGGTACCCACTTGTACACCTGGGTGGAGTGAGGAAAATAGGAGTAAAGTGTCTTTCCCAAGGACACAACACCGAGCCGAGCAGGGATCGAACCCGTGACCTCTGGATCACGAGTTGACCGCCTAAACCACTCGACCATGGTGCCTCCTAGTACACAGAGATAAGCATAATAAAAATCGGCCAGTAGGGAGTGAGTTAAGCAAATACACAAATCTTACACACACACACAAAAATGACAAAGAAAAGTATATACTGTCAGTCCCTGGTCCATGCATGTGTAAGCATGCTTCCTTCAAAGTAACAGTCTCAGACATTCTTTTCACAGTGAGGTCAGGGGGACGGGAACAGCCTAGTGGTTAGAACATTTCACTCGCAATCTGATGACCAGAGTTTGATTCCCGTTCAAGGGGATATTTTCTCCTGGAGTTAACATCAGTGCAGACTCCACTCTCCCCAAAAGTCCTTCGGATGAGACTATAAAACAAGGTCCCATGTGCGAATGCACGCAGAACATCTTGCGTACATGTTAAATCCTGATCCGCTTTTCGTAAGAGTAGGCCACTGTGTGCCAATGGGAACAGATGACAGAATTTACAAAACTACATACATACGGGGACTGGATGTGAAAAAGCACATAAGTGCTTATTCCATTATCCTTGATATAAAAGAATAAAATAAAATAGATAAAAATAGATAAGCATGTGACCCACCTCACAAGCTCAATGGGAACTGTAGTGTCAAAACGGGTCTCAGAGAATTGACAGCAAGGTTTGTTCTGGGTGGCACTTTGTGTCAGAACACTTGTGGTCAGAGAATTGACAGCAAGGTTTGTTCTGTGTGGCACTTTGTGTCAGAACACTTGTGGTCAGAGAATTGACAGCAAGGTTTGCTCTGGGTGGCACTTTGGGTCAGAACAGTCATGTGAGGGATTTTCAGCGCTGCGAATGCCATGTCTCTGACACAGGTTGATGACCTTCGCTCCACTGACACAGCCAGATGCCATCAGAACGTCTACCTGTCCCTAAACTGTGAGATTCAAAACACAGATCTGCTTTCTCCAAAATTCAGATATAAATATATATTCTATCCTATCACAGGCATTATAAATATATATTCTATCCTATCACAGGCATGACGACTATGGGTGTGGAGATTCCTATCTGCTCTATAAATCATACTCATGAAAAAATTTACAAACCGCATGCACACCGGGACTGGATATAAGAAAAGCTCATGGGTGTTTATTTCATTATCCTCAAAATAAAAGAAATAAATAAATAAATACATTCCTTCATAAATAAGTCACAAGCAAACTTTGACAGTGCATTTTGGTCTTCAACACAAAAATGTTAACAAATAAAATGCTTTTTGCAGATTTTTGCATTCAGAACATGGAATGGTTTGTGAATAAAAATCCTAAACAAGCTTTAAAAAAATAAAATAAACATCACTGAAAATTATGCTTACTTCTCCACCCCACCCCCACCCCACCCCACCCCCCTCCCACTCTCCCTAAGCAATATCTGCTTATATACTCCATAACTCCAGTTCAATAGTCAACCACATAACAACAATAACAATAATATTCTCTGTAACTCTAATGCAAAGGTCAACCCCATAAGAACAATAATAACAGCAACCTATTAAAAAAAAAAAGAAAAATATTTTTGCACTGGCAGTTTTCCAAACAGAGAAGCAGTCAGTGTCTTGTGACCTATTGGTGTGTTGTGACGTGTCAGTGTTGTTGTGACGTCAGTGTTGTTGTGGCGTGTCAGTGTGTCATGTCGTTTCAGTGTTGTGACGTGTCAGTGTTGTTGTGATGTGTCAGTGTTGTCGTGACGTGTCAGTGCATCATGACGTTTCAGTGTTGTTGTGATGTGTCAGTGTTGTTGTGATGTGTCAATGTGCTGTGATGTATCAGCATACTGTGATGTATCAGCATATTGTGATGTGGCAGTGTTATGTGACGTGTCAGCATGACGTGTCAGCGTGTTGTGATGTGGCAGTGTTATGTGACGTGTCAGCGTGACGTGTCAGCGTGTTGTGACATGTGTGCAGCATTGTGGGAGGCGGTGACCCGAAGACAGCGGGGTCAGGCCTGGGCGGGGCGAGGCTCTCCCTCAGACGGTGGTGTCCTCACTGAAGGTTGTCGCCCCCGTCATCATCAGCGCTCCCCACACCACAGGCCACACCTTGCCGGCTTCAGGTCTGAAGCAGCAGCAGCAACAACAACAGTCACCACAACATCAATGTCACTCATGAGTTAGGAACGATTGCTTGAGCAACGTTTCACCATTGGTGAACTTTGGTGGTCTAGCCGAGATAAAAATAATTTTTAAAAAGTAAAATCAGATTTTAAAACACACACACACACACACACACACACACATATATATATATATATATATATATATATATATATATATATAAGATGAATCAATAAACTATATTCAAAAATCTGATCTTTTCCTAATAGGTAAGCATAGAAACAATGTGTACATCTTAGATACTGTAAGTGTGTGTGTGACAGAGAGAGAAAGACAGAGAGAGACAGAGACAGAAAAAGAGAGAGATTGTGACAAAGCATAAGCATATTAATAAGCACACACACATAAGAATCTGGTGCAGGTGTATGCACACACGTATGCACCTACTGGTGACTGCAGACATTCTGAGACTAACACATATCAACAGAATAGTGATGATTTTACAGATGATACATAGCACAAAAACAACCCATCACACACCCACACCCCAACTTACACCACCACCACCACCACCACCACAACAACAAAAACAACAACAACAAAAACAACAACCACACCAACCAACCAACCAACCAACAACAACAACAACACCACCACCACCACCACCAACACCACACACACACACACATTATGGTTATAAATCAACCACCTCCTCACCAGACATGCACACTACCACTGACCACCAGACATGCCCACTACCACTGACCATCAGACAGACAGCTCATGCCGAGGTGTGAGTGGTCAGGGCGGTCAGTAAGGCCTCCACAGTGGGCCGGTCAGTGGCCACCTGACTGCAGTGACTCAGAACCAGCTTCCCCTCGGCCGTCACAATGAAGTCGCCCCCCATCTGGTGATGACAGCAGTGCCAGACACACACACAACACTCCTCACAAACAGCCTAGCCTTGCCTTGGGGTTAGCCTAGTGGTTAAGACATCGCGCTCGCAATCTGACAACCCGAGTTCGATTCCCGTTCAAGGGGATATTTTCCCCTGGAGTTAACATCAGTGCAGACTCCACTCTCCCCAAAAGTCCTTCGGATGAGACTATAAACCGAGGCCCCGTGTGTGAACACACGCAGAACATCTTGCGCACACGTTAAATCCTGTTCCGCTTTTTGTAAGAGTAGGCCATTGTGTGCCGGTGGGAAAAGATGGCAAAATTCACAAAACCACATACACACGGGGACTGAATGTAAAAAAGCACATAAGTGCTTATTCCATTATCCTCTATATAAAACAATAAAATAAAATAAAATAAAATAAATAAAATAGATAAACAAAACGAAGAAAGGTGGCAGGACGGTTAAGACATTCACCTGTCTAACAAGTAAACCGTGAGGTTCTGGGTTCGATTCCCCAGCCTTGCCCTTTCTTCCCAGTATGACGAGAAAATCGAACTGAATGTCAAGGTCCTTTGGATGAGACTATAAACTGAGGCCCCAAGTGCAAGTGCACACCAAACATCTTGCCCTAAGCGACAGAACCCTGTTCTACCTTTTGGAAGAGTAGGCCATTTTGTGCTGGCAGGAATGGATGACTTTTTTTTAAAAACACAAAAATAACGCATACACACAAGTGTCGTGTTTAGACACCATCCCCGAAGTCGGAATGCTGCTACCTAAATGGTGTTGGTGGGGAGGGGGGGGGAAGTCGCACACACAAATCTCACCACTGGTGAACCTCGCAGCTCTAGCCAAGAAACACAGGGGGGAAAAAAAAGACAAACATCTGCATGTGAAAACATGTGACCACTTAACACAATTATAAAACCTCTTGTAGCACTCTTTAACTAACTGTTCGTGTTCAACGAACGTTGATCGGTCAGTTGAACAAAAAAGGCAAGAGACATAGAGTTTTCCTGTTTCAATCTGTTGTGAGGTCACACAACTTAAAGCCTTACCGTTACAGTTAACCTGAACCAGAAAACTGTGACAGAAAACACAGATATGGCGATATTTCCACACTTTTCTTCACAGGCAACATCCTCTCCACCATGCAGGGAGTGTTGCTAGCCAGCTCTGAGAACCGCTGACTCAGCACAACCACATGACAGAGCTAACGCCCACGTCATTTCACCACTCTCCCCCTAAAAGTCTTTCAGGTGAAACTAAATACCACGGTCCCGCATGTAAACTCTCCCAGAACATCTTGCACACAAGTTAAAACCTCTTCTGCATTTCAAAAGAGTAGGCCATTTCATGCCGGTAGGAACAAATGACAACATTTTTGCAAACGCCTGCACAAGGATGTCATGTTTAGACGTATTTCCCAAAGCTGGAATGGGGATTTCTTAATGGTGGCTCAAAACAAGTCGCATATGCAAAATCTCAGCATGGTGAACCTCTAAGAACAAAACAACAACAAAACCCCACAAGAAATGTCAGCAGTAACAAGCACAAGACACTTGTTAAGCGCCTGACCTGGTTGACGTCATCGTGGATGTTTTCATAGGGGCTGGGCAGTTTGTTGCCTGCTCGCATCTGCTCAGCATAGTACACCATGCAGGATACGCTCCACACCTGCAACAAGGAGATTTACAACTTTTTTTTTTATAACTTTTTAGAATTCTGCCAATGCGGCAGCCCAAGAATTTTAATGTGAAATTCCATGTTCTGAACAGAAAAAACTGATTCCCTCAACCCCACCCACAGCCCTTTAAGATGTCAACATCAATTCAAGGGAGGCAACACAGAGGCCTCTGGATGTAAACAATCAGTCCAAGGGAAGCAACACAGACATATAGATGGAAACAAAAGTCCAAGGGAAGCAACACAGGCCTCTATAGCAAAGATGCAGTTCAGCCCACTTGTTGAATGAAGGCAGGAACAATAAAACGATCAGCTGAGGTGATCTGTTTGCTTATCATTTCAGTTTGCATCAGTCAGTTCATATTTCAAAACTGGTCAAAATAATATATGGTTCTGTGGGTTGCATAGACAGACAGACAAACATTACTTTCCCGTTACAATAGCAACTTGTGATGAAGAGTTCTTAACCTGGCAAAGCAATCAACAAACAGTGTGGAATAGCTTACCTTGTACACTGACCGCGTCAGCCCAAACATGAGGTACATCTGCCAACACAAGAAACAAGGGCCTGCTGTCAGCTTCAAACATGGTGGTAACAATTATATATATTGTATATATATGCGCTTTGATTTGTCTTTGCAAGATATAGCGCTATATAAGTTCCATTTATTATATATATATATATATATATATATATCCATGTCTAACTGGATTATTTCTAACAGGTCACTACACACACACACAAAATTACCAAAGACAAAAAATCTAGAGTCATCACAAAAGTAAAAAAGCAACAATAAACAACGTGTGCATACAGTGACAGCCATCTGCATTCAAACCATATGAAACACAGTCTATGCAACCAACAGCAACTGTCAGTGTCTGCACAGTTCCATTCTTCATGCCTCTAGTTTCACACGTCACACACACAAAAGCACCCAGTCACTGCGGGCTTACCTGTCGCTGGGCATCAAGAAGCATGGGGAAGGGACACTGGGTGTCCTTCAGCCAATGCTGGGCACCTTCACGCACGCCAAACGAGACAATGACAAGGCCACACCCCAGGCTGGAAAACTCCCCCTGAAAATAAGTGTATGTGATGAGTCTTACTCCTGTCAGCAATTCTCTTCAGAAAATATGATAAAAACATAATTGAAAACAATATTTCCAGGTCTAAAAACCTCCATTTTCAGAAATGGAGAAATTTGTTGCTTTACAAGATTCAGCGCTATATAAATTCCATACATTATTATTATTATTATTATTATTATTAAATGAAAACAACTACTTCCAGGTATATTTTGCCTTTTGGTGAGAAAAAAAAAAGAGGAAATCAGGAGAAATAGTCAAGTCCTTATAATTATGAAAACACTGATGAACACTCCAACATCCCCACTGTTCTTCTGCTCTTGTTTCTGAGCAGCTGCAAGATGGCACAATGTAGAGCTGAAAAGAACTGCCATCAGACATGGCACCACCAGTACCAAGACCAATGCCAGCAAGTCCAGACAACTTGATAGGCAGACACAGTGATACTTCGTGACAGCAAAACAGCACCCTAGAGAACGATGTTCTAACTGACACCAGTTTCATTGTCACAACAGCCCTGCAGACAACAGCTGGATCACACTAGAGACAAGGTAACAACCATATTTATTTCACTGTCACAACCCAGCAGGGCACAAGTCGCTGGGTCACACTAGAGACAAGGTAACAACCATATTTACTTCACTGTCACAACCCAGCAGGGCACAAGTCTACCCATCTAGTCAGTCATCACAGAGGATCGGTGGTCTTGAGGTAACACATCTGCCTAGAGAGAGAAAAGCCCAAGTTTCAAGTGTGTGGTGGTTTGATCCCAGTTTGTGCCCGAAACTTCCCCCCACCCCATCCACTAGACCGTGAGTGATGGTCTGAGTGCTAGTCTTTCAGATGAGATAATAAACTGAGGTGTGTCTTCAATTTTACGTCTGTTCACTTAAAGTGATATTAGACGAAAATAAACTGAGGTCTTGTGTGCAACATGCATTTAGCGCACGTAAAAGAACCCATGGCAAACAAGCGAGTTGTCTCTGGTAAAATTATACCAAAAAGAGCCACTCTGACAGGGTAACAAATACATACGCAGACAAGAAAAAAAAAGAAAAAAAAAGGGTGGCGCTGCTCTTGTAACCATGCACTCTCCCCAGGGAGAGCAGCCAGAACGACTGTCACCCAGAGGAATCTGCCGTGACTTTTAAGTGGTTTACAATTCAATTTAATTCAGTTCAGTTCAACAGCCCTGCAGAGTGCTGGTCTACCTGTCTCGTCATCAGTTCGGCCACATGAAGGCGTCAGGGCAGTCAAGCAAAATGGCGCAGCAGAACCAAGACCACAGAAGTGATCTCCCTTGGCCCTGCCTTCGGCGCTCCAGGCGGAGCGGAGGACGGTGACGGCGCGGACGTCGCACCCTCAGCCTCGGCTCCTGGTCCCAACAACTTCTTCAGACACGTCGCTTCTCCAGTCCGTGCGTCAACCAGAGGCTGGTCTAGTGGGATGGTCTGCCCCTGCGTGGCTGCCGGAGGCCCGGACTTCTCCAGCCGAGCGTCAACGTCTTTGAGCAGCGTGTCCCACTCTTTCTGCAACGGTGACAGGGAAAACGGACACCGTCTGGTCATTCACTGTCGTTTCATACATCACCATGCACCACTATCTAAAACTGCTCTTTTCTCAGAAAAAATAAATCGTAATAATTCACATTTGTGAAAACAAGGATTGTGAAAACTCAGAAATATCAAAGGAAATTAAAGAGAGAGAAAGAAATAAAGTGAAATGGGGAAAGGAGAGAATGAGAGAGGTGGTGGTTGAGGGGGGGGGGGGGGGGTGAGAAAAGGGGAGCCAATTAGGGAAAGGCACAGAAAAGAAGAGCTTAATGTCTTGTTTTAAAACAGTATTTTTCATATTGTTTCATGTAGATCACCAAATTAAAAAACAATCATTATTAGGCTTTATAGATCACTTTTCAGAATAAGGTTATCAAATACAGAGACATAAATACTTTAATTTATTTCAAGAATAATTTTTGAATTTGTTGGGGTATTTTGGGGTTGCTTGGTTTTTTTTTAAAAATAAGCTATTGACAAAAAGTCTAGAAAAGAGTGAGACACCATCCTTTCAGACAGGAAAATCAATGACAGGCACAGACAGACAGACAGACAGACAGACAGAGAAAATGTCCACTGACAATATATCTGTGACCGCCAATATTACCTCCACATCTTGCCATTCGTCATATGCCTCTTGAACTTCTGAATGTCTGGAAAAAACAGTTTTCAAGAGAATAGTAACACATTTTCTGCCCAAAAAATCAATACGTGTCACAGCATATCAAAGGTTTCAGGGCTGATCACTGTGTCAACTGCCACCTCCACCCCATCATAAGTCACAATGCACTGCAGGTCCATTTTTTTTATTGCTAACATGTGATCAATCTGCAGCACAACAGCTATTCCATTCAAAATAAACTGAAAATTGAACAATTCTATGAAAAATTATCAACATTTGAAATGCTAGACTCTAGAAAACGACCCAATGAGAAACTGATGATTTTTGCATTGTAACAGGTGGTGAGAATGAGGGCTGGGAAGTTTTTCAATGTGTTTTTAAAGCAAAAGGAAACAAAACTACACCTTAATACTTCAGTGCATGGTAGAAAAAAGCATTGTATAACCCATCGAAACCTCAAAATCAGTAACCTGACCCTCAACAGTCTAAAATCACTCCTGGTGGAAAAGTGGGTCAGGCGCAATCTGACTCATTTCATGGTGGAGGGTCATTTATATGTGTACTGTATACATATAGCTTGTCCCTTTTGTCTGAGCACATATCCATTCTGTCTACAATGATTGACAAAAGTTTTAACCACTAGACTGCCCCACCCCGGAAATTTTCCGGGGCTAAACGTGTACCCTATACGCCTACAACCTGGAAAATTTCCCGGGTGTCAAACCGAAGTAAACAAGCCTGCTTCCTTGACTACTGTTAAAGGGAAAGAACTCCAAAATTAATGGAGATCACTCTCCTGCTGCTTGGCAACATCCAGCTGCAAAAACCGTGGAAAGAAACCGATCGTTTTTTAGCTCGTATTTTGTGTTTTTATGCATAACCGCTTGGGAAGTTCTTGTTCAAAATGGCTGACACTTCTTGTTGAAGGCATCAATAACTTTACACAGCTGTAAAAGTTGCAAATAAAACTGTAGATTTACCTAACAGTGATGAAAACGATCATGTATGATTCAGGAAATAGTGCATTTAAAAAACAGACAGAGATTTGGCCTGGACTTATGTTTGATGTTATTGAGATGGGGGGTACTCAGAATGACAGTGGTGATGAAGAAAGCGTATTTGTTATCAATTTTTTACATTTTAAATATATTTTCGCAGTGAAATAGCATGCTAACTAATTCGAGCTTGCCTCGAAGTAATCTACGATATATATACTGTCACTGGGTAGACTATCAGGAATATTCATGTAGTAGTTTCTGAGTAAGAGGGATATGAACATAGCAGTGGTACATGAGAATTTTATTCCCCGGCATATAGGGTGCACTTGCACTGGGCAGTTAAGAGATTAAGTTTGTAAGCTTGCTCTGTGTGTGCATGTGCGCGTGCCTACACACTGTGTGTGAGTGTTTCCGTGTGTATGTGTGTATGCGTGCATGCGCATCTGTGTGTCTCTGTATGCATGTGTGTGCATGTGTGTATGCATATGAGTGTGCATGTGAGTGTGCGAGCATGTGTGCATGAGTGTGTGTGTGCATGAGTGTGTGTATGTGTGTATGCAAGCGTGTGTGCATGCATGCATGCATGTGTGTGTGTGTAAGTTTGCACATGCATCAAATGTTCAAAGATTTTGCAGTAACACAAACATCAGTGTATACGTCCATGCACACTTTTTGCTAATTCATACATGCCCCATCACCTGAAAAATGGTTGAATTTTCCTCTCCAAGTCCTCTTTGGTCTGCAGTTCAAGCCTGAAACCAAACAAGGAATAATTATTTTAACTGAAAACAAGGATAACAACAATCTAAAGTATCATGCTTTCATTAGTTTCAACTGGACACCTGATCTGGCAGTTTCATTCTTCTCTCTCCTTTTCTTCCTGTAATTTCACTTCTCCTTAACAAGTCATTGGGGCACTGCACTGAATTTTTCAACATGAGAGTCATGGACAAGTTGAACCTGGCGGAGCCCGTCACTCTCCAGACATCAGGGTGCATGCTGGGCATATATGTATCATCCATACCACTGGTGATAGCTGCTCCACCCTTTTATGAAAGGTACATGAGGTTTCAGCATATGCACAAGATGCCGTTCACACACAAGTTCCCTGCTATGACCTTATCTGGAAGACTTGCATGGGAAAGGAGTGGTCCTGCTGATGTTAACTCCAGAGGGAAAATCCCTTTGATCAGACCTCAGCCGAGACTCCAATCCATCAGGTGACCTGATCAGATCACCAGTTTCACAATCAGATCACCAGTTTCACAACCTAAGCAGCAGGCTATCCCACCCCCTCTGCATGTACACTGTCCCGTCCTTTAACTCCTGCAAGCACCCCTACTCTGTTGTTGCATGGTCCCCATCCCCTATCTTCTTCTTCTTTATCAAACGCTCAGACAGCAACTATTGTTGTCTGTCATGTGAGCAAAATGTGTTGCGCTGCCGTTAAGCACCTGATGAGTCAGGCCCAGCACATCCAACTTCAGCGTGGGAGAGAATTGTTATCTTTTAAAGTCTTCCTGGAAAAAAGGCAGGAGAATGGACCAAGAAGGCAGAAAATAGGCAAGAAGGAGGTGACAGGAAGAAAAGGAACAAGGCAGAAACAAACAGAGAGGGATAGAAAAGAGGGAGTTCCTAACACAGATTTCCAGAAGGTCAGGATGCTATTTATACTGAGAGGCCCCCAACATCCCCACTGGGGAGTGTTATTCTATGTTCAGTAAAGGTAAAGGTAAAGGTAAAGGAGTCCCATAACCTATAAGGTCGTAGGGGAGCGAGGCGTCAGAGACCTCACTTCTCTAGGGCCAGCATATTGAGGGCGGCGCCCATCTCCTCTCCCTCGCTGCTTTACCTTCCCTGACCCTAAAGAGGGCAGGTACCCATTTACAGCTGGGTGAACTGGGAAAACTGTACTGAAGCCAAGGCGCGCAAACGGTCACCCATCCAACTGGTAACCACGCTCGACGCTGCTTAACTTGGCTGGGGGAAAGCGAGTGCTCTGACCACTGAGCTATCCCGCCCCTCTATGTTCAGTAGTGAAGAAGAATTGCGAAGAAGAACAACAAGAAGAACAAGAACAAGAAGAACAAGAAGACGAGGAGGAAGAAGAAGAAGAAGAAGAACAAGAAGAAGAAGAAGAAGAAGAATTCTATGTTAAGCAGTGAAGAAAAGACAACCTAAAAATCTTGCTTTACAGAAAAAAAAAACCACCATGTTTTTCTATCATGTTTCAGAAGAGTCATGAACAAAGCACCCCTTTTTATTCATTTGTCCCTGGGGGCCTGTCAGTATAAATAGCATAACCACCTTCTGAAAATTCTGTGCAAGAAATTTCCTCTTTTCTATCCCTCTCTCTGTCTCTGCCTTGTTCTTTTTCTTCCTGTCACGCTTTCTGGTTCATCCCCCTGCCTTTTTTCTGGAAAGACTGAAAAGATAACAATCCTCTCTTATGCCGAAGTCGCATGCACGGGGCCTGACTTGTCAGGCACTTAACGGCAGCGTGGTGCATTTTCACTCAAACAACAGACATCTATAGCTGCTGTCTGAGCATTCGACAAAGAAGAAGAAGAATTCATTTCATGTTCAGGAACTTTCAATCTGTACAACAACAATCACAACTGAAACATTCTAAATGCTTATAAAAGAAATGTAACTTTATCTAACACAATCCTGCAAGTCAAAAGCAAAACAGGTCATTCTTTTTTTTTATGTGAGGGAGAGAGGCTCAGACAAGAGACAGACACAGAGACAGAGAGAGAGAAAGAGAGAGAGAGAGAGAGAGAGAGAGAGAGAGAGAGAGAGAGAGAGAGAGAGAGAGAGAGAGTGTATGTGAGTGAGTGAGAGAGAGTGTTAACGTAAAAGCAACAAAATATCAAGGGCAACCATTTCAGTGATGCAATACATCTTGATCTTGTAAAAGACAGTAGACAGACCTTTCTAGAGTTTTCTTGTAAGCTGAAGCCAACCCAAACAACTTTACAATCTTCTTGTCCACAAAAAGTTCCACAGATTCTGCACACAGACAGACATGTAAACATACCAAATATTTGATAAGAATTACAGTTTTTTTCATCCCATCCATATCATCACACACACACACAAGTTTTCTGGTATTATCTTTTTAGGGTCATCTGGTATGACATTAAGTTAATATGGTGTAACTGTAAGTGAAAAGGAGTCACAAAAAATAATAATTAAAAGACTACTATTACTATTACACACACAAACACAACACAACACAACACAACACAACACAACACAACACAACACACACACACACACACACACACACACACCAGGCCTGAGTAGCATATCTATTTTATGTCACAGAAGCTGCATCAAACATTTTGCACAATACTGTACTGTTATACACACAGAGGGAGGGAGAGTTAGGCTAGAGATGTTTTACTTTTACCTTCAATGGCAGATTTGGCCCCTGTGAGAAGTTGTTCAATGGTCTCTGTCAGATCCCGCAACGCTGACAACAGAGTGTCTTTCTCCATTCTCCATCCCTTTTGTCTGTGGAAACGTGTGCACACACACACACACACACACATGAAAGTGTAAGAGGACAAGGGAAGCAGGAGTAAGGAAGGATAAACACTTGACTGTTGACAGTATCATGATGTCAACTTACGCAATAAAAATGAAATATTAAATCTGAATAAAGCATTCAACAGGATACTAACTGTAAACACGACAATTAAATCTATAAACAAACAATAAAAGGAGAAGACAAGGGAGAGCAGCCTGAATTTCACGCAGAGAAATCTCGTGACTTAAAGTGGTAATAAATGAAATAAATGAGAGAGAGAGTACACAGTATATTTTGAATCCATATGATATTGCATACAGTTTTCAATTCATCAACACTATCACCATTAGTACTCACTGTAATTTAATATTGTACATGTTAAGATCGTCCTAGAGTCATGATAAAGCAGTAGGATAATGGAAAAAATCATTTCTAGAAGTCAGTTTGCAATAACACAATAGCGATATACAAGTAAAACATTCACACTTATACACACAGAGAGAGGGTGGAAGGGGGAGAGAGAGAGAGAGAGGATAATTTGGTATAATGTAAGGAAGGATATATTTACTTTGACAATGACAATGACATATTCTTTTATTTCAAGGATAATGAATAAGCACCCATGTGCTTTTTTACATCCAGTCCCCACCCTTAGGGATATCATATATATGATAATAAAATAAAATAAAGCCCATACCAATACACTCACACAGTATATGGGAAAAATATCTACACAAAAGTCCCCACAAAAATCACCAAAGAGAGAGAGAGAGAAAGCAACAACAAGTAAGAAAGAAAGCAAAACAGAAAACACAGAAACAACCAAGAAAATAGCAAAGAAACCAAGAGCAAAACAAAAGCGGCAACAACAACAAGGGGAGAGGGGACAACCGAATAATGCCCCCTCCAAAAAAACAACAACCCCAAAACCAAAACAGAACTAAACAAAGCAAAACCTCCATAATGTAAAGGATAACAAACCACATAAATAGTATAATTTTGGCTAACAGAAAGAAATGTCAAAAATTCTTTGTGCTTTTAATGGAAGCAACAGCAATAGTAAACTAAACAAAACAAATATTGTATAAGCAGACTTAGGAGGTTATTCACAAGCAATTTGCATCCCCATGCACATGAACACGTACACACACACATGTACACACACATGCACGTGCACGCACTCATACCATGCATCAATGCCAAAATGAAATCTTTATAAATATCATGAATAGTCATAAAAAAGGACATCTGCACATTGGAATTAGCTATACATAATGGGTACACTCAAAACAAGATATCAAAATAAAACATTCACTAAATCTCAAATACAGTCAACTTACGCAATAAAACTGAAATATTAAATCTGAATAAAGCATTCAACAGGATACTAATTGTAAACACGACAATTAAATCTATACTATAGGCAAACAATAAAAGGAGAGGACCAGAGAGAGAGAGAGAACTCCAACTCCAAAGATTTTATTCACAAAAAGGCCATTGGCCCATACATGAAGGGGGTTGCCGAACTGCTTAGTATTTTGGAGGGGGTAAAAGCAATAGTGACAACAAAATGTTACTGTATAACAAAAAGTCAGCTACAAAAATATGACTTGGGATAACAATATGAGAGAGAGAGAGAGAGAGAGAGAGAGAGAGAGAGAGAGAGAGAGAGAGAGAGAGAGAGAGAGAGAGAGAGAGAGAGAGAGAGAGAGAGAGAATACACAATACATTTTGAATCCATATGATATTGCATACAGTTTTCAATTCATCAACACTATCACCATTAGCACTCACTGTGATTTAACATTGTACATGTTAAGTCACTTAAGATCATCCTAAAGTCATGATAAAGAAGTAGGATAGTGGAAAAAATCATTTCTAGAAGTCAGTTTGCAATAACACAATAGCGATATATAATACAAATAAAACATTCACACTTATACAGAGAGAGAGAGGGGGAGGGGCAGAGAGAGAGAGGACAATTTGGTATAATGTAAGGGAGGATATATTTACTTTGTTTCCAACAGATTAAGTGTGGATTTTTATTTCTGATGCATCAAGTGGATGAAAAAATGACTTTTGAAGATTGTTAATGATTGGTGTTGTCTAAATGAATCAGGAAGGGAGTTCTACAGCACAGGGCCTGAGTAAAGTAAGCTAGATTTGAACATTTCTATTCTTGGGATTGGGACACTGGCTTTTCAGTATTTCTGGAATGATTCATTGGGAACTTGTCTTTTAAGGATGAGGGAACAGTTCCTGTCATTATCTTAAACATCATGAGGCCTTTGTTAAATAGTCTTTGGTGTAGGGGAAGAATTTTTAACTGAGTATAATCCACTTCTAGTATGGTTGTCTTCTTCAGAAGGACCAGTTTAAGAGCATGTTTATACAGACTTAATAATGGTTTCATAGTGTTTGCACTAGCAGAATCCCACAGGGTTGAAGCATAATCTATTGAAGATTGTATATATAAGCTTGAAATAATAGTTTTCTTGAATGAAAGTCAAGAAAAAAAATTTTTTTAGTCAATTGGTATACTCTTTGAGACATGTATTTGCACAGATGGGATATGTGATGGTACCAGCTGAGATTTTCATCAATTGTTACTCCTGAGGTAGCTCAGACAGGTCACGCACAGCCTCGTCCAGGTTTGGCGGGGGCTCCCTTCTGTGTCAGGCAGAAGATGGCTCAAATCACTTGCATCAGAGTCTGGAATTCTTTTTTGAGCCATTTTCTGCACAGGTTGCCTTGCACAAGTACTGTTCCTGTTGTGTAAAAGGTGGTGATTGTGATCAGTCTTTTGTCTCCACAATTCTCCTGAATTTTAGTAAATTATAAATTTCTTCTAGGTCACTATTGTTACTGAAGGAAATGGGCTTGTTAGGTTTAGCAAAGTCATTCCAACAAACGCTAAAGGCTGGTTGATCATTTACACTGTGCATGTAGCATTGTAGAAGATTGCTCTGGCCAAAGGAAGCAACTGAAAAGGGACTCTAAAAGTTAACTGTTTTGGGTCAATTTTTATATCTATTTGGGGGGCCCAGTCACACTGGGTTTTATTGGTGACAGCAGACTTTTCTTCTTTTTTTTTTTTTTTTTTTTTGGGGGGGGGGGGGGGACAAAGGGAATAGAGATGTGAGATAGAGTGGGGTGAAAATGGGGGAGATTGGTGGTTCTGATGTTTCTAACCCATGGCCCCTGGTCCCACAGTTTACTTCTTTGAATATAGGGTACACTTCAGTACAAACCTGACCATTAAGAAAGTTTCAAACAATACTATGTGAAATAAAGGGTAAAAGGCTGGGACTGAAGGAGGAAGAGAGGAGGAGGGGAGGGGGGTGTTAGAGCAAGGCCATCAAAGGCTGTGAACACAGACTAAGTCTAGTGATGACACTAGTGGCACAATACTATGAAGGCCTACACACACACACACACACACACACACACATCACTTAGTGATTGGGTAGGGCTAGCCTAGCCTATTGAGCCAGAGACTTCACACAAACACTTCGGTAGCTGTCGACACATCCAACATCTGTAGCACAAGGGAGCATGGCTGACTCAGTCACAAAGGAACAGTGTGATCAAGGATTAACATTTCAACTATCTGTGTGCAGTCGACTGTGACGGGGTACGGACATCCGTGTGACAAAATGGGAAGAAAAAAACTGTTACTTTTTCACCAATATATCACAAGAACACACCGTTAGAAGGTGACCAACAGCACAGGTGCAATCCACATAATGGAAGAAGACCACAGGTCCAAAATTGAATATATTGGAAGACAGGTTCCCTCTTAAATGAACATTTTTCTACAGAGCACAACGCCACAAGAGCACAGTCATCAGCACACCTCAGTATGTCTGTAGAAGAGGGAGAACAGAATAGAATAATAATTATAAGAACAGAATAGAATAGAATGAAGAAATATATGAATGTTCTCAAGCCAAGATACCTACCAGTGTCCTTTGACTTTAGATCTTTTGAGTTCTCCACTTTATCTGAAGTAGTGCGTGCAGGCTGTCTGGCTGGCAGTTATTCCAAAATCGAAACCGGAAGCAGTCTTGCAACATATCGGAAAAGCTTACTTTTTTTAACTCCATGCCAATCGCCTATTGCATTGTGGGTAAACAGACGTGGCACTGATCTTTCGTCGGCTACTGACGACGATTCTTGATACTGTGTTAGTGTATACGTGGTCAGGGGTAAGTTGTTACCATCAGATACTTGTCGTCCACATTTCTGTTCTACGGACAGTTTGAAGTTGTGTATAAATTTTCATCAGGATAACAGCTAGCAGTTCTTTTCTCGGTACTAGTCTGTTGGGGAATGTACTACACAGCATTGATAGATCTATCACCATTTTCTGTTTTTAATGTTTGCCAAATCTTGTAAGAAGTTTGTTGACATGCTTATAGATTCGTAATTTATTCGTGATCGAGAATTGGTTGTTGACAGTGTGGACCAATAACATGTTTTAAAGTGTAACCTTTCTGTGAAAATGTGTGTGAATACACTAGTCACAGTACACTCTTCATCAACAGTCTATCACGAGATAAAGTTGTCTGCTAGGATTAAAATGCTGGAAAACAGACCTTGTAAGCAATGATGCCTTCTTCATAAATGTATTACCTTAGCTGTCTGCCTCAGTTTTTTCAAGTTAAGGCTGCCATGTATAGTGTCGTCTTTGGAGTCAAAGAATTTCACTCGTTATAAAACTTAAGTATACTATTATACACAATAACTTGAACACATAACAGAACTTAGCTTCACTCTCAGTTTAATCAGTGAAAAGCAATTATCGTCTGCTGTTTACAGTTGAGGGTGTTGTGTTTTTCAGCCAAATTATCATTATGGCCACGTACCAAGAGTTCATACAACAAAATGAAGACAGAGATGGAGTTCGGTTTAGCTGGAATGTTCTGCCATCCAGTCGTTTAGAAGCTACTCGCATGGTTGTACCCCTTGGATGCCTGTTCACTCCTCTGAAAGAGAGGCCAGACTTGCCACCCATCCAGTATGACCCTGTTCTGTGCACTCGTCCTACCTGCAGGGCTATACTTAACCCGTTCTGGTAAGTTTCTGTGTCATTTTATCTGGCATTTTATTAGCAAAACCAATGCTATGGTAACACTAACAGCAAAATGAAAATCACTACTATGTCACACACACAGTCACACAATTACACACACATGCGCGGACACACACACACACACAAAACACACACACACACAACACATACACACAACACACATGCACGCACACACACACACACACACACACACACACACACACACACACACACACACACACACACACACACAAAACACACACACAATACACACACACACACAACACACACACATTCATGTACACAGTATATTACATGTCACACACTAGTGTGCCATTGATTTTGATAATTTTATCTGCTTTTCAATCACACACGCAGAGTTGCATGTGCGTGCACATACACACACACACACAAAACACACCACACACACACTATATATATATATATATATATATATATATATATATTATATATGTGTATATATATATATTATATATGTGTGTATATATAAATATATATTTTAGATAGATATATATATATCATTATATGTACACGATATCTTACATGTCTCACGAAGCCACACTCTAGTGTGCCATTGATTTTGATAATTTTGTCTGTTTTGTTTCAGTCAAATTGACTACCGAGCAAAGATGTGGGCCTGCAATTTCTGTTACCAGAGAAACCCGGTTAGTAGTATTTTAAATTAGTTTTGTGCAAGGGGTTGATTGTTGTTTCATTTTCCAGAAAGAGTGTGAGAGAGTAAATAAATGAATGTTAAAAATTCAAAGATTTGTTGGGAGGATAGTGGGATTTTCTTTTTTAAGCCAAGGATAACTTGTAAGAAAGGTTATACCTTGCAGGCTGAAAGTACTGTTCGTGTCTGTTTTAACCTTTTGGGAATTTTTTTTTATCTTTTTCATTTGGGAGGAGGCTGGCTTTGTTTTTAGTTTTTTAATGTCTTTGTGTTTTAAATTTGTTCATAATTTTGAAATAGTTTGATTGATTCTGTCATTCCTTAATAGTGGGATGGCACTTTATGACTTTTCCCTTAGCCCTTGACTGCTTTTGGTATAATATTGCATTACGCAACAAATTTATGTAGATAGTGCTTTTTGTTATGTGCTTTAGTCAGCATAACAGGCCTCTGTGCAATTTTTGTGTAAATACTAAATTTCTCACAGTTTTACTTCAACACGTATAAAAATCAATTTCAAGATAATAAGTAAAGGGAGGGGAGAGGACATTGTATGTATGAGAGACATCTCATTTCCAACTTTTGTTATAATAGCAAAAATGTGTCATCTGACTGCTGTCCTTTGGCAAGCACTGAGTGGTCATGCTGGAAAAAAAAGAGAGAATTGTACCATTTCTGCAGAGATTATTTTTGGGTGTTGATTTGGGTTTGTTTTGGTGGTTTTGTTTCACATCGTCTGTGCAACAGTATTGTTGTCAGGCATTTGGACGAGGAAAAAAACACCCTCCATTGGTAATTTCCCTAGAGAAGTAAAGGTATCTGTTTGTGTGTAAGTGTCTGTATGTGCATACATGTGTGCATGAAATGACAGTTATATAACTCTAAACTGTTATCATATTAAAAGATGTGTGCTTGTGTTGGTATTTTCAGTTTCCTCCTCAGTATGCGGCCATTTCTGAACAACATCAGCCTGCAGAAATTATACCACAGTTCTCCACTCTGGAGTACACTATTACAGTAAGTACTGGTGCTGTAAAAAGTGTGCGTACATGTATGCATGTGTGTATGCATGATTTGTGTGTGTACATGTGTAGTTTTCATACATGTGGTGTTTGTAACTTTTAATTAGGGTTTACATTTTTTAGGTAGAGAATGTTGTGAGAGTTGAAAATAGATGCAGAAAATAGTTCGTTTGTTTGCTTGTTTCTTTAATTTAATAATTTTGACTGCGACAATAAAATCAAAAAGAAAATCTGCGCAATGTGTTTTCATCACTCATATGAGCTGACCGCTGTTTCCAAGTTTGTTAGTAAAATTTTACCCAGTTAATTCTTTGTCACCAAGGAAACCATGATGACACTCTTTCTCCCTCCCCCTCCCTCTCTCTCTCCCCCACCCCTCTCTCTCTCTCTCTCCCTCTCTCTCTCCCTCTCTCTCTCTCCCCTCTCCAACCCCCCCCCCCCCCCCCCCCCCCCCCCCCCCCCCCACCTCTCTTTCTCTCTCTCTCTTTAATACACAGTGTAATAGTTGTCTAAGAAGCTGGATTCTGCATGATTTATCCTCTGAAAAAGCCAAAGTAAACCAGAACTTGTGATCTAGTGGACTGACAGTTATTTTGACTCTGGTAATCTCATCAGGATTGCAGATATCTATACCTTGTCTCTATACCTAACTTTCAACAGAAATTGAATTCCATTTGATTAGAGAAAGCAGAAAATTAAATTCACCATAATGTCAGATCTTTGTCTAAAGTGAACCAACCGAAGCATGTGTGTTTGCAGAGAGCCACCTGTCACCCTCCCATCTACCTGATTGTGCTGGACACCTGCATGGAAGAGGAGGACCTGCAAGCTGTCAAGGTACTGATCAGACCGCCATCTTTCTGTCCTATCAATTGGTTTGGGAATATTAGTGAGTGCGTGTGTGTGTATGAATACTACATGTGTGACTACCAGAATGCAGTCAGTATTTCTATTGACCTGGTTTGGTTTTGTTTTCTATGTGACTATGAATTCCATCTCCTTACATTGAACATAACGGGTCCAAGTCAGGTAGACTACACATGACAAAATCGGGAAAACTGAATTTGTGTTGAATGAAAGGCATTGGGAGTTTACATTATAAACAAACAGCAGTAGTTCATGACCGATGGCTTCTTGCAGACTGATATCAATACTTACACTAAATGTGTGGTGTGGTGTGGTGTGTGTGCAGGAATCTCTGCAGATGTCCCTCAGTCTGCTGCCCCCAAACGCCCTCATTGGCCTGGTCACCTTTGGCAAGATGGTGCAGGTGCATGAGCTGGGGTCAGAGGGAGTGTCCAAGTCTTACGTCTTCAGAGGCACCAAGGATCTGACCGCCAAACAGATACAGGTGACTCCCTCAGTTGAAGAATGATAACAGTAATGATGCTGTTCAGATGGCTGTGTGTAGAAATAGATCCAAGCTTCATTGACTATTCCGTCAGTTTTGTCATCCATGCCACTAGCTATAACTGCCCTGCTCTTCTATAAATAGACAGTGGGTTTTTAACGTCCGCAGGATGTGCATGCATTTGCACACAGACCTTATTTGATCTGAAGTTCTTTCAGGGGAAGCGAGTTGATGGCAGCGTTAACTCCTGGGGGAAAAAATCCCCTTAGAGAGACACTTTACCTCAGCAGAGACTGGATCCCATGCCCTCAGTCACTGTTGTATTTTGAGGACAATGTTCAAACCACATGGCTGCTCTACCCCTTTATAAATTAAAAGTGGTTGATCATTTTGGTTGAGGAGGAGAACTTCATGGCCAAAAACAGTGTTAATGTCATCTATGTGGGAATTTTGATAGTGCCATGATGTCTGTTGTGCAGATGTTGGCCATACATTGTGCAACGATTGTATGACGACGTGTGTGATACAGGACATGTTAGCCATAACATTATACAATAGATAATAATTATTATGTCATGATGTGTGTTGTGCAGGAGATGTTGGGCATTGGTCGCGGCCCTGCACAGCAACAGCAGAGAGGACCTCAGGCTCCTCAGCAGCAGTTCCAGCTGCCTTCCAACAGGTGGGTCACAGTCTGTCTGCATGGACAGGGATTGTCTGCTGTGTTTGAGGGCAGAAACATAAAACTGGAAACTGGCTTTTTTATCCTAGAATTGAAAGGCAGTAGATTTTACCTTCTTTACCCCATAATAATCAGCATGCCTCTGTGTGCCGTAAGGCCCCATGACAGGAAAAGCCATCATCATCATGATTACACTAGGGAGCTTTATATCGTCCTTACTCAATAAATCTTCTAATGCTTTTATGAAAGATTTTATCTTACAGTTGACTTTTATTTTTCAAATCTTTGGTAGATAATTTTTAGAATGACAAAAAAGAGTTACCTGCTCTTGTTTTCTTCCACTGTGTTTTCTCATATTTGTTCTCATATTTCTTAATGAATGCCCCATTGTGTGTCTGTCTAGGGTACAACAAATTGCTTCTGTAACAGATTTTTTATGGTGGTGTTGTTGATTTTTTGGATGAATCGGTGCATTATAATCTGTGGCGCAATGTGTATTGACAAACTGTCTTTCTGTTCTCCGTGACACAGAAGTTTTTAGATTTTGTAATTGAAATGTGTGTCTGACCACAGACACAGATCATTATACAGATTAGTCTTGCTGACTACAACAGCCTGTATCCCCACTGCTGACTTTCTGTGCTCTTGCTTTCCAGGTTCCTTCAGCCAGTGCACAAGTGTGACATGAGTCTGACCGATCTGCTGGGAGAGCTGCAGCGTGACCCCTGGCCTGTCGCTCAGGGCAAACGACCTCTGCGCTCTGCTGGGGTTGCCCTCTCCATCGCTGTCGGCCTCTTGGAGGTGAGGGTTACGGCCCTTTGTCAATCATGATGAAGAAATTATAGTGAGGGGTTTGTTTGGGGTTTGTTTTTTGGGAGAGGGGGGGATTTTAATAGAAATGGCCATTACTTTGTTGAAGGAAGTGGGTGTGGTTTTTAACATTCTTCTTTTTTTTTCTTGGGGATTAAAAGATTAGGGGAAAAAATGTGAACTTATAGATTTTAGTGGCATCACCTGAAGTTATCAGACAAATATGAAGTGCAGTATATATTAAGTTGTTGTGATCCGGAACCTGACATTCATCCAAGATAGATGTGGTAGTTTCAGTCTTTCTAGAAGATTATGTGCAAATGGAGAATATAGTAGGTCATCATAATGTAAAAGGAACTAATTTTTTTTCTTTTTCCCAAACAGAGTGTGTACAACTACTTCAGTCAGTAAACTGCTTAGACAGCAGAGTGTATTTGTAAAGACAGTGCTCACTGCTTAGACAGCAGAGTGTATGTGCAAAGACAATGCTCACTGCTTAGTCAGCAAATGTATGTGCAAAGACAATGCTCACTGCTTAGACAGCAGAGTGTATGTGTAAAGACAGTGCTCACTGCTTAGACAGCAGAGTGTATGTGTAAAGACAGTGCTCACTGCTTAGACAGCAGAGTGTATGTGCAAAGACAGTGCTCACTGCTTAGACAGCAGAGTGTATGTGCAAAGATAGTGCTCACTGCTTAGACAGCAGAGTGTATGTGCAAAGACAGTGCTCACTGCTAAGACAGCTGAGTGTATGTGCAAAGACAATGCTCACTTCAGTTTATATCTGAAAAAGTTTAAGGCTCCAGTTTAGAGGTATGACAACTTAAAGGGGTGCATACTTCCATGTTAGTATTGGGCTTTGTTTTGTTCTTGATGTTCTGCCCTGACGTCAACGTGCTGGTTTCTGAATGCTGCAGTGCACGTTCCCCAACACGGGAGCGCGGATCATGCTGTTCCTGGGGGGGCCCTGCACTCAGGGGCCCGGCATGGTGGTTGGGGATGAGCTGAAGCATCCCATCCGATCCCACCACGACATTGAGAAGGACAACTGCAAGTACATGAAGAAAGCCATGAAGGTAAGTAGTGTCCATGCCAGGATGGTTATCGTAGAGTGCTTGTCAGTCTGTTAAACTTCAAGATGTCTGTACGGTACTCTGTGTGTGTGTGTGCATGAAATTGTAAATCATTCTGATACAAGTATGATTGTATTTTTTTTTTTTCAGTATAGAAGTTTGTGCATAATGCAGACATCATTGACTCATTGTATTGTGCATATTGATTTAGTAATCATTACGTGTGCAGCTGAAGTTTTGCTTCATTTTGATTAGTTATTGTCTGTTTTGCATAACTCTGGCTGGCTGTTGATCTATTTTGCTGTAACTTAGTTGGCTGTTTATCTATTTTGTGTCAGTTTGGTCAGCTGTTTATCCGTTTTGTGTCAGTTTGGTCAGCTGTTTATCTGTTTTGTGTCATTTTGGTCAGCTGTTTATCCGTTTTGTGTCAGTTTGGTCAGCTGTTTATCTGTTTTGTGTCAGTTTGGTTAGCTGTTTACCTGTTTAGCTGTTTATCCGTTTTGCCATAATTTTAGTTAGCTGTTTATCTGTTTTGCCATAATTTTAGTTAGTTTGTCCATTTTGCCATAATTTTAGTTAGCTATTTAGCCATAATTTTTGTTAACTGTCCATTTAGCCATAATTTTGGTTAGCTGTTTATCCGTTTTGCCATAATTTTTGTTAGCTGTTTATCCGTTTTGCCATAATTTTTGTTAGCTGTTTGTCCATTTTTGCCATAATTTTGGTTAGCTGTTTGTCCATTTTGCCATTATTTTGGTTAGCTGTTTGTCCATTTTGCCATTATTTTGGTTAGCTGTTTATTCATTTTGCCATTATTTTGGTTAGCTGTTTGTCCATTTTTCGATTATTTTGCCATTATTTTGGTTATCTGTTAATCCATTTTGGTTAGCTGTTTATTGGTTTTGGTGAGCTGAGTCTGTGAATTGTTGTGTGGATGTGCAGCACTACGAAGCTCTAGGAAACCGCGCTGCGAACAACGGCCATGTGATTGACATCTACTCCTGTGCTCTGGACCAGACAGGCCTGCATGAGATGAAGTTCTGCCCCAAGTACACTGGGTATGTCCACTTCTCCTTGTTGCTGCTTTAGCTGGCCCTTCTCTTGTCTTTGAGCTTTGTGAGGGCTGTCCTTTGGTCTGTAACATGTGCATGGAGAACAGTATTGAAGCTGTTGTGCTATTTGTTATTTTGGATCAGCTGTGATATCGGTGGATAAATAAGGAATTGAACGTAAAGTATTGAGCTTACGTGCTAAAAAATTCTGACATTGAACTAACATTGAAGTTGATAACAAGGTCCTTTTCTGTGACAGTGACCTATGCAGAGAAAGTGTGAAGTGTTCATTGGGTTTTTTTTAATTGTGGCAGAGCCCTTTGTTGTCACGTTGTTGTTGTTGTTTTTTGTATAGTGTTGATAATAGGATGCCTTCCTCTCCTGATGGTCAGGTTTACCTGACAAGTTTACTGTGCTGCACAGAGGCCACATGGTGATGGGGGACTCCTTCAACACCTCGCTGTTCAAACAGACCTTCCAGCGCGTCTTCTCCAAGGACCAGAAGGGAGAGTTCAGGATGGGCTTTGGGGCCACGCTGGAAGTCAAGGTCAGGCTTTGCACATTGGCTGACCTTTTGGGGAGGGGGAGTAGGTGTTTTTTTGTAGTTGTTCATTTTTATTTAGTTTTTGTAATTAGACTATGTAATGCTGTTTATGGCCCCCCGTGGGACTCCCGGGGAATGCTTGCAAAGCGAGCATTGCAAGAATAGGATCCCTGCCCACCAACCAGGCATGTCGTAAGAGGCGACTAAGGTGGAACCCTTCCTCCAGGTTGGGGGGTTGGGCACAGGGCTAACAACCCTGTCCCGTAAAAGAAGAGAAGTTACGGAAACAGCAACAGAGAAAATTTCTACTTTTGCGTGTGAAGGACTTCCCGGGTCCAGTGAGACTCGTATGAATGCTGATGGCCAAAGCTGAGAGGAAGAAGACCAAAAGCAACATGGAGGAGGACTGTAGAAAGTGAGATGAAGGCCATGCAGCACTCTTGGGGATCAGTGACTAGGTTGGCCCAGGATAGGCAGGAGTGGAAGCGCTTTGTTGCTGCCCTACACACCACTGGGTGTAATGGTTAATGATGAATGCTGTTTATGGCAGTGTACATTTAGAGGGAGTTCCATCAGTGCAAAAGTTCTTTGTGAGGGATTGTGATGAACACTCAAGAGATTTACATTGTGTTTGTTATCTGTGTACATGTGTGAATCATGCCGTTCAAGACAAAACACATTTTGGTGGGTTTTTCCCTTGGGAGATTTTTGTCTGAATTGTGAATACATTCAGACATTTTGATTTGTACACAGACTGCAAAACCACCTGATTTAGGTGGGAAATTTAGTGAGGGAGATCCCCTCTCTTTTTCTTTTTTTTTCATTCTAAGAGAAAAATATGTTTTTTGTGGTCATGAAAATGTATGTTTCTGCAGATGATGTAAGTAAAGAAGTTTTCAACGAATGTTGTATTGAAGCCGTTATTGTCTGTTGATCTAACAAACTTAACACTGCCCTGTGGCACTACCTGTATGTATACATACATGTATATTGAAATAACAAACTTATTTTGCAACAGATTTTGTGTCTTGATGTCTGTTGATTCGGCAAATTGTTGAGTGCACCGAGATACTGAGCACTATGCGACTGCAGACTTCTGCAGAACTACAGGTGTTAGAGCCATAGGAGCCTGTGTAAAGCTGTATGTATGTATGTCTACATTTCTAAGTACACGCCAGTGAAAAGCCGTTTTCTGTGGACATCACTGTGTGGTGTTGGTGCCTTCAGTGAAAGTTGACCAGTAAGGTGCTGCTGTGTGTGCAATGCTGCAGACTTCCCGTGAGCTGAAAGTGTCCGGAGCCATAGGGCCCTGCGTGTCGCTGGGGGTGAAAGGTCAGTCGGTGTCAGACACGGAGATCGGCCTTGGCGGAACGTGTCAGTGGAAGATGTGTGGACTGTATCCCAACACCTCCCTGGGTGTCTTCTTCGAGGTGGTCAATCAGGTGTGTAGAGTGGGGATGTCAGTCAGGTGTGAGTGAGAATGGTTGTGTTGGGGATGTCATTCAGGTGTGAGTGAGAATGGCTGTGTAGGGTGTGTCAGTCAGGTGTGTGAATGGTTGTGTAAGGCATGTCAGGCAGATGTGAAGGGTGTGTCAGGCAGGTGTGTGAGAGTGGTGGTGTCAGGCAGGTGTGAAGGGTGTGTCAGGCAGGTGTGTGAATGGGTGTTTAACTCTCCTACTACCGTCGGCGGGTTGACCCGCCCTCTTACTACTTGGTCCGCGAAGCCGCGGGCGGGTGTGCCCGCCGAATACCTGGGGACACCCGGTGTCTCCCTTTGCGCTATTTATATACCATGGTCTCACACCCCTTATCGCTTTAGACATGCGCAGTGAGCTCCCAGATAGTGTAGCTGCCGCCATTTGCAATTTTCGCTTCAGTTGATCGATTTTGGTGCCGATTTTTTCGATTTTACGGCGATGTCATCGAGTAACAATTTTTGGAGGGAGCTGCATCAATATGGCGACTGCTTCAACGAACTTTTTGGAGGATTTTCTGTGAAAATAATGGCAGAATCTGAACTTATGTGGACTGAAATGGACTTAGAAGCTGAACAGAGGATTCAAGAGTTGCAGAGTGGAATCGATGTGCTGTGTTTATTGGTGATTCGAGTGATGAAGATGACTATGACAGTGGTGTAAACAACGATCCTGCCGAGGGGGGCATATGACTGTGACTGGCTTAAAATGAAAGAATTTCGTGAAAATTGTGGCTCCAGAAACTTGCAAAACGATGCTAGTGACTCGTGGGTAGTATGATGGGTTTTTTCTTCTGTTTTTCACTGACAAAGTGCAGAATAAAATTGGAACAAACCGTGACCTGATTTCAATGGCTGTTTGTTCGTCAGCCTGTATGCTTGTTTGTGAGTGTGATTGCATGTTATTCTAATATTATCTGAACATTATTACTTATTTTGCATGTTTGATTTTATTTCACTTCATCTTTACAATTCTTTACCTCTTGAAATAGTCATATTTTAAAAATTATTGCATAACCGCCGTAGCCAACAACAACCGCAACATCATCGCCATCAGCATTCCACAACAACAAGTCACACAAGAGTCAAACAAAGAAATATTGAATTTTTATTCACAACTTAACAAGTACAGAAAGTTTCATGTAGATCTGTCTTTATTTCGATTTTTTATTATTTTTTAAAGTCAGTAGGTGTGAAACTGAAAGACACTGCAGAAAATACTTGGTATACAGTGGTAAGAGAAATGGAACGCGGTAGTAGAAGAGTTAAGGCATGTCAGGCAGGTGTGAAGGGTGTATCAGGCAGGTGTGAAGGAGTGTCAGGCAGGTGTGTGAGAGTGGTGGTGTCAGGTAGGTGTGAGAGTGTCGGTGTGATTCAGGTGTGAGAGTGTCAGTGTGATTCAGGTGTAAAAGTGGTGGTGTGGTTCAGGTGTGAGAGTGGTGTCATTATGACTGAAGGAGTTGTTGACAAGATAATTATGACTGAAGGAGTTGTTGACAAGATGATTATGACTGAAGGAGTTGTTGACAAGATGATTATGACTGAAGGAGTTGTTGACAGGATGGCTATGACTGAAGGAGTTGTTGACAAGAGGACTGTGACTGAAGGAGTTGTTGACAAGAGGACTATGACTGAAGGAGTTGTTGACAAGAGGACTATGACTGAAGGAGTTGTTGACAGGATGACTATGACTGAAGGAGTTGTTGACAGGAGGACTATGACTGAAGGAGTTGTTGACAGGATGACTATGACTGAAGGAGTTGTTGACAGGAGGACTATGACTGAAGGAGTTGTTGACAAGAGGACTATGACTGAAGGAGTTGTTGACAGGATGACTATGACTGAAGGAGTTGTTGACAGGATGACTATGACTGAAGGAGTTGTTGACAGGATGACTATGACTGAAGGAGTTGTTGACAGGAGGACTATGACTGAAGGAGTTGTTGACAGGATGACTATGACTGAAGGAGTTGTTGACAGGATGACTATGACTGAAGGAGTTGTTGACAGGAGGACTATGACTGAAGGAGTTGTTGACAAGAGGACTATGACTGAAGGAGTTGTTGACAGGATGACTATGACTGAAGGAGTTGTTGACAGGATGACTATGACTGAAGGAGTTGTTGACGGGATGACTATGACTGAAGGAGTTGTTGACGGGATGACTATGACTGAAGGAGTTGTTGACGGGATGACTATGACTGAAGGAGTTGTTGACGGGATGACTATGACTGAAGGAGTTGTTGACAAGATGACTATGACTGAAGGAGTTGTTGACAAGATGACTATGACTGAAGGAGTTGTTGACAAGATGACTATGACTGAAGGAGTTGTTGACAAGATGACTATGACTGAAGGAGTTGTTGACAAGATGACTGTGACTGAAGGAGTTGTTGACAGGATGACTATGACTGAAGGAGTTGTTGACAGGATGACTGACGGAGTTGTTGACGGTGTGTGGGGTGTATGGTTTCAGCACAACGCCCCCATCCGCAGGGGGGTCGTGGCTACCTGCAGTTCATCACCCAGTACCAGCACTCCAGTGGTCAGCGCAGGGTCAGGGTCAGCACTGTGGCCAGGAAGTACGTCACATTACCTTACCTTACCTTGGGGGGGGGGGGGGGGGGGGGTTGTTGCCCACACTTCATCTCTAATGCTAACTCGTTGTTGGAAGTTTGTCTTTTTCTTTCTGTTTCTAAGTTCTGGATATTGATATACACTAATGTTTTTAAGTGGAGGGGGCATTTGGGGGGGTTGGGGTTACTTTTCGTGGTGAGGTTGTTTTGTTGGGGGTTTTCTTTAGAGACCTGGTTTTATCATATTAACTGGTGAATTGACCCTTCTCTCTGTGATTTATAACTGAACTGTTGACATAATTTGGTTGAGATCTTTAGAAGTGGGACATCTTCGTTATCTCAAAATAGGAAAAATTTATGGACTATGAGAAATTCAAGTAAAGAAAACTGTTCAGAACAAGTGAAGAAGGGAGAGAAAGTGAGTTACACCTAGGTCACGGTGGTTGGTTCATGGTGGTGTGTGGCTTACAGCTGGGCGGACGCCAGCACCAACATCCAGCACATCGCGGCAGGCTTTGATCAGGAGGCGGCGGCGGTGCTGATGGCGCGGATCGCTGTGTACCGCGCCGAGACAGACGACGGCCCAGACGTCCTTCGCTGGCTGGACAGGATGCTGATCAGACTGGTCAGTGGCTGCACACTGTGGGGCGGGCGACTGTGTGTGTGCTGATGTGGTGGTGTAGCGCTTTGTACTTCATGTCGCTCATGTTGTGTGATCCTGCTGTTAAAGCAGATTGGAAGCTTTGTGTAAAAAGAGGCCTACGTGCCTAGACTGTAGCGTGCATAGAATGCTCATCAGACCAAGGTTGGATGCGCTGGGCCTGACTTTTCAGGTGCTTAATGGCAGCACAATGCTTTTTCGCTCATATGACAGACAAGAATAGTTGCTGTCTGTCTGGGGGGGTTGACAAGAAGAAGAAAAGAATGCTTGTGCACATGTCGATAGGATGACATGATTGTGGAAGGAGACTATACGCCGAGTTTAAAACATTCTTTATTCACACTGTACTGTAAACTGTCTTGGCTTTGAACATGTCAGAAGAAAGTTTAATGTGCTTGGGGTTAACAAAATGCAAATGCAGGCTTATCTGTTTTGCCAACATAGTTGTCAGAAATATTTTCTTGCAGAGTTATTCAAATAGACATTCTTTTGATATAGAAGTATTGAAAGCTAGCAAGAACCAGCTTGATGTTATTACTATAGTCTGTTTCCTCACATCATAAAACTGTGTGTCATCCATAGTTCACGTGTCTGTGTGTGCATGGACTGTTGCAGTGCCAGAAGTTTGGAGAGTACCACAAAGACGACCCCAACTCTTTCCGCTTCTCCGACAACTTCTCCCTGTACCCGCAGTTCATGTTCCACCTGCGGCGCTCCCAGTTCCTGCAGGTCTTCAACAACAGCCCTGATGAAACCTCCTATTACAGGTCAGTCACACTCCTGTTACAGGTCAGTCACACTCCTGTTACAGGTCAGTCACACTCTTATTACGGGTCAGTCACGCCCCTATTACAAGTCAGTCACACTCCTGTTACAGGTCAGCCACACTCCTATTACAGGTCAGTCACACTCCTATTACAAGTCAGTCACACTCCTGTTACAGGTCAGTCACACTCCTATTACAGGTCAGTCACACCCCTATTACAGGTCAGCCACACTCCTGTTACAGGTCAGCCACACTCCTGTTACAGGTCAGCCACTCCTGTTACAGGTCAGTCACACTCCTGTTACAGGTCAGTCACACTCCTGTTACAGGTCAGTCACACTCTTATTACGGGTCAGTCACACTCCTATTACAGGTCAGTCACGCTCCTGTTACAGGTCAGTCACACTCCTGTTACAGGTCAGTCACACTCCTGTTACAGGTCAGTCACACTCCTGTTACAGGTCAGTCACACCCCTGTTACAGGTCAGTCACACCCCTATTACAGGTCAGTCACACTCCTATTACAGGTCAGTCACACCCCTATTACAGGTCAGTCACACTCCTATTACAGGTCAGTCACACCCCCTATTACAGGTCAGTCACACTCCTATTACAGGTCAGCCACACTCCTATTACAGGTCAGCCACACTCCTATTACAGGTCAGCCACACCCCCCCCCCCCCTATTACAGGTCAGTCACACTCCTATTGCAGGTCAGTCACACTCCTGTTACAGGTCAGTCTCACTCCTGTTACAGGTCAGTCTCACTCCTGTTACAGGTCAGTCACACTCCTGTTACAGGTCAGTCTCACTCCTGTTACAGGTCAGTCACTGAGAGTCATCACAGGACCCCTGGAAGTGAGGAGTGTGTGACCCAGTATAAGACATCTTTTTATGCTGCTTGATTATTGGGGGGGTTCATATGAGTAATAGCCTTGATGGAGCTAGGTCAGTGAGTGAGTGGTCAGCAAATGGTTTTTTGTGAGTGAGGAATGAATGAACAAATGTAGGATTGACAGAGACAGAGCCCATCAGAATTTCCTGAGTGTAAACCCCTGTTACGGGTCAGTAGAAAACAAATCAGTTATTAAAGTTCCCTGAGAGTGAAGAATGAAATAATAGACAGTTAATAAAGCACATATGATGAGAGTGGGACCAAAGTTTGGGGGGGGGGGGGACTAAATTTTGTACATTGCCTCCTCCTAAGCACTGCACATGGAAAATGCAGGCTGTTGTCTGAGTGGCTTACCAGTGACTGGAAGTGCCTGTTACCACAGGAACAGTTAAGACAAGGCTGTGAGCAGTAACAGACTTCTGGACAACATTTCAACGTTGTGCTCATAGTGCGTGTGTGTTGTTTGTAGATGTATGCTGGATAGAGATCTTGCCCGATCCTTGATAATGACGATCCATCCATTCATTAGTGTGTGTGGTGTTGTTGGTGTTGTTGCAGACACATGCTGGATATAGAAGACCTGACCCAGTCCCTGATCATGATACAGCCCATTCTCTACGCCTACTCGTTCCACGGTCCTCCAGAAGTGAGTATTCCTCACACCGCTGTCTTGTGCGTTCCAGCCGTGTTCTTCAGACAGGCCAGACACACACAGCAGTTCTAGGTACACTGATCTGCTGGTTCTCTGGAAGTTGTGGCCTCTTCTGGGTAAAAAGCACAGAATTTACAGTAAACATGAATAAATTGACTGGGTATCAGATGTCCCTAACACAGCAAAATACTGCTAGGGGAGATGCTACCAGAAGTATATTAAGGTTTTGTGTGTTTGGGTTTTTTGTTGGTTTTTTTTAATTGTCCTTCTGTACAGGTTGTTATTGCATATTTAGGGAGGGTTTTTTCGTGGGGTTTTTTTGGGGGGTGGGGGGGGGGTGTTTGTTTGTTTTGCAGTTTCAGGACATTTCAAAGATAGTTCTTAAGATCTTTTGTCTGTGCTAGTTTAATTGGTCCATTCTTTTATATTACTTGTTCCCTGATTGACAAGTCAATAGTTGTATTGTGAATGATTGACAAGCCAGTAGCTGTATTATGAATGATGGATAAGTCAATAGACATGTTGAGAATGATGTGAAGAGGGGAGCTGAAGGCCTGCAAAGGGAAGATGGGAAAATGAATATTGCCTTATGTATGTAGCAGTGATGTTGCATGTGATGGGGTTTGTTCAGCTGTTGTTTTTGTGAGGGTGATGTGTTTTAGTCAGCTGTTGTGATATTTGTGTGAATACAATGTGTTTTAGTCAGCTGTTGTGATATTTGTGTGTATACAATGTGTTTTAGTCAGCTGTTGTGATATTTGTGTGTATACAATGTGTTTTAGTCAGCTGTTGTGATATTTGTGTGTATACAATGTGTTTTAATTTCAGCTGTTGTGATATTTGTGTGTATACAATGTGTTTTAATTTCAGCCAGTGCTGCTGGACACCAACAGTCTGCAGGCTGACCGCATCCTGCTGATGGACACCTTCTTCCACCTGGTCATCTATCACGGGGAGGTAGGTGGTCATCTGTCATGGGAGGTAGGTCATCATCTGTCATGGGGAGGTAGGTGGTCATCTGTCATGGGGAGGTAGGTGGTCATCTGTCATGGGGAGGTAGGTGGTCATCTGTCATGGGGAGGTAGGTGGTCATCTGTCATGGGGAGGTAGGTGGTCATCTGTCATGGGGAGGTAGGTGGTCATCATCTGTCATGGGGAGGTAGGTGGTCATCATCTGTCATGGGGAGGTAGGTGGTCATCATCTGTCATGGGGAGGTAGGTGGTCATCATCTGTCATGGGGAGGTAGGTGGTCATCATCTGTCATGGGGAGGTAGGTGGTCATCATCTGTCATGGGGAGGTAGGTGGTCATCTGTCATGGGGAGGTAGGTGGTCATCTGTCATGGGGAGGTAGGTGGTCATCTGTCACGGGGAGGTAGGTGGTCATCTGTCATGGGGAGGTAGGTGGTCATCTGTCATGGGGAGGTAGGTGGTCATCTATCAGGGGGAGGTAGGTCATCATCTGTCAGGGGGAGGTAGGTCATCATCTGTCAGGGGGAGGTAGGTGGTCATCTGTCATGGGGAGGTAGGTGGTCATCTATCAGGGGGAGGTAGGTCATCATCTGTCAGGGGGAGGTAGGTCATCATCTATCATGGGGAGGTAGGTGGTCATCTATCAGGGGGAGGTAGGTCATCATCTGTCATGGGGAGGTAGGTGGTCATCTATCAGGGGGAGGTGGGTCATCATCTGTCATGGGGAGGTAGGTGGTCATCTATCAGGGGGAGGTAGGTCATCATCTGTCAGGGGGAGGTAGGTCATCATCTGTCAGGGGGAGGTAGGTCATCATCTGTCAGGGGGGGGGGGGTAGGTCATCATCTGTCAGGGGGGGGGGGGGGGGGTAGGTCATCATCTGTCAGGGGGGGGGGGGTAGGTCATCATCTGTCAGGGGGAGGTAGGTCATCATCTGTCAGGGGGAGGTAGGTCATCATCTGTCAGGGGGAGGTAGGTCATCATCTGTCAGGGGGAGGTAGGTCATCATCTGTCAGGGGGGTAGGTGGTCATCATCTGTCGGGGGGAGGTAGGTGGTCATCATCTGTCGGGGGTGAGAGGTAGGTCATCATCTGTCAGGGAGGTAGGTCATCATCTGTCAGGGGGAGGTAGGGGTCATCATCTGTCAGGGGGAGGTAGGTCATCATCTGTCAGGGGGAGGTAGGTCATCATCTGTCAGGGGGAGGTAGGTCATCATCTGTCAGGGGGAGGTAGGTCATCATCTGTCAGGGGGAGGTAGGTCATCATCTGTCAGGGGGAGGTAGGTCATCATCTGTCAGGGGGAGGTAGGTCATCATCTGTCAGGGGGAGGTAGGTGGTCATCTGTCAGGGGGAGGTAGGTCATCATCTGTCAGGGGGAGGTAGGTGGTCATCTGTCATGGGAGGTAGGTCATCATCTGTCAGGGGGAGTATCCCTGGACTGGGGTTTTGTTCTGTTCCTTTGCTAGAGCTGCGAGGTTCACTCAATGGTGACATTTTATTTATGCGACTGCTTTTACCCTCCATTATGGTAGTCATGTTCCAATTTCAAGGATGATGTCTAAACACAACCTCTGTGTGCATACTTTTAAAAATTGTTGTAATCAGTGAACAGTACTACACCAACCACTCCCACCAGCATCAAGATGAGTGGCGAGACACTAGAGGAGGTAGAAACTTTCAAGTACCTTGGAGCAGTCATCACCAAAGAAGGTACGAGCACACAAGAGGTGAAGATCAGACTTGCTGTGGCACTTTCCTCCATGACTAAGTTGGCGAAAGTGTGGAGAAACCATAACATCAGAACCCACACTAAGGTCAGACTCTACAAGGCACTCGTCACATCCATTGCCTTGTACAGCTGTGAAGCATGGACACTTACTGCCGACCTAGAACGTCGAATTCAAGCCTTTGAGATGAAGTGCCTCAGGCGGATCCTGAACATCACCTACAGAGACCGTAAAACCAGTGACTACGTCTGGCAGCAGATCGAGGCACTGGCTGGCAAACAAGAACCATTGCTAGATACAGTCAAACGGAGGAAACTGAAATGGTTTGGCCACACAACAAGGCATAACAGCCTGTCAAAGACAGTCCTGCAGGGAATGGTGGAAGGAGCAATGAGGCAGGGATGACCACGCAAAAGCTGGATATCCAACATCAAGGAGTGGACCGGCCTCACTGTACCAAACCTCCTGAAAGCAGCCCAGGACAGAACCATTTGGCGGTCCACTTGCAGCGTCCATGCGGGTACCCCAACGGTCGTCCCGACCAAGGGATGAGTGAGTGAGTGAGTGAGTAATCAGTTTCCATCAGCATGAAATGGTCTACTCTTCCCAAAGGCTGACTATGTTTTTAATGTCTTCTGCATGTGTTCACACACAGTACAGTCTCATCCGATAGACTTCTGGGGAAGTGGAGTCAGCACTGGTAAGTCCAGGAGGAAAATCCTCTTGGTGATGGTCTGTCAAGGCAGTGATCCTTCTGTACAACCATTACTGTTCTTTATGGTTGAGACAGAATTGAATTCAGTTTGTTGCACTAAGGTACATCTTCCATCATTTTGACAGGACTCACTGAAGTCCTGTCCCAGTGCACACACACAATTTTGACAGATGTCTCCACAGTCTTTGACTACAAAAATTTATACTTGAATAATATCATTTTTAGAATAAATCAAGTAAACACAATTACTTGACCTGTCTCCATCGCTGCTGTTGACAGTAAGAGCTCCACGCAGTGCCACTAGGGTTCACCATCTGTCTCGTTCGTGTCTGCTGAGTTCTGTGAATAATTACTGACTTCTGCCTGTCTACACACTATTGCTGTGAATTTTGCTGTTGGAATTTTACTTTTGAATGTTGCTATTGGAATTTTATACTTGAATGTTACTGTTGGAATTTTATTCTTAAATGTCACTGTTGGAATTTTATACTTGACTGTTACTGTTGGAATTTAATACTAACTACAGTCAGTCCGAACACTGGATAACCTTAGCTGGGGTTGGCAGGACAGTCGCAGGATGATGACTAGCATTTTGTGCATGACATCACCATAATGCATGTGCCAGGGAGGCCAGTGAAGTAAAGACCGGACTGTGTGGATGTGTTGGGCAGACAATAGACCAGTGGAAGAAGGCCGGGTACGCTGATTTACCGGAATACGAAAACTTCAAGCAGCTGATGCAGGCTCCGGTGGACGACGCTCAGGAAATCCTGCAGACCCGCTTCCCCATGCCCCGATACATCGTCACCGAGTATGGAGGCTCCCAGGTGAGGGACTGGTCAATGTCACCTCTGGTCCTGTCTGTCGTGTCTGGTTATTATTTGTATGTACACCTTGTTGTTATGGCCATGACAGCGGAATGATGACCACCGATGCAGCGGTCATTTCTGCCTGGTGTTGGCTGTATGTATTATGTCAGGGACACCAGATGTCACTCACCCTAAGAACAGAACAGTGGCTTACGTGTGGTTAGGTTAAGTTAGAATCAGACTTCAGTAGACGGTCAGAAAAAAGAAAAAAAATTTTAATGGAAGTCAAGCAGCAAAATGACTTGGGTGTAATGAACTTCCATATGAAAACAAAATGACTTTGGTAAATAAACCTCCATATGAAAACAGTAAAGTATTGGTTGTTCAGCACATAGAGGACAGGTCATTTCAGATATCAGCCATGATGGACTGATCACTGGTCCTAGACCTCTGCCCCGTTTGTGCCAGTTCAAAATGACCATGATGGACACTGCAGACTGCTGATAGAATTCAAATGACCAGGGTTTTTTGTCTGAACCTGATACAGTCAGGTGATTGTTTATTTTTCTCAATTGTTGCCTTCACTGCTAATGATTATGATGTTGTTGTATTGTATTGTATTGTATCACTGGTCACTGTGACTGACAGGAAGTGTGGGTGTTTTCAGGCCCGTTTCCTGCTGTCCAAGGTGAACCCCTCACAGACGCACAACAACATGTACGGCTTTGGACAGGTCAGTATCTTCATCTGCGTTTTCTGTAACTCCAACATGAGGGGGGTTTTTTGGTTGGTTTGATGCTTGGCATGAAGACATGTTGCTGAAGTGCAGTATGACAGTGGAGGAGGGTGTAGTTCATCACTGCTGACAGTGGAGGAGGGTGTAGTTCATCACTGCTGACAGTGGAGGAGGGTGTAGTTCATCACTGCTGACAGTGGAGGAGGGTGTAGTTCATCACTGCTGACAGTGGAGGAGGGTGTAGTTCATCACTGCTGACAGTGGAGGAGGGTGTAGTTCATCACTGCTGACAGTGGAGGAGGGTGTAGTTCATCACTGCTGACAGTGGAGGAGGGTGTAGTTCATCACTGCTGACAGTGGAGGAGGTGTAGTTCATCACTGCTGACAGTGGAGGAGGGTGTAGTTCATCACTGCTGACAGTGGAGGAGGGTGTAGTTCATCACTGCTGACAGTGGAGGAGGGTGTAGTTCATCACTGCTGACAGTGGAGGAGGGTGTAGTTCATCACTGCTGACAGTGGAGGAGGGTGTAGTTCATCACTGCTGACAGTGGAGGAGGGTGTAGTTCATCACTGCTGACAGTGGAGGAGGGTGTAGTTCATCACTGCTGGACATGATGCTGACAGTGGAGGAGGGTGTAGTTCATCACTGCTGGACATGATGCTGACAGTGGAGGAGGGTGTAGTTCATCACTGCTGGACATGATGCTGACAGTGGAGGAGGGTGTAGTTCATCACTGCTGACTGTGGAGGAGGGTGTAGTTAATCACTGCTGACAGTGGAGGAGGGTGTAGTTCATCACTGCTGGACATGTGTTGAAGGCACATGATGTGGGCAGACATGGAGGGTCTGAGGTGGGTGCAGGAAGTCACCATGACAGGCAGACAGGCTGATGGAAGGAAGGAAGGACAGGCCACCATGAAGTGCAGCACTGTCTCACACACACTCTCTCACATCCACAGTCAATAGTGATGCATGCACACACATACACACACACACTCAGTTGATCAGTCATGTATCTGATATTTGTGGTCTTTTTGTTTGTTTTTGCTTTTTACCAACTCGGTGAGTTGTAGTTAAATTGTCAAATAGTTGTTAATTAACGTCTTTTATTTAGTTGTTGGGTTTCTCACTCTCCTTTTGGTATAAATTTGATTTTTGTTTTCTGTTTTTTGTTGCAAATTGGGGTGAAGAGCATGCATTGTTTGTTTAATTTTTTTAAATTTCAGATAAAAGAAAACCAGATACAAAAGCTGATTTTCATTGAAAAACCCTGTATTCGGTCCTGAAGCCTCTGTGTAGTTGTCTTTCAGACTACTGTTCAGCTCAGTTCCCTGTATGGATTCCATTTCAGCAGATTCTTCAGTTATATGATTGGCTGGAGGGGAGGAGGAGGAGTTCAGTTTGCTTTAGCCAAGTACAGATAATGTAAAGAACTAAAAGTCTACAATTTGCTTACCAAATTCTTGCCATTTTTTCTTTTTTTATATAAAGATTAAAGCATTTTCCCCACGTAAATAAGTTTTATGTTCTCCAACATTCTTGTTATTGTCATGCAAGATATTGATTTCTATACATGTATAATCCGTGCCTGTGTTTTTTACTGTAGATTGTGACAAGCGGTGGGCCTGAGGTATTGGAATTATTTCATTTTTTAGGAAGGGGATGGATGGAAGGAAAAATAGCAAAAGAAATTTATTCCTGTGTTTGTGATGATGGTGGTGTTTCCCTATGTCCCCAGCCACTATATCCTCTCCCCTTTCTGCAGTGTTCTGCATGATGTGCTGTCTGGTGTGGAATGTGGGCTTTGTCTCCTTTCTGTGCTGTCTGGTGTGGAATATGAGCTTTGTCTCCTTTCTGTGCTGTCTGGTGTGGGCATTGTAACTGTCTTCTCTGTCTTGTCTTTGTTCTGGGGCTGGTGTTGTATGTCCTAGGATTTTAGAAACGGTGTGGGGCACACCAGATAACGTGTATCTTGGTTTCCCAACCTCAACTTCTCATTGTTTATGCCTTTTTTTTGTAACAGTATTCAGTTAAGATGGACTGAAATGTAAAGCCAAATGAATGCTAGTTGTGTGGTGTTGGCATTTATTCAGACTGTGGCAAGTTTCCCCGTTTCTCCTGTGAGTGAGAGCAGTAGTGGATAATGTGTGATGGGGAAGTGTATATAAAGCACATAGGGTGATGGGCTTCCTGTGGTGATAGTAGGCTGCCTGTACACTGGGGCCTCTCTCTTCTTCTCTCAGTGATCAGCACACTGCAGTCATCCATTTGGGGATGTGACCTGTCTGCAGCAAAGTTGTGTATGCAGTGGACGTGCTGGATGTGCCGGTGCTTCCATGACACACTTAAGGGTTGATGTGGATTACAGGATATCTGCTCGTGGCTGGAGCATGGGTGTACAGGGCACAGAGAATTAAAACAGTGTATTTTTCCTCTATCTCACCACCAGGTGGTAGGGAGACCTGAACCACCAACCTAACAGCTAGCCCCTGGGGATGGCAGACTTCTCACCATTTTTCTATCACCTTTCCTCCATCAGCTTGGGGCAGTGTTGTGTGTGTGTGTGCACTTCAGGGTTGGGTATTTTGTGGTGGTCTGAAGCAGGTGTGGGCAATGCATACAGTGATATATATATATATCATTGGGAAAAGGGGGATTTACCTGTAATCTTTCTCTGCCCTTGAAAAATTGCTTATGATCTTCATGATGCATTTTGTGATGGTTGATTTTATCAATCAGAGATTTTTTTAACGAAGAAGTTGAATGAGAAAAGTGCATGTTACCTAATGTTATAAACACCAAGTGTAGCTATAGTTAGCGAGTAATTATTCCACATGTGGAAGATGCTGGAACCTTAAGGGAAAAAGGAAATGATAAGGATCTTATTTACAACATTGAAGACCTGAATGACCCATTTTAACATAATGAAAAAGTAACCTATAAATTTGGTACAACTCTCTCATTCTGTGTTGACAGCTTTTAACCCTTTCACCGCCAACAGATCTGTAACACAGCAGCTCCAGGCGCCAGCTGATTTTACACAGACCTCATGAAAATTAGATTTATACCAACTTCAAATGCTATGCAAACAAAAATGGACTGTAAAAATAGCTGCGGGAAGTCCCTTCTCACATGAATAATTGATGGCCTTTTCTAACTCCCAAAACAAAGAGGAGTGGGTCAGAGGGTAATTGACCCTGACCTTGTCGCGTTAGTGCAATATCGGCACTCTGCCAGGGTGTCACAATTATGCAGCAACAGCGGTGTAAGGATTAACTTGTTGTTTTTTTTGCACCAGTAACCATTCCAGTGTGATATTGCGGGTAGTTTCCTGTCCTTTAAAGTGTGTGTTAACGTAACATGGCCCCTGTCCAGTCCTCAACATGTTGTGTGTGGGAAAAAGGACCAGTGAGGGTGTAGTGTAGTAGCTGTGGAGTGCAGCCTTCAATGGACGGGTGGTTGTTGTCTTGTTGCAGGAATCGGGGGCCTCTGTGCTGACAGACGACGTCAGCCTGCAAGTGTTCATGGAACATCTGAAGAAACTGGCCGTGTCCTCCTCCTCTTGATGGCAGGAGGACGACAGCACTGCTGACACTGTCACACTACTCTGACATTTCACACGCAGGCCTGATAGTGCAAGACTCCAAAGACTTTTTTTCTTCAGCAGTTTATACAGATGTGATAGGTCTGTTGATTAAACAGAGAATTACGATAACAGTGGTTTCACATGAGAATTGATTACAAGTCGCTTTGGCGTGTATAGACGTTGGATCAAATCCTTTAAAGAAAATGTGATTTTAAATTTGAAGTGAAACAGGGTGTGTGCAAGAAGGGAAGGGAAGGGGTATTGCTTGGCCATAAATCGAGGGAATGTTCACTTGGAAATGTTGCAGACAGGCCCAGAAGAAATAGTTAAGAAACTTGACGGCATGTGAAAACAGTCACGAACAGTGTTCTTACTCGTCAACATGATGTACACAAAACACAAACATGAACAACTCGCTGTTGCTTCTCTCATGGACTTTGCACAGAAGTAGCACAGGGGGGAAATTTAAAAACAAAATATGTGAAGAATTGATTGGCATACTGTAAATATGTTAACGCTACTATGAAATGGCCATTAGCTGACAAGTCAGTTAATGATGTCTGTATTTTCAAAAGTATAGAGAGAACCCTACACATGGCTGCATTGTTGGGGTTTTCTGTAGGCAAGACTTGTGTTGGTGTTAGCATTCACTTTCGATGATGATGGTTCTGTCCAACGCTGTGATGAAGCAGAAACCTCAGGATGTGTGCACGACACCCAGGTCAGTGCTGAGGAAGCCAGCTGTGTCACATTGATTGATCGATACAGAAACGACTACAGCTGTCAGTCTCCTCTTTTTTTCTGGGTTTGGGGTTGGTCTTTGTTTTTTTTAAGTATTTTGGATTCCGTTTTTGCAGGAAAGTACAACAGTTTGCTAACTTATATAACAACCTGTTTCATGAATTTTTTTCACAGGCGGTAGAATTAACACGCAGTTCAGTAGTCTTACAGGAGCAAGTTCAAATCACTTACGATGTTACCTAATACTGAGCGTTCATCGCATAAACAGAAGAAAGTTCCAGGTTTCACTGGCCGTTTCTACCCCAGGACAAAAATGGTTACAGATGGGCTGAAGGGAGCAAGCAGCTGTGAGCGCTGCAAATGAAGTTTCAGTAGGGAGGTGAATATGGAGAGTCCTCACCTCCAGGCATCTGCTTGTCAGTATAAATATAAACAAAGCAAAATACTTATGAATATTCTTTTAAAAATGTGAGAGCTACTGTGGGTTTTTTAATATGGGCTGAATTCTGGGTTAGTGTTGGCTTCAGATTTGCAATTTTGAGGTTCATCCATCAAACAGATTCAGCTCAGTGTTCTGCATTTATTAATCCTGTTTGGATTTTTAAAGGAAAAGAAAAGGCTAGTCCTTGCAGTGCATGGTAGAGAAGTAAAGCACAAGGCAAGATGGAGTGGTCAGAAGTGCTGCCGTCATGTTCCGTTCAGTGCTCCGTCTTCAGACTGAGACTGACTGCAAGTACAAATCAATCTGTGTCATAGGCATGCTCTGTCCACATCTTTCTCTCTCCTCCTCTTTGTCTCTCAGTATGTGTGCCTTGTCTATCTGCTCATAGTTCTGATAATTATTAGAAGTAGTGTATTGTTTACCAAGTGGATGTATTCTCCCTTCAATGTTGATCGATGTTTTTTCAAGTCAGGCATGCTTCAGTAGTGTTAGTTTTAGCTTTTTGATTTTTTTAATCAACCAGCATCAGTATGAAAGTGGAAACTTCATTGTGGCTTCATGTTGTCAGTTCCTAAGGGCTTCACTGCCAAGCCAGTGGTTTTTGTTATTATTCCCATTACTATTGACACTCTTTGTGGATTGTATTCATTGGTGTACAGCATGACAGCTAGATGTGGTAACTGTTTGTCAGCTGTTGTTGATGGACACTATACATAACAGTCCTTCCACTGATTTTTCACACACACACACACAGTATGTTGTGTATGTTGAGATCTGCATGGAAGACCCCCTCAAGGTGGGAGGGCTTTTTTCTGTCATTTAATTGTAATTTATATGGATGGACCTCTCTCTCTCTCACTCTCTTTCTGCAGTCAGGCTGTTACTACTACATTGTTGTGTTGATGCAAGTGACCGTTTCCCCAAACAAGACGTGTTCTGTAGTGAACCACATAGAAACTCTCATCATGGGAAGAAATTCACTTGCAATTTTTTTTTTTTAATTTGGTGGTGCATGTTTTTCTGTCTTGGGATGGGAGGCCAGGGAGATGGAAGGGGAGGCAATGAATGGGAAGATGTGTCTGGAATGGAAAGAATTTTTCCCCAAAAAATAAAATATTAAAAAAATTCACAATCTTGACTGATGAATCCTGTGATCATGGTGTGTCATGTACTGTTAAGAGGAAATGGCTGGCCCACAAATGGAACAATGAGATGGGGGAGGGAGGTAGTATCCAATACAATCCTGTTGTTTATAGCCCTGCCAACCACAGAGGCCATATCAGGGCTGTCACTCACACTTAACAACAAAGTTGTGCTCTACTTATGCAACTCTTCCCCTGTAGACCCCAGCAGACAGCAACAGAATGATGAACATATCCAAAATTTCATTGGCAGTTGATTTTATTCACAAAGTCAGCAACATTTTTCTCTTGGATATACATTTCTCAACACTATATGATATGACACCCAAAAAAAAGTAAACACAGAAAAAAACCAATTGTAGGTTGACAACAGCTAAACCAATAAATAGTATTCTCATCACAGCTGGTCAGAAAAAAAGGGTACAACAGTTCAGGAGTTATAACTGTGGCTCTGATCCCTCTTCAGTGTCAACAGTCATGGTGTTGAGCTGCTTACATGCTGAAACCTCTGAGAAAGATGAGAATCAAATGACACTGACAATTCAGCTTCTTACAACTTCAATGTCAGGAGTTTTTCTTTGATTAATATTATATTAGAGTCCCAGCAGGGTTATCCAATTCAGGAACTGTCAACTAACCATACAGCTGTGGAAAAAATTCAACCTTCCAGTTCTAATCAACAGTTTGTTGTTTTCACAGAAAACTGCACCATCTCATTTCATTGCAAGATTTATTTGTTTGCTTTTCCCCCCAACTTCTCTCCATGTCTGTAAATGAACTATGGCTGCCTGCCACACACACTGTGAGCTCGCAGGACAGATGAAGCTTTGAGATTTTGCTGGGTCACAGAGTGCAGGTGGTGGTGTCATCATCAACGACATACACCACCACATGGTAGAATCTCAACAACAAACAAAACGGTGGTTTTTTGGATTGTGATAGAATCTGAACAAACACCATTCTGGGTTTTGGATTGTGATAGAACCTCCACAACAAAAACCATGGTGGTTTTTAGACTGGTATAATCTCATCTATAGACAAACACCACCCTGAATTTTGGATTATGACAATCTCAACAAAACCACCCTGGTTTTTTGACGGCAATAAAATCTCATCAACAAACACTACACTGATCTTTGGATTGTGATAGAATCTCAACTACTACCACCACCATGGTTTTTGGATTGTGATAGAATCTCCACAATAAACACCAGAGAGTAGTGTGGATTGTGATAGAATCATGCTGCTCAGAAATGTTCCATGCAGACCTATGACAGCACTGCGTGCCACTCACCTCTAATCTAAAGAGAAAAAAAATCCTCGCATGATGATGATGATGGCTGTTTTTGTCATGGGGCATTTTGAGACTTGTGCACAGAGGCTGAAGGCAGCTGCCATCATAGGGCTCTGGAAGAAGAGTTCCAGTCAATGAGCCTGGTTCTGACAGGAGCAAACTCTTATGTCAACTACACAACTGGGAAAAAGAAAGCCTGATTCTCCTTCTTTGTTGAACACTCAGACAGCAACTACTGTTATATGAGCAAAAATGCATTGCACTGCCGTTAAGCACCTGACAAGCCAGACCAAGCACATCCGACTTTTAAGTATCTAGGCTTCACCCCCCCAAAAAAAATCCCCTTGGATCCACACCTTGTCCACTCTCACTAATGACGGTACCGACTCTAACAAAGTATTTGGTGGTAGAAATGACACAGCCCCCTTCACTGTGGGGACCGGACAGAGGACGTCTATATAGTAAGCAACACCACAGACGGAACACACCTTGGAGGTATCGGGAGCCCTCTTCAGCCAGAAAACAACATCAGTTCATAAAGACATTGGACTTGAAAACAGACATGAACAGTAGTAAGCGTAGAAAAACATACAGATCTGCACATGTTTTAGCAACAAGATTCATGCACTTACAGACAGAATCATCACAGGACAATTTCTTCAATATACAAATAAACATGTGATTCGCATAATTTGCACTCCAAATTAACAGTATAACTGGCATAACTTGCATTGAAATACAATATCTTGACATACATGTATCCATAACAATGACAATCGCTAATCGGAAGAAAATAACAATACTATCAAACTGCACATGTGACACACTACATGCAAAATAATTCCACAAGCTCACAAAATCTAACGTCAATCTTGTGTTGAAAGTGGAAGAGGAAAGTGAAGACTCTGCAAAGGCCAAGACATGTCCAGAACAGCAAAACCATTGATGAAAAACAACAGAAGTACTCCATGTTCACCGAAAAAGCCTTCAGTGTGCCTGACTTGCCTGTGGTTTCACAAACAGCACAAAATATGTCTGAAAGGCTGCAGTGGTTTTCTCATGCATGTTCTAAAACAGCCAAATTTCTTCGCATGTGGAAACCAAGCCACAACTGTGAGTGACACACACTCCACATTACCGTCCAACTCATCAATAGCTGTGTCTGTTTCACTTTGGGATATGTATCATCACTACGCTGTGTTTGAGGTCTTCAGGCTTCAGACAACTGACCAGAAGGGCAGGGCCCCATGACTCCTTCAGGAGGTGGAGGAGAGGTCAGTGATGTGTGTGTTGTGACAGAAGCCTGGCACTGTTCTCTGCTTCTTCCCAGAGAACAACACTGGCCACATGGGATTGCTTTGCTTCATGTCCTAAACCATGAACACCATCTCTTCCCTAGTCAACCTTTACTTAATGCCCCAGACACTGCATCAGCCAATCAACTGACATCTCTTCCCTAGTCAACCTTTACTTAATGCCCCAGACACTGCATCAGCCTATAAACTGACATCTCCTCCCTAGTCCACCTTTACTTAATTAAAGCCCTATGCACTGACATCTACCCTAGTCCACTTTTACTTAATTAAAGCCCTATGCACTGACATCTACCCTAGTCCACCTTTACTTAATTAAAGCCCTATGCACTGACATCTACCCTAGTCCACTTTTACTTAATTAAAGCCCTATGCACTGACATCTACCCTAGTCCACTTTTACTTACTTCATTAACTCACTCGGGACGGCCAATTCTCTCCCTTGCTTTTCCCCACAGACGGCCCATTTGTAATGGTTAGTAAAAAAAATCATAAAAAATACAAAACACATAGTAAGAAAATGAAATTTTCTGAACTTATGTATAACATACTGGGTTAGTACATACATATAAATTGAAGCTCTCACTGTAGTAAAACGAAGGCTCACGAAGCTATGTTTAGCTGCACGAGTCATAGTATCATGCGGCCGCCACATGAAAAATTTGCAAAAAGCAAATCCGCTATAGCGGCTAGTCATCCGAAACCGTGGCTTTACACCGATCCGCTATAGCGGACAGCCGTCCTCTGAGAGTTAAAGCCCTATGCACTGACATCTTCCCTAGTCCACTTTTACTTCATTAAAGCCCTGTGCACTGACAACCACATCATTTTTTCCCTTGTGAATCAACCAGCTGCTGCTAACTGAGATTTCAGAAGAAGGTGACATCAATGGTACAAAAAAAGTGGAATAAAAAAATAATAAATAAAACCATCAAACAGTAAAACCCTTGGAACAAAAAGTGTTCATTTCATGACCACCCAACAAGCTGCTGCCCTGTCTGTGTGTGTGCGGTGACCTGATTCCAGTTCTGAATCTCTCTGTCTCTCTCAGCTGTGCAGTTAACAGCAATGTCCCATGCCAGTCATCCATAAAACACAGAACTGCTCTGTGATAAAACATTTATCAACAATCCAACTACCCATACATTACTGCTCCACCATAAAACATGAACCAACAATCTTACTTAACAGCCTTTCCTGTCCACACATATGCCAGAAAAAGTGAGTAATAACAAATATAAATTGATGAACTTAACAAGTGTGCATGGTGAAAATCCACAGACTGTATGTTGTGAGCCACCATCACTGACAACACCTTAATCTTTCTCCATGCTATCTCCCACATAAAGGCACCTTTCTATATCCTCGTTGTGTGTGTGGTGTGTGTGTGTGTGTGTGTAGATGTGAGGTTTTTTGCCCATATCTTAACAGCTTCCTGCAATCTTATAATAATAAATTTGACAAAACTTCAGTAAAATGTCTGATTATTACATTACAATCATTGCATTTTCTACTGTCAACCTACTAATATGCTCCATACAAGTCTCAAGCTGGCTACTACCCATACCAAGATTGTCATATATTGAAGCTACGTAATGTTTCAATATAATGCAAAGAAACTCTGCAGCCAAGAGAAATTACTGGACAGATGCAAGAAAACTATGGATGGCGTAACGAATGAGAAGACCGAAGAAAGAGACGCGGTAAAAACCAAATAAAACACCACACAGACACCCTTCTTTCTAATTCCACCAACAAAATGGATTTGTCCACAATCATCTATAGTCTTTACCCACAATCAAAATCACAATTATTTCTGTACAAAGGCCATGCATAATTTGTCATGTTGAATGCACACCTGGTCGACCTGCGTAGACCCAGTGGTTGGTGGGAAGCGCTGGGGATCTGGGGATCCGAACTGTGGGTCAGTGGAGGAAACGGATGCTCATCTTCGACTCCACGTCCACCTTCTCCATTGCCTGTGCACAAGAATCCAACACATGAGGATGGGGCAGAAATTCAGGCATATTTTTTACAAAGGTATACTGGTATATTACCATCCCCCAACTCTTGACACACTTTAAATGAACACACACAGTTACCTACCCCGACACACACGCATCGAATCTTTTTCTTCTTCTTCATCAAACACTCAGACAGTAACTATCATCTGTCATATGAGTGAAAATGTGCTGCACTGCTATAAAGTGCCTGACAAGTCAGGCCCAGCGCATCCAACTTTGGCATGGGCGAGAGAATTGTTATCTATTATGTCTTTCTGGAAAATGGGCAGGACAATGGACCAAGAAAGCAGATAATAGACAAGGAGGTGACGGGAAGAAAAGGAACAAGGCAGAAACAAAGACAGGGGTAGAAAAGAGGAAATTCCTAGCACAGAATTTCCAGAAGGTGGGAATACAATTTACACTAACAGGCCCCCGGCATCCCCAAAGGGGAACTCTTCAAATGAACACTGCAGTGCAGATCTTTCTTACCCTGACACACTCTTCAAATGAACACTGCAGTGCAGATCTTTCTTACCCTGACACACCCTTCAAATGAACACTGCAGTGCAGATCTTACTTACCCTGACAAACTCTTCAAATGAACACTGCAGTGCAGATCTTACTTACCCTGACACACCCTTCAAATGAACACTGCAGTGCAGATCTTACTTACCCTGACAAACTCTTCAAATGAACACTGCAGTGCAGATCTTACTTACCCTGACAAACTCTTCAAATGAACCCTGCAGTGCAGATCTTACTTACCCTGACACACCCTTCAAATGAACACTGCAGTGCAGATCTTACTTACCCTGACACACTCTTCAAATGAACACTGCAGTGCAGATCTTTCTTACCCTGACAAACTCTTCAAATGAACACTGCAGTGCAGATCTTACCCTGACACACCCTTCAAATGAACACTGCAGTGCAGATCTTACTTACCCTGACACACCCTTCAAATGAACACAGCAGTGCAGATCTTACTTACCCTGACACACTCTTCAAATGAACACTGCAGTGCAGATCTTACTTACCCTGACACACCCTTCAAATGAACCCTGCAGTGCAGATCTTACTTACCCTGACAAACTCTTCAAAGGAAATGTGATCGTCCTTGTCCAAGTCCACTTCATGGATGGTTCTGTCTGCGATGCTGCCCAGCTGAAAAAGACAGGACCAGCTGTCAGAACACGGTCACCTTCAAAGGTCATCACATGAATACAAGTTCTCAAACAAGTGGCTTTTGTGAAACAAGTCCACATTTCTTTTTTGTTCCTCAGCTAGAGCTCCTAGGTTCACCAATGGTGAGATGTTGTGTATGTGACCGTTTAATTTTTGCCCACCATGAAGGTAGCCACATTCCAACTTTGGTGTGTATGCTGAATATGTGTTTCTGTAACCTACCAAATGCTGACATGAATTAAAGGGTCTTTAACATGCATACTTGATCTTTTACACGTGTATACACATGAAGGGAATTAAAGAACTGGCAGATCTGCACTTAAAAGTCAACCTGGGATATTGTAAATATTCCCACCCTAATTCACCAGACGTCGCTGATATTCGAACCCCTGACTTCATGGACCCATGGGATTGAAGTTGAGCAGTCTTGACCACTTGGCTATGGAATATCTCAAGTCCACATGTAAAGACTTTCATAAACATGTATGACTTCTATTTTTTTTAGATAAAAAAGTGAAAGTTGTTGTTGTGCATTCCCCAGCTCTACACCCTAGAGGTCACCCAGAACATGCACTCTGACTCACTCATCCCACCTGGGAATCACTGTGAGATAGGAAGTACACTGGATGAGGAGTTTGCATGTACGACACTTTTCAAGTACCTCGCCATATAGGCAGCCATACTCCGACTTCAGAGGATTTTGTCTCCTTTAACAAAGAAGAGGCAGGTTGTTATGTAAAGAGCTTGTCATGGCTGACAGCAATCTCAACACATTTTTTAACCCTTTGCTGGGCATAGCGTCCCAAAACGTCCGAACCTATCCTTGGGCACAACGGCCAAAAACGGCCGATGTCGTGACCGTCACTTCAGTGCGTTCATACATTCGAAATTCCCGCCAATCTTGCTTCAAATCTCGTCAAAATAGAAGCAACGAGACTGCCCAAGTGACTTCCGCATGTACATTGCAAATGGCGGTGGTTGGAATGTGTTTGTGGCAAGTTTTGGAGGAAAAAAATCGCAATTTTTCCCAAGATGGACGCTATCTTCGAATCCGACATGTACGATCGTTTTTATGGCTTTCATGCCGAAAATATGACGCTGTGAGATGTGTATCCAGGCTCAAATATCGATGTAAGCGATCTGAGTAGTGTGTACGCTTCTGACTTTGTTGATTGAAGCGAGAAAGACCGGCTTTGACAACAACGAAGTTCGAGACGTAAATCGATCGTCAAATCTAACTCGGCCGATGCGCGTTTTGAATTCTGCTCATAGAATTGGGGAAATTATCGCGGATTTCGAGTTTGGCAATGGTTCACAACTTGATATATTTTGTGAATTGATTGCTATTTGGGACTTTTGTTATGGTAGCGGCTGGAACTGTAAAGTTAACATGCATCGCGATCGTCGGCGATCGTTGGCAAACAAAATGGCGACCGTCGGAATGTTTCATGTTTTCGTGCATCATTCATAAAAAAAACTAAAAACACAACAGTAGGTTGAAAACTTTCTTCTGTAATTGTTTCTGAATGTTTTACTTTTTATTTTATCAAAATCCATGCATGCATTCCAAAGCTATTGCAACACTAACTGTGACACATACAAACCGATCAATGACCTTGTGTGTTTATGCATTATAATTCTTTTTTAAAAAAATAACAACAACACACAATAGCAAATAGCAGTTTCTTTATTCATTTCTGCATTTTGCTGTTTTTATTTCATTACAATCCATTAAGCCATTGTGGAGTTATTGCATGTTAAATACACCCACCCACTCAGAGGCCATCCACCTCCATTTTGCTTGCCCAGCAGGAAGTGAACAAATGATTTTGCTGTGCCCAGCAAAGGGTTAACATAACAGCATGTTAGTGTATGCCTTGGCAATTAACTGACATCAATAACCGACACAGATTTTAACATAACAGCATGTTAGTGTATGCCTTGGCAATTAACTGACATCGATAACCGACACAGATTTTGGCCGGGGCAAAAAAAAACAAAAAAAGAGTAATTTAAACACTAGAATAAACCTTCCTTCTCCCTGACTGTCATTTCCTTCCAGAAGCCCCCACCTGTTCTTCAGAGATGTTGGCTCCGACCATCATGTGCAGCACCGCCAGCAGCTCGTCTCTGGAGATCTTGTCGTCTCCGTCCAGGTCGTACATCTTGAAGGCAACTGTGGTCAACAAAACAATATACATCTTTACACACACATCTTCAAGGCAACTGTGGTCAACAAAACAATATACATCTTTACACACACATCTTCAAGGCAACTGACATCAGCAAAATCATATTTCTTTAACGTCTTGTTTCCATCCACATCATACTCTTGAAGTTTACTGTAGTCAACAAAATAAGCTGTCTTCAAATCTTGGCATGCTTTGAACAATACACTTGGTGATATAAATATCTGGAGATCGCATATCAAGATGATATTTTTCCCCATCCACATAGGAGGGGGTCAGGGTGCAAGTCTGTCAGATGAGATAGTGAATCAAGATCCCACATGCAGCAACACAAATTTAGTCTAAGTAAAAAAAAAAGCAAGGCAAGAAAAACATGACATATATCCAAGCAAAATTCTGCAGAAAAAGTCACCCTCACGGAAACAGCACATCCGATAATGAGGTTTTTATTTATTTTTATTTTATTCTTTTATATCGAGGATAATGGAATAACCACTTATGTGCTTTTACACCCCGTGTGTATGCGGTTTTGTAAATTCGTCATCTGTTCCCACCGGCACACAATGGCCTACTTTTACAAAAAGCGGAACAGGATTTAACATGTGCACAAGATGTTCTGCTTGTGTTTGCACACGGGGCCTCGGTTTATAGTCTCATCCAAAGGTGAGCATGTGTGTATGCATGTGGCAAAATCATGGAACCAATGACTTCAAGTTAAGAACAACAACAGAGAAAAAGATGTCAGGACGATAACAAAAACAGGTATCACTGATAAAACTAAAGCTAACATTAGATATATGGCAGCCTAAGCCACGACCTTCAGGAAAGAATATTTTTTCAACCACCTTCCTATCTTTCTCTCCAACCACCCCGCGCCTTTTTCTTACACATACACTTAGTCCTTCAACAATAGCCACACAATGATAATCATCACACACTGCACTCGCTCCACTTCCAAAGAAAGCAGAACTCACACTTCAGCTTTTCGTGCCGGTCATTCATCACATTTTTCTCAACACTTTGTTTCACAGGACGGAAGCGGGCCAGAATCCTCATGAACTGTCTGAAGTTGACCGTGTCGTTGTTGCTGCACACACAACACATACACACATACACACACACAACACATACATACACATATTGCTTAAAAAGACAAAAGCTGTCTGTGAGTCTTTGATAGAAACCATTGATTATGGGTTTACACTTTAATACAAGTTACAACTTCCAAGATCTAAAATTCAAATTTTCTGTATTAATTGCTATTTAGAATTTGTTCTGACATTCTCTGTCACATAAGCATGACTGAAAACTTGGAACTGATACTATGAAATGAATCTACAATTTCATGCACCATCATGACATAACGAAAACAAAAAATCCCAAAACTTTCCATGACATTTTTGTAACTTAAAAGTAATCAACTAGTACTACTGACACTTCAAACCATTCTGGCATCTCTCAGTCTTCTACTGCAACTATTTTTCTTTTACTTTTTTCAGTGACCGTTTGCTATGACTTTTTGTTTGTTTGTTTGTTTTCTTTCCTTGGCTGGAGCTCCAAAGTTCACCAATGGCGAGATTTTGCAGATGCAACTGTTTTTGCCCAACATGAAGGTGACTGTATTCTGGCATCAGCGAAGCTGTGACTTTTAATAACTCATTTATTTATAATCATTAAAGGTCAAATATATCATCAGGGAGGGTCCTGGGCAAAACTTTTTCTTCTTTTCATTTAATTTTCCTTACATAAAATAAACATAATGTTTTCACGTTCTCTTCAAGTTCCCTTTCCCATCAATTTCCCACCAAAATGCTTGCCACATATTTCAAATAACTTTTCTTCTTTTTTTTTTGAGAACTGTGAATTTAAAAATCTTCAATTTAAACAAATTACAAGCTAAAGAATACATTCAACTAGAATTTAATTAGAATTAAGAAAATCCTAAAATATGACAGAAAATTAATTCACCTTTCGCTAAAAAAGGAATGTACAATTCTGTCACCAAGCGGGTTGATGGCAAGCTCTGGTATTCTCAGAAAGTCTTCTCGTCTGAAAAAACAACAACACTGATAATGAAAAATACAATGTACACAAAGACTTCATATCAACATACCATAATGCTTCTCTATAGTAGGAAGATGTAACAGTTATGATAATGTAGCACAAACAATGTTGACTACAACTAACTTTTTCATTTATAAAAACTCAAAATCAAATGGAAAGAAGCAATGGAGATAATTAAACCCAAAAAAAGCAATGGAGATAATATGTATCAATAATGATATCACACACACACACACACAGTACACACACACACACACACACACACACACACACACACACACAACAACACACACACACTGACACAAGCATACAACATACATTTTTAAAACATATACTTAAGAGTGTGTGTGTGTGTGTGTGTGTGTGTGTGTGCTGGTGTGTGTGTGTGTGTGTGTGTGTGTATGCGTATGTGTGTGTGTGTTTGTATGTGTGCATGAGCGTGCGCATACACACATACATATGAATGCACATGCATACACGCACATACACAAACATGGCATGTAATGATGTATACACACTTAAGTGAATTTTAAGTCATGTGGAAGTAAACTTCAACAAAGTTCTTTTTTTGTCTAATATCACTTCAACTGTTTGAGTGAAGAAATATTAAAAGAAAGTGAGAAAGTTACAAAGAAATAAAGACCACACACACATACACATGCTTTAAAAATACTTGCACGACACACAGGTCCACATAACGCAAACATATCCATGAACACACACACACACACACACACACACACACACACACACACACACAAATACACACACACACACACACACACACACATGTACATCAAAATTATGATTGATAGTGACTATATCATTGATGTGTATTACTGCACTGTCAAACATACCTGAGAAATCCATTGTTGGATTTATCCAGGCTGGTAAACCTGCTGAACAGCCTGACAATCTGATTTTTCGAAACTGAAACACAGCATCCAGCAAGTTAAAGCAATGAATTAATAAACAACTGAATAAGTCAACGTATAAGAGAGGGAGAAGGAGAGAGAAAAAGATAGAGAAAGTGTGTGTGTCACTGTGTGTGGTGTGTGTGTGTGTGTGTGAGTGAGAGAGAGAGAGAGATGTGGAGGTGTGGTGTGTGTGTGGTGTGTGTGTGTTGTGTGTGTTGTGCACGTGCGCGCACGTGTGTGTTTGTGTGTGTTTTATTTATTCTTTTATATTGAGGATTAATAATGGAATAAGCACTCATGTGCTTTTTTACATCCAGTCGATCAATCCCTGTGTGTATGCAGTTTTGAAAATTTTGTCATCTGTTCCCACTGGCACACAATGGCCTACTCTTTTGAAAAGTGGAACAGGCTTTAACATGTGCGCAAGATGTTCTGTGGCATGCATGCATGCTTGCTTGTGTGAGAGCATGTGTGCGTGCATATGTGTCATAGTATGTACATGTATGTGTATACTCATATGCATGCCTGCATGTATGTGTGAGGGAGAATGTGTGTGTGTCTGTGTGTGTGTATACCTGTGTGTTTTTGTTTAATATGTGTGTGTCTGAGAAAAGCAGTAAGTGAATAACACAGTCATCTTTACTTGTTCAGGACTTTTCATTATTTTTTTTTTCAATTAGTGCCCAGGATAAAAGTTTTGAAAGATTTTTTAAAACTAATCCACCCTCCCACCCACCCCACCACCCTCCCACCCCACCCCAACCCCCAAAAAGCAAAACGCACATAAGGAGGGGGAGGGGGGAAGCAAGACAAATGGGGAACTGTCACATTACTAATAATACCATCACCATGGCAAAGGAACACGAGTGCTTCATACTTTTACTAGTGAACTCCCTGAACTTGAGTCAAAGCAGTAAAAACAAAAGAGCTATCACAATCCCTACTGTGAATCTTTTTTCATACCCGATGAGAGGTCATAAGTTGAGCGCTTTGATTTCTTTTCACAAGATATATAATAAAAATGGTAAAGGAGTCCCATAACCTATAAGGTCGTAGGGGAGCGAGGCGTCAGAGACCTCACTTCTCTAGGGCCAGCATATTGAGGGCGGCGCCCATTTCCTCTCCCTCGCTGCTTTACCTTCCCTGACCCTAAAGAGGGCAGGTACCCATTTACAGCTGGGTGAACTGGGGGAAACTGTACTGAAGCCAAGGTGCACAAACGGTCACCCATCCAACTGGTAACCACGCTCGACGCTGCTTAACTTGGCTGGGGGAAAGCGAGTGCTCCGACCACTGAGCTAATAGCACAATATAAATTCCATGTATCACCGTATTATTATTTTCAAAGGGAGGGGGGGGGGAGTCTGATAATAAAACAGTTTATGACTGATATATAATAAATTTAATATATTTAATTATATTTAAGGTTTAGCTCTATTCAGACTATGCTAATATGAGTAATTAATATCACTGATAAGAAAATAATCACTACCATAAGTTAGTAATATTAATGACTGTTTCTGATGTGTTAATAACTGCTTGTAAACATTATTAATTTATCAATCATTCTTTTTTTCAATATATTAGTAGAACACTGTGCCCTTCTAAACTTGTTCGGCTATAATTGCCATGGGCATGGCAATTATAGCATTCACTGCAACAATTATGCCTTTTTACTAATTTCGTTATTGAGTACACTGCACTTATAGTAAGTCCACATTTGCTCCCAAGTACGCATCAGGCCTAACTTACATTTTAAAAAAGTACCAATTCCAAAAGCTGATCTCATGTTAGGTAGTTTGACCACAAAGTTTCAACAATTCAATAACTGATTCAGTTCATTAATATGAGCTTGAGAAGATGATACATCAACAGGATCTGGTAGCATGACTTTATACTCCTGTTTCCTTTAGTCTATCAGTCAGCAGTCAACACTAAACAGGACGCTGTGCCTAAGCACTATGTACACGATGATAATAATTATGATCATACAGTGATACAATGACCCAATCATAAGTGATAGAAAAAAATGGGCCAGAGATTGCCGATTTAAAAAAAGCACTCTCTCAAAAAAACAAATTCCTCTGTAATTGAATCTGCTCAATGCATGTTTTTTTCGCGCAATTCTTTCAAAAATACTTACATCCAGTTTCTCTTCGGATCTCTTCTATCTCCTCAGCTTGCAGCGATGAACATTTGGTCCCCATCTTGTCTGCTGTCTGACCTTTAACCTAGGGCCTACTTCCTTTATACTCTCTACACTAAATAGTCTCATGTGCTATGCTTTTGTTTTTAACCAATAAACAGAGATTAGTGTGTTTAATTTTTTTCTAAATATTCTTTTGATCATATTTGCTATTAAAATTATGATTTTGTCAGATTTAGTAATTTGCTTTTAATTATAGATTAATTAAAGGGAATGCACCCTTGAGAAAATTAAAACATGGTCTGCTTCTGAAATATTATGTGATCCCCAAAACTTTTGGGAAATCTTACAGTAAATCCAGGACTCTATCATGTCAAGCAGGAAGTTCACCTGAATCATTTTTACTGGATTCATAGGTTGGTTCGTCTTATTTTATTTTGTGTATCTGCATGCTCTTAAAAGACCAGACTGAAAGTGAAATGACGGTGACCTCCACTAAGTAACTGACACATTCTGAAATATTCTTCAGTAAATGAATATTGATGACCGAGGGAAAATGTTGTATTCTTCCTATGTAACATGCAGGATCATTAACTTCTTCTTCCTCTCCTTCTCCACCTATATGCCCAGAATGGAAAGGGTTAGATTTTTTTCTCTTTACCTTAACCTCCAGATCCCCCCCCCCCCCTCCCTCCCTCTCTCTCTCTCTCTCTCTCTCTCTCTCTGTGCAGTTGTGTGTTTATCAATTTTGATATCATATGCAAAGATGTGTAAGTTCACTGCCTTTATGTGATATCAATTATCATCATGTTTTGTTAAATCTTACAACATACCCTTTTGTTAGTGTTGGAGGGGGGGAGGGGGGTTCCTAGGAGTGACATTGGGTCTGATTCCTTTCCCCTACAAGAACTTTGCATGATACAACTAACTGATGTCCTATCATGTGGTTTTCAGACACACACGTAACATCTTGAGCACTTGTTAAAAATCCATCCATCTTTCCAAGCAGAGCAGGCCACCTATGGCCAATGGTATGGATGACACAAACATTCCCAGCAACCAGTCTGCACACCAGTAAGGCAAAAGATTAAGAAGACTGTTGAGCACTGGGGTAGTAAAAAAAATCCACCCAAAAAGGGACCAAAAATGCTGTTACAGTTAGCATGACAAATACCCAATTCGAATGGTGAGATTTTTGCCAATGCAACTCTTTTTCCCCTCACTCTTTTTTTAAAATTTATTTATTCTTTTATCTCCAGGATAATGGAATAAGCACTCTTAAATGCAGTTTTGTACATTTTGTCATCCATTCCCACCGGCAGACAATGGCCTACTCTTCCAAAATTCCAAAATTCAGAACGGGTTTTAACATGTGCGCAAGATCAAGATGTTCTGCATGCTTTTGCACTCGGGACCTCGGTATTGAGTCTCATCCAAAGGATTCTTAATCAAGATAGCCACATTCTGACTTCAGGGATACAGTCGGGAATTGAACCTACCAATTTTGCCAAGTATTTTGGGAGGCACCTCCCTGCTCTTTCCAATTTTCAACTGACATGGGTTCTTTTGACACGCACAAGTTGGCAAGTACACAGGTCCTTCTTCTTTCTAAGACTAGCATCTCCTCTGAAAGACTTGACATTCAGTTCAATATTCCTAACAAACTAGGAAGAAAGGACATGGCTGGGGATCAAACCCAGGTCTTCACAGTTTACTTGAACATCTAAACCGTCTGCCACCTTCCTTCTTTTTGTACATTTGAATGCCCAGTAGCTTATCCTTATTGAAGTCTTCAGATGGAAAACAAAATATGTATATTTTATTGATTGAATTTTTTCAAGTATTACACTTACTCAGAAGTGTAATACTGAGAAAATGAAAAAATTCAATCAAAACAATGTTCAAATAACAACAACAAACAGGTCAAATGTGTTTTTGTGTCCCTAGGTTTTGACACACAAGTCAACATACAAAAAAAGAAAGATGGCACAGCAGTTTTTGCGACAACGACCAGGCCATCGTCTGTTGTCCAGGGCATGTTGGTCAGTGTGGCAGAGGACTGAGGCCACACCCGCACAGCATGGACCCTTCAGGGTGCAGGCAGCCGCCATGGGGGTGTGGGAGAAAGACAGGAAGGCGGGCTACAGGAAGCCTATCGATGTACCCACACACAAACTTGTCAAAGATGGTGTGAAGATGATTGGGTCAGAAATGGGTCTGTGGTGTGAAGAGATGAAGGAAAAGTTCATCGCTGACCAGAATTTTTTTGATATTGGACATGGCGACTATGAATACGTGTGGAAGTTCCATGACAGAGAGAGTGTGGCAGACTGGAAGGTGACCACGGATCATGACAACAATGAAGGGTTCAGTAAAGCTCACTTCACATTCACCAAAAACAACACCGGTCTTTTTCATGGGTATCTCTCTCAGAAGCTGCCAAAGGATGGAATCGTCAAACGGACAGGATACTGCAATATACGCTCACCAACAAAATTTGTAAGTCTTAACTTCTCTCTGTGTGCATGTATGTTTGTTCTCTTCTAAAAATCAGTAAGTCTTGCCCTCTTTACATATATATATATGTATTTAATGATTTTTGGTAGTCTAATTAAAGAATCATAAAATGTGATAGGTCTTACTAGTAGTATTCATCTTTTGGTGATTGTGATTCTTTGCAGTACTGGTGATACACAATAGTGTGTCTGAACATTCACAGTTTGATTGTTTTGAAAACAGTTGGGTTTGGGGGTTGTTGTTGGGTTTTTTTATATTGTATGTATTTGTATGTTTGTCTGTCATATCCGACAATGACCTCCAAAACAGCAGAGGAGGCAGCTGCTGTTTTGGAAACTGGGCAGAAATTTGATTATAGTGGAGATGTCTTGCCCTCAGTACATTCCCACTCTCTCTGCCAAATGGGCATAAGGACAGTCAGCGTTGGAGATGCTCTCCAAAGGCCAACCATCCCCCAGGGCTGCAGCACATAGTCATAAGGACTGTGCGAGTCAAGCCTCCTAGTCAGAGAGTCATAGTCAATCACTAAAGACTAAGCTGTAAAGTGGAATTCCATGAGTGGGAAAGCCACTGATCATACAGCCTCTCACCTTGCTGTTGCCCCAAGCGTCAATGGTTTAATCAAGAACTGTGATAAAGCCCAGGATAATGGAATAAGCACTTATGTGCTTTTTTACATCTAGACCTCACGTGTATGTGGTTTTGTAAATTCTGTCATCTGTTCCCACCGGAACACAATGGCCTACTCTTATGAAAAGCGCAACAGGTTTAACGTGTGCGCAAGATGTTCTGCGTGCATTCGCACACGGGGCCTCAGTTTATAGTCTCATCCGAAGGACTTTTGGGGCGAGTGGAGTCTGCACTGATGTTAACTCCAGGGAAAAATATCCTCGAACGGGAATCAAACCTGGGTCGTCAGATTGCCAGCGCAATGTTCTAACCACTAGGCTATCCCGTCCCCCTTGTAACAGGAGAGAGAGCAGAAAATGTAGAAATCGAGAAAGTGTAGACTGGGAATTACTACATATACACCATTCCCAAAGTCAGAATGTGGCTACCTTAATGGTGGGGGGGGGGAACGGTAGTTTATGCAAGAATCTCACTATTGATGAACCTTGGAGCTCTAGCTGAGGAAAAAAAAACCCACAGTCTTGATACATCTTTTTTTTTCTCATTTCTTAACTCAAGCTGCGAGGTTTATCAGTGGTAAATATATATATATATATGCAACCATTTTTGCCGACCATCCAGGCAGTGCGCATTCTAAGTTTGGAAAATCACATTTTGGTGTAGCCATGTAAACCATTTCACACTTTTTTGTGGAGGGGCAGCAGTAGTTGTGCAGGAGTAGTTGTGTGAGTAGATGGTTTACGTGTTCTCCCCCCCCCCCCCTCCCCCCTTGATCCATCTCTTTTTTCCCTATTCATATCGTATGTTTTTTCTTTGTTTTATGTGGTATGCTTTCTGTTTGTTGTGAATAAGGGTGCGTAACATCACCAAGCTTTTCAACACTTTGTTCTCAAGCTGTCCTTCAAGCGGGAAGCTGTACACAACTGGACGCCATTCACACATCTGCTGTTGAAAGTGAGGGGTGATGGCCGCCCGTACATGCTGACCATTTCTTTGGACCGCTTCTTTGACGTCAGCTGGAACGACCAGTACCACTACCCCCTCTTCACACGGGGCGGCCCCTACTGGCAGGTTGCCAAGGTCAGTGTGTAGGGGCACATTCACGTTAAGACGTTTTGTTTAAGAGTTACATTTCCTTAGATATAATGTGGTAGAGTGGCTTCCCTTATTATTGTTGTTCTTCGTAAGACATGTGTTCATTGCTGTTTTTTTCTAATCTGAGTTATTAAAACATCAGAAATCTACACATTCGGTTTCAGTTTGTATGACAGTTTGGTGAGCACTAAAAGTGTAGCCTCAGAGGGTGTTCCTTATGGACAGTTACAGTCATGACCTTTGGTGTCTCAAGATATAATGTGACCTTCCATCTCATAATGAGTCAAATCAAAGTCAGTTTTTTATTGTGAACATGGTATTAATTAATATGCTAAAAATGAAAGAATTTTCTAAAAAAAAATTTAAACCGCCATTTACTTCTTTTTTTTTAAAGTATTTTCAAAAAGATAAACAAATCTATTTTTTAAAACACTATTACAAATTGAAATATTAGACTCCAGGAACTGACACACAAGGACCTCAGTTATTGTCTCATGTAAAGGACTTTCTGGGAAATTAAGTGAGAACCAGAGCAGTGGAAAGGTATGGCTTTGGGTGGGGTTTGAACTGTGAACTCTTGCAGCCCGGGCTGTTTCACCTTCAGGAACTTACCCTTAACCACCCATAGATTATAGCTCCCTGCTTCAAAATTTAAGTGTCATGATATACAGAGTGATACGTCTCCTTTCATGGATATATAGAAAAGTAAGGGGGGAAAATCATGATAGATATTGATGCATCAGTTTTCTGTTTTACATTTCTTTTGACTTGAGTCCATGCTGTGTGTCAGATCAGATAAAGAAAGAAGGGAAGAAATGATGCAGTGCTATACTTTGGTTTTCTTTACATTTTTCATGATACGGCATTGCTGTGTTCCAGATCCCTTTCTCCAAGTTCTTTGTGACAAGCAAAGGGCGGATCCAGGACAAGCAGGAGGCAGTTCCCCTGGAGAAGGTGACTCACCTGGGCATCTCTGTAGGAGACGGCAACGAAGGGCCTTTCCACCTGGAGTTTGACTCCATAGCGGTGATGCTGGATGGGAGTCACAGTGAACTGTTTGCCTACGAGTCCTACGAGGCTGACCCTGCACACGTCAACACGTGACACCACACAGTGCAGGGACCTGTGACAGCAGCTGTTGGGTTGTGTTAGGTGAATGGTGAGGTGAGGTGAGGTGAGGTGAGGGTGCAGAGCCAGAAAGATGAGTGTGTGGTGTTCTGGTTGTATCATGTGTGGTGTTCTGGTTGTATCATGTGTGATGAGTGTGTGGTGTTCTGGTTGTATCATGTGTGATGAGTGTGTGGTGTTCTGGTTGTATCATGTGTGATGAGTGTGTGGTGTTCTGGTTGAATCATATGTGATGAGTGTGTGGTGTTCTGGTTGTATCATGTGTGATGAGTGTGTGGTGTTCTGGTTGTTTGTGTCATATGTGATGAGTGTGTGGTGTTCTGGTTGCATCATGTGTGATGAGTGTGTGGTGTTCTGCTTGTATCATGTGTGGTGTTCTGGTTGTATCATGTGATGAGTGTGTGGTGTTCTGCTTGTATCATATGTGATGAGTGTGTGGTGTTCTGGTTGTATCATATGTGATGAGTGTGTGGTGTTCTGGTTGTATCATGTGTGGTGTTCTGGTTGGTTGTATCATATGTGATGAGTGTGTGGTGTTCTGCTTGTATCATGTGTGGTGTTCTGGTTGTTTGTATCATATGTGATGAGTGTGTGGTGTTTTGGTTGTATCATATGTGATGAGTGTGTGGTGTTCTGGTTTATCATGTGTGATGAGTGTGTGGTGTTGTGGTTGTATCATGTGTGATGAGTGTGTGGTGTTCTGGTTGTATCATATGTGATGAGTGTGTGGTGTTGTGGTTGTATCATATGTGATGAGTGTGTGGTGTTGTGGTTGTATCATATGTGACGAGTGTGTGGTGTTATGGTTGTATCATATGTGATGAGTGTGTGGTGTTTTGGTTGTATCATGTGTGATGAGTGTGTGGTGTTCTGGTTGCATCATGTGATGAGTGTGTGGTGTTCTGGTTGTATCATGTGTGATGAGTGTGTGGTGTTCTGGTTGTATCATATGTGATGAGTGTGTGGTGTTCTGGTTGTAGAATGTGTGGTATTCTGCTTGTATCATATGCGATGAGTGTGTGGTGTTCTGATTGTATCATGTGTGATGATTGTGTGGTGTTCTGGTTGTATCATATGTGATGAGTGTGTGGTGTTCTGGTTGTATCATGTGTGATGAGTGTGTGGTGTTCTGGTTGAATCATATGTGATGAGTGTGTGGTGTTGTGGTTGTATCATATGTGATGAGTGTGTGGTGTTGTGGTTGTATCATGTGATGAGTGTGTGGTGTTTTGGTTGATCATGTGATGATGTGATGAGTGTGTGGTGTTCTGGTTGTATCATGTGATGAGTGTGTGGTGTTGTGGTTGATCGTACATGATGTGTGTGGTGCCAGATAGTCGATTGCACATGATTTACGTGTGACAGGTGAATGACAAACTGTTTGTGTCTTATTTAAAAAATGGAAAGCAAAAGCAATTCTGAAATTTATGAAAAGGATGCTTTGTTGGTGTGTCTGTGTGTGTGTGTGCGTGCGTGCATGCATGCGTGTGTGTGTGTAGATGTGTGGATGTGTGAACAAACACACAGATCTACATTTGGAAGTCTACCAAAAAGAAAAACAAATTGATAGTTTAATACAATGTGTAATCAAAATCTAAATGTAAAATTATACCAACTGGTATATATTTCATTTTGTAGTTTAATTTATAATTTTGTGGAATGTGTAAACAAAATTGAAGTGTTGGGTTATAAAGAAGCTTTTTTCATCTGTTTATATATATTTATATATATATAGATATATATATATAGATATATATAGATATATATTTATATATATATATAACTTTCTGTCTCACCTTCTTTCTTTTTTTTTCTTTCCATACATTGAAAGAGAAGTCTCTGAAGGTTGATGAAGAAAGTGTTTGCTCATGCAGATCATATGAATGAGAAGAAAATGTGTGATCTTTAGCATTTACTTATTAACTACAGCAAAACACACAAACACACACACTCTCTCTCTCTCTCTCTCTCTCTCCTCTCTCTCTCTCTCTCTCTTCCTCCCTCCCTCCCTCCCTCTCTCTCTCCACTCCAGCAGAAAAGGGTTGGTGACTAAGCAATAACAATACAGACATACACCATTTTCACCAGTTTTTTACTTCCTTCATGTCCATGGCAACTGTTTGTGAATATAAAGCCCCCTAATACATGTACAGTGATAAAGATACCATACCATGTCTTATACAAAGTAACAGATCACATCACAGGTTTGACCCCCAAAAAAAATCATTTGCTCTCTCTGAGAATAACAGTGCAATGAACCACATCACTCAGCCAACAGTTCCTGTCTTCCATGACATCGTCACACTGCAATCACACAGATGTTTGCAATGCAGACATAGATGAGATTCTCCATTAATCACATAGTTATGCTCAAATCAAAGAAGAATTTACAAACAAAACAGAAAAAAATAATGATTTCCTCTTTGAGAGCACCAGCACTCAGAAAAAAGATGATTTCCTCTTCAACAGCAACAAAAAAAAACCAACCCATAAATTAATGTTTAGGATTGTTGAAGATCAGACTGGACGTATTCCCCATGGAGATGCCAATGCCTGTCAGTATAAATAGCATTCTCACCTTCTGGAACCTCTGTGCTAGGAATTTCCTCACGCCAAAGTCAGACGCCCTGGGCCTGACTTGTCAGGTGCTTAACAGCAGCACAGTGCATTTTCGCTTAAATGACAGACAACAGTAGTTGCTGACTGAGAGTTTGACGAAGAAGATGGAAGTAGACTGTGGCCCCTGGTGATGACTGTGGTGACGTACACTCACACCAGGGGCATATAACTGCGGTGATGTACACCGACACCAAGGGCATATAACTGTGGTGATGTACACCGACACCAAGGGCATATAACTGTGCAGATATACACCCACACCAGGGGCATATAACTACAGATAGGTACACCCACACCAGGGGCATACTGCATTGTGGGTCATTCAGATTGGCTGTGTGTTATCTTCAACTTCTCCTTCACATGTCAGCATGGTGAAGTGATGGTCTTTTGCTCTCAGTTGTGGTTTTCAGACAAGTCCTTGATACTGGTTTTCTCGGACACTCTGCCTGCCCCAGCAGGGCCCTTGCTGTCGGCTGGGCTATAAACAACACGACTCGGTGGAAAGGATACTGATATTTACACAGTCCTTGACCAGAAAATAACAGTTCACGTTCTCAGAAACGGAGTCATGGCAACTGTCAAAGACTAGATCTCTTTATCGTCTGTACACCTGATGTTCGTTTCAGATCATCTTTGCTCGTGATTGCGACTTTCAGGCAAACAACTGTTCACAATCTGTCACCAGATGGAGTCTACATTTCCTGGGGCCACTCCCCACCCCCACCCACCCCCCATTCCCTCAGTGGTGAAGTTCCACGTCCTCCACCCCCCTGCTCATTATGAGCATTCAATGATAGGGGCCATCAGTATCCAGACATGTTCCAAAAAACGTCATCTCAACGTTGCATTTTCCAGAGCTCAATCACAACAGATTGACATCAGATCATCACTTCCTCAATGTACACAGAACACATCCAAAAATATGACACATTAACAAGACCATACAGCATTACAAAATTAGTACAGCGTAAAAACTCTGTGATTCTTTACCTAACTATCTAACATAGTAAGCAAAGGAACAAAAAAAGCAAAACAAAACAAAACAAAATGTAAAAATTCTTTTAAACAAGAAACTAAAACAAGGTAAATAACAACCTGCTTTCAAAACCTTTGTTGTACAACTTGCAAGAGTGTCTGTCATCTGCATAGTGTAGGAAGCTACAGCCCTTGACTTGGTGGAATAACGAAAAAAATCCACTATCGTTGAAAAAGATAAAACAAAATGTTTTTTTAAAACATTAAAGAAAAAAGCACAGGGCATACTTAGACTGGCAAGTCACTGACAGCCATGAAAGAAGAAAAATCAACGATGGTGAAACAACGTACGATATTTGAACTGACACAATAATAGAGGAAATGCAGGTTATATATAAAGCACAACCAATATTCAGATCATTCCATTGGGTGCCCAGGGAGGAAAAAATCTAGGCTTACACACACACACACACACACGTATGTGCACATACACCACAAAATTAAAAAAATGGTTTCTTGAGTTATGGGGGCTGTTTATCCAATAAAGCTGTCAGTGACTGCCTGCCTTATGTCTTGTCTGTCACAACCACACATGAACTTTTCCCTGAATACAAAAAAAACCACAACTGTGACAGGGCAGGAGGGGGGTGTAAGGGGGAGAACAGGGGTAATGAAGAGAGGGGAAGGGGGTATACAAACACTGCACAAGGGATGGGGGGGGGGGGGGAGGAGAGATAAAGTATTAGATAAAAGAATGATAAGATAAAGAGTGTCATTGCTGAAGTGAATGACATTTTATAGACCTGTACAATACATGCCTAGAGAACAGCTGGGGAAAGACAAAGCCCATTGGCCATGAGAGAGAGAGAGAGATGGGCAGTAGCCACACAATGGTACTCCTTGGCCATGTGAGGGAGGGGTAATAGGCAGACCATAATCCTAAAGAGAGAGCTTCAGGAAAGGCAGAGAGAGAGAGAGAGACAATGATAATGACAATGACAAATTCTTTCATTTCGATGATCATGAATAAGCACTCATGTGCTTTTTTACATCCAGTCCCCGCCCTTAGGAATATATATGGTAATAAAAGAAAATAAACCCAATACTAATACACTCACACAGCAAATGGAAAAAAATACACACCAAAAAACTTTAAAATCACCGAAAAAAAGAAAAACAGAAAAAAAAAAGCAACAACAAATAATAACAGAAAGCAAAAAAAGAACAACAACAAAAACCACAGAAACAACAACAAAACAAAAAAAAAAGAAGCCAAGAGCAAAGTAAAAGCAGCAACAACAAGGGGAGATGGGACAACAAAATAATCCCCCCCCCCCCCCCAAAAAAAAAAAAAAAAAACCCAGAGAGAGAGATGTGTAATAGCCAGACCACATTCCTCACAAGTGGGCTTCAGGGATCGCTTCACAAATGGAACACACACACACACACACACACACACACTCACACTCACTTTTGTAGCTGCGAGGAACAGGTAGGGACAGCAGGAAGAACATATGAAAAGACATGGAGTGGGGGATGACAGCAAACACATATAAAGTACAAAATCATGTTCCTTAACATAAACACATACAAGAACCATTCTACACATTCTTCTGTTAAATATTTTCCATTGCCAACACCCACGGTGCCATCACAAAAACACCCTGCATAATATTGCCCTGTGAAAATCAGCAGTGTCGGTTTGAACAACACATTCATCCACAAATCATGAAATTTTTAAAAACCACCAATCTTTATACAACAGACTGTCTTCCCATTTCACAAATGATCATTTTAGTAAAAAGACATCTTGGGGCCAAAGAAAAGGGCAGACTTGCTGCAGGGCAGGGAGGGGGGATTCAAAGCCTGCTAACCATGGCCTGGCTACCATCACAGTTTCCAGCCATCATGATTGTCTGAACATACAGCAAAATGGTCACACAGCACACACCCTTTGCTGTCCTGCACTAAAGGAAAACGCACACAGCAGTGTGACAGGACTGCAGGAGGGAGACCTGGCACCTTGTGAGATGAGGACAAACTGGCCTGGCAGATAGTGATCACACTGACAGAAGCAGTGATGACCCAACTGCAGCACACACACACACACAAAATCGTGTGGTGAGGATGGTGTTCCTTGTTTGTGCTTTGCCCTTTGTTATTGTCATTGAAAGGGGGAAAAGAGATCTTAGACCAGCACTGAGTTCAACATGGCACTCAAAAATGTTAGTTTCTGACAAAAATTGAAATTTTTAAAAAAAGGAGGGGGGATACTGAAAAATCTCAGCTGGTCAGATGTTGGACTCTGTCAGAATTTCCTGGTTCAAATCCTTGTTGAGCCCTCTGGTTGAGAAAAACTTTGTTTCTGGAGTTAACTTTAGCTCTGACTCCACTCCCCTGCAAACTCTTTGACATAAATTAGTTACACACCAGGAACCATGTAAACTGCACACACATCTCATATACTCGTTTAAACTCCTTCCATCTTTCACAGGGTTCAACAACTACAGCATTCATAAACAAAGAATTGAATAATCAGGAATTGAAAAATCAACTTCAATATCCAAACCAATCCACTCATCAGAAAAAAAGAAAAAACATCCGAAAGAATGAAAAAAATATTCCAATACTGGGGATTTATCTTGGGGCCCAAGTTTGGGGACATTTTAGCTGCACACTTGCATAAACCAATGGGGCCACTGGGAACTATAAATCACTGATCAAAATCTATCTCTATGGGCCACTGGGAACTATAAATCACTGATCAAAATCTATCTCTATGGGCCACTGGGAACTATACATCACTGATCAAAATCTATCTCTATGGGCCACTGGGAACTATAAATCACTGATCAAAATCTATCTCTAACTTCAATCATGGTAAGCTTTCATCTGGATATTTCAAACATGCGATCACTGATTCAAGTCATTTGGTAACTGGTCTCTATGGACAAACACAAACACACACACACGTACACACACATATACACACACACACATATTTGTTCACAACAACCAAAAGAAAAAACAATAATCATATAAATATAAGGAATATTATACACATTTGTCACTTTAAAGTACACGCCTTTGAACAAACTTGTATTTATATACATCAACAACAATAACTTTCATACAAGTATAATCATGACACTTGTGCTCCTTCATTATGTAACCCAACGTGTTACACATCCTCACAAGCAATATCACAAAATGTATACACCCTGCAGCAGGGGGCAAGGTACCTGGTGGTCGGACCGTTGCCCTTGTGATCTGATGGCCAGGGTTCAAGCCACAACCAAGCCGCCCATTACAAGGGATTCTTCCCCAGGAGTTAACCTCAGTACTGATTTCACTCCCCAGAAAATCCTTCTGATGAGGCTACAAACCAAGGCCCCGGTATGAGCGATCACAGAACATCTTGTGCACATGTTGAAAACCTGTACCACCTTTTAGAAGAGTAGACCATTTCGTGTTAGTAGGAACAGATGAACATTTTGTTTCTAACATCTGGACAGAGGTGTTGAGACCACCATCCCTGAAGTCAGAATGCGGCTACCTTAATTAATGGTGGGTAAACAGTCACATTTGAAAAATCTCACCATTGAAGAACCTCAAAGCTCTAGCCAAGGAACAAAAAGCAGAACAAAACTTCAGTGCATGCCCACATATCTACAGAACAACCCTCATTACAATCTACAGAACAACTGTCATGACAATCAGTATTTACAAGGTTCAGAATTCCAGAAGATGATCCCATTTGCACTGCAATGAGTACACCTCAGAGGAATCAGGCACTTGGTGGAAGTTCATTCATTCAGAGCATGATGCCAGACCACCCCTTAGTTTAACAGTCAGCACTACCTAGTCTTTCTACCACTCCATACCGCCACCCCCTTCTCTCTCTCTCTCTCTCCTCTCTCTCTCCTGGGTCAATCATGCTAACGTGTTCATTTAAAAAATAAAATAAAATTTCAAAAAAGCGACAGTTTTTTGGATATGTTCATCAGAATCAAATGAGATGTAAACAAAGAGTTTAACAATAAAAACACATCATATGCCACAAACTGACCGTTCCTTCTCTACCATCTGATCTGGGGTCAGTTACCTACAAATGAAATAAAATGACATAAAAATAAACTAGATATGAAAAAGTTGTAATAAGAAAATCACACTCACATCATTGGTTCTGAAAACTTTCTCCAAAACAACAAGCATTACAAATACCTAACATTGCCTCTGAAATGCAACAGTTCAAAAGAAACAAATGCATATTGAATATTAAAAAACAAAATGACCATCTCTCTTCACAATGAGTGGACGAAAAACTCAACGGGGTATTATTTTCATACTGGCTGTGTGAACATGTGATGTAAAGCATTTTCACACATTTCGTTACAATCAAAACTCATAATGAAACATAGAAGCCTTCTCTGCAGTCTTATTCATAACTTTGGTTCTTTTAGGAACAAGTCAGGTTGAAAAAAACAAAATTGACACAACTACCACCAAAAAAAAAAAAAACGTTTCTTTTTTGTGTGTCTCTATAAACACTCTGTGATTCTCAAAAACACTATTTTTGGTAAGATATCAACAATAACAATAACAATCAGATCAAATCTCTTCATGGAATAAACCAGCTCCACACAATTATTGCAACAACATTGCTCACATGATCGCTGATATGTTCAAGCTGCTTACCACCTCTTCATGATTACAAACATAAAAACAAACAAACAAATACGGAAAATACCAACAACAACAAGCAAAACAAAACAACAAGCAAACATTCACGTTTGGGTGGGTGGGGGAGGGTGTCATCAAAAGGCCTCAGAGTATACTGGCAATGTCGTGTCATGTCGTGTCATGTCACCACAGCTGACCGGGGGGGCTGTCAATCAAAGTGGCGCAGCTCCATGTAGTTCTGGCCGTCTGGTCGCTGGAGGTCAAAGACGGAGTAGAACTTGACCATGGGGTCTTTGCACTCCAGCGACAGCTTGTAGCAGCCGATCCCCTTGCTCAGCTGCACCAGCACGTCCAGCAAACTGTCACACAGCATGCAGCACACAACACAGGTCAGCGCTGCGCTCCAGGCATTAACTACAATGGAGGGTTTGAAGGGGTGTGTGTGTGTGTGTACGAGAAGAGAAAGATTGAGGCGAGGGTGGGTGAATAGGTGTGTGCGGGTGACATGAACACTACATGTGGGTTGGGTTTTTGTAAAACATTGTTAAACAACATGCTGTCACAATGCTTACAGTAACAAACTCATACTCAGCAGCACAAAAAAAGGTTAAAAAAAATGTATTTCAAAGAAATACCTGTGCACTCTACTTTTCCTTTCTAAGTTTACTTTGCTTACACTACATGACTTATTCTGTCCGAATTCATCCTCTTGAAAATCCCTGAAGTCAGAATGCAGCTACCTTCATGGTGGCAAAAACAGTCGCATAAGCAAAATCTCACCATTAGTAAACCTCAAAGCTCTAGCCATGGTACAAAAAAAAATCCCCTTGAAAAAATATCCCATGAAAAAATATGCAGTGTCTTCATCTTTCAGGTGAGACTATAAAACAAGGTCCTGTGCGCAAAATCATGCAAAACATCTTGCACACACAAAACTTAAGACTTGTTCCACCTTTCAGAAGAGTAGGCCATTTGTGCTAGTGGGAACTGATGACAACATTTACAAAAGCGCATGCACAAGGGCAATGACTATAAAAAAGCAAATGAGTGCATATTCCAGTATCCTTGATATAAAAGAATAAATAAGATATGTCTCAAAATACTTGTCATCTGTTTTCATATTGTGGCCGATGGTCAGTGCAGAAAGACAGGAAGAAACCAGTGTACTCTGAGCTTAGCTCCAAACATACTGGTCTGACAGACGCTATAGCTGAGTGGTTAAAACCATTTGACTTCAGTCCCATGGGTCCATGAAGTCTTAGGTTCAAATCCCAATGGCATCTGGTGAATTAAGGGTGAGGGGTTTACGATATCCCAGGTCATCTTCTAGTGTAGACTTGCCAGTGCCTTCATTCCCTTCGTGTATATATGTATACATATGCAGAATATCAAATATGCATGCTTAAGATTCTGTACTGCATGTCAGCGTTCAGTGGGTTATGGAAACACGAACATACCCAGCATACATCCCTGAAGTCGGAATGCAGCTACCTTCATGGTGGGCAAAAACATTCACATACGCAAAATCTCACTATGGGGAACCTCGAAACTCTAGCCGAGGGAGGAAAAACCAAAACAGATAAAAGATACACTGGTGTGGGGGTCATGATTTCAGTTCTGTACACAATCACGGCGGAGGACACCCACATTTTTCCCAGCTGTTTTCCCCGGTACACGTCACTGACCACCACGTCCTCCACTCTCCCTCTCTGCAACACACCACCACCACCACCATGTTAGCAACAACACACTACATAACACATAGGAAGAAAGAATATAGAGCAATTTTTTTTTTTTTTAAGTCATAGAGAGCACACACACAAAAAAGGAGAAAAAAAGTGGTGCTCCATAATCTGCATACCACTGAGGCCACCTACCCCCCCCCCCCCCCCAAAAAAAAAACAAACAACAAAAACCCAACTTCCTAGCAAACACACGCACACACACACACACTAGACACAATCCATTGCCATAAATATGAGAAAATCTATTGCTTACAATACTGATTTTTGTTGATATTCAAACTCTCTTATACATAATCATGTTGTCAATCTCATAACACTCACAGCAGAGGTGCCATGGATACATTTCTGTTCTTTAAACAAAAGACAAAGACAGGCATGAATGAATCGCTACAGCAGAACAAAGAAGGAAGGGAGGGAAAGGATGAGGAGACACTCACAGCGGAGGCGCCATGTATAAACTTCTGTTCCTTGATGAGGGAAGCAGAGCCCACCACCTGCCCCACAGTGGCGTCCTCTATCACCACGATGTAGTAGGTGTCTGCACAACTCTTCATCTTGTGGAACCGCTCTGCAAACAACAACCACACCAATATCAATACATATGATCAAACAACATCAACACTGTCGTGTCCTCTATCACCACGATGTAGTAGGTGTCTGCACAACTCTTCATCTTGTGGAACCGCTCTGCAAACAACAACCACACCAATATCAATACATTATTACATATGATCAAACACCATCATCAACACTGTAGTGCCCTCTATCACCACGATGTAGTAGGTGTCTGCACAACTCCTTATCTGTTGGAAATGCCCTGGAAAGGATGACCACACCAACAAGTAATGGATGATATCACATACATATAATACATACATACATACATATATATATTATAGTGGTGTTCTCCTTCATCATTGTGATAGTAGTTGTGTGTGTGTTCTTCGCTTTGACGTCTTTCCACTTTAAGTGATATTAGATGGTAGGGGAAAGGATTACTGGTGGGGGGAAGAGGAGGAGACGGAGCAAAGAATGTGTAGGAATGAGCATGTGTAAGTTGGAGTGCCTACAGAGGAAAAAAGTCAGTGGGGAGAGAAGAGAGAGAGACACGTGCGCGTGCACTGAACCACTAACCAGAGTGTGTGCGAGCGTGCATGTGTGTGTTGAAGAAGAAATATTATAAAGAACTATTTTTAAAAAACAAAAACAACAACAAACAAACAAAACAGAGGGCAAAAACTAGTGCAATATAATTGGAATAACATAGCTTGTATAACATAACTAGTTTAACATAACTAATAAAACATAGCCGAATCTTCACATGGCAGCTTAACGTCAATCAAAGGTAGATACCAACCGGACTGCTACTGAAATAAACAGAAAACTCGTGAAGGAGCGAATAGTTATTCAAAATGTGCTCTACAGTACTGTTGAAAGGATGACATTGACAATAACCAAGCTTTTGTGTAACTGGCAGTCGTGTTAATGAGCAGTGCACCAGCAAATGATTCCCTGTGATTTGCTCACCACATAAGCATTAACTATTTTTGCAAAATTTTGTACGGAGAGCATTTAAGCGGAAACGATACATCAAACTGATAATATGTCGGGGACATAGAGAGAAATCGCGGAACAAGAGAGTGTGGGTATTATTTGTATGAGCTCTTCTCACACAGTTATGATAGAATTGACTCTCTGTGTGTTTATTTTATTTATTTATTTTATTTTATTCTTTTATATTGAGGATAATTGGAATAAGCACTCATGTGCTTTTTTACATCCAGTCCCCGTGTGTATGCGGTTTTGTAAATTGTCATCTGTTCCCACCGGCACACAATGGCCTACTCTTACGAAAAGCGGAACAGGATTTTAACGTGTGTGTGTGTGTGAGACAGACAGACAGACAGACAGACAGTTAGACAGAGAAGGATTTTGTTTTTCCATTAATCTGCCCTAGCCCTATGTATATTTTTTCTGCTGTACTCAATAAGCCAGTTGCTAAGCAGTCATTTATGAATGCATAATAGTGTTGAAAATGTACACAAACACACACACACACACACACAAACACACAAACACACACACAAACACACACACACAAACACACACACATACAAACACACACACACACACACACAAACACACACACATACAAACACACACACACACACACACTCTCTCACACACATACATACATGCACACACACACACACAACTATACACAGGTCCACATATTTATATACACAAACTTGAGCGAGCAACACACATGTACACACAAGTGACTTTAACTAAGCTTCATAATCGTTTTAGTCCTGAGGCAAAAAGCAAGAACATAACACAGATTTCACTGATAACACAGCACTCCGCCTAAACTACAGCACTGCCAGTCACCACACAGCCTGAGTGGGCATATGTTTGGCCAACTCTCCCATGTTTACACTACTACTTGTCCCAGAACTTGTGGCAATGTTTACCCTACAGGTGATTTATGCAGTCATCTTACTGCAGCCAACTCCACAGTACAGTCCACACCCCAGAAAACCCAGCATTTTTGTGCTACTGTGACAGTGTCTCTATCTCTGTCAGCAGCTGGTGAAAGTGATTCATCTGGACACTATACTATATCTCTCTTCTTTGGCACACTGGCCACCCACACAGATTCTTTACCTGATCCTCTAAACTACATGTACTGTTACTTCCCAGTCATTCACACCCTAACCACATGTTGCTTAAATCAATTACCCACTTACTCAAATGATCAATATCCCACATATCACTCTGAATAAACAATGAAGACAAATGTAAATACACCAGCAGCCACCTCCTCATCATCATACCTTCACAGTCATGTTTGGTTCATACACAAAAGTGGCACAAATTCTTTGATGTGAAACTGACAAACTAATGAATTAGATAAACTATCATTGATGAATTTAATAAACGATTATTCAATAAACTATCATTGATATATCAAACTAACTAGCTATGATTGAAGTATCAGATGAAATAAAAACCTCATCACTCACTTGTTTGCAGTCACAACATCTCTCACTTCAAAGAACTTTTTTTTAAAGTGTTTTTTGGTTTGTTTTGGGTTTAAACCAGATGAAATCAAAAGCTCAATGCTCCTTTTTAGCAGTCAACACATCCACTATTTTCCTTTTCTTACCTTCAAATTTCTCTTGTGGCACATCACCCACTTTGGTCAGATGTTTCAGTAGCTCCATGTACCCTGCAAAAACAAAACCACATCAGAAAACAGTGATAAAATTGTTTCCATAGCTATCAGCATAATGCACACTTGTACAGTTACATAATGCATAACATGTACACTCTGAAAACTAAAGTAAATCTGAAAATTCTAGTGATAAAATGGTCTCCCTAACAATCAGCATAGCATAATGTACACTTGTACAGCTGCACAATACATACATGTACACACTGAAAACAAAACTAAGACAAAAGTGATAACACAAAAACTTGCATATGACTGAATTTGATCCACATAATTTTCCTTTGAAATTTTTATCAAAGCTGGCAATTTGGTCCATATTCCTGTAAAAACACATTTCAATGCAAACTTCTAGCATACTATGCTAATTTTAAACACCACCATTTTTAGTTATGGTATAACTTATTGACATAAATGATACTGATCTAAGATCATATGTCATGATAGGGGGGAAGGGGGAAGGCAGTAGAATAGCCTGTTGGTTAGAGCATTGGGCTTGTGCTCTGACGGCCTGGGTTTGAGCCACAACCAAGGCACCTGTTCAAGGGGACTTTTCACCAGGAGTTAATATCAGTACCGACTCCACTCCCCCAGAAGTCCAAAACACACACACATGGGTCTGTGCCTTCCATATCCCTCTGTATACACACACAAACACACTAAACACACACACACCAGCAAACAGTTTGCACAAACCTTTGTCAAAGTCGGAGAGAGCAAGCGGTCTGATAACAAGGCCTTCACCAGGGCTGGTAGGAGAGACGCCGTCTTTATAGATGTTTTTGTTATCCTCAAAGGTCAACTTGGTCAGCACTGCTGGGTCATACAGGTAGACCTCATTGGTGCCGTTGATCTGAAATGATAAAAACAAAATCAAATCAGCATCACTGAGGGTTGTTGTTGTTTTATATACTGCCCTTCCCTGTACAATTACTATTATAAATTTATAACTAAAGTTCACTGAGTTATAGTTAGTGTTTACTCCATCTCTACAATCACATCTGGCATGTAACTTTAGATAAGTACTGCCTGTGTTACTGCTTTTTACAAATGTACTATATACATGTAAATGATGTATGCTCCCTTGAACCATCACAAATTTATCTGAATATATAGAGAGAGAGAGAGAGAGAGTGGAGGCACCGTGGTCGAGTGGTTTAGGCGGTCAACTCATGATCCAGAGGTCGCGGGTTCGATCCCCGCTCGGCTCGGTGTTGTGTCCTTGGGAAAGACACTTTACTCCTATTTTCCTCACTCCACCCAGGTGTACAAGTGGGTACCAGCTCTGCTGGGGAAGTATCTGGCGACAGACTAGCGTCCTGTCACAGGGGTGGTGAAAAACCATCAGTTCGCTTAACGCTACAGAAACCGGGATAAGCTCCGGCTCTATGGGCCTTCTGGCTCGAAAGAACATACTACTACTACTTTACTACTTATATATATATATATATATATATATAAGAGAGAGAGAGAGAGAGAGAGAGAGAGAGAGAGAGAGAGATATATATATATATATATATATATATATATATATATTATTATTATCTTTGGGTCATACCGATGCATGCACCTCCTTTGCATTTTTCCTCACTTCTCCATCTCTTCCGTAATGCATGCTTTCATACTTCAAGGAGTTCTTTCCAGTTCCAAGAAGCAAAAACCAACAAGACTATATGTAGTATATACAAAACAAACAGAATACTCAATACACTAGGTGAACATCTAGATCTATACAGACAACTGCCTATTACAAGTATTAGGCAAGGTGCCCTGTCAGTATTTGGAGTTATATATATATATATATATATATATATATATATATATATATATATATAATTGAAAATAGGGTCCCTAGCACAGGCACTGAGGCAGGACCAATGCCACACCAAACCTGTGCTGATACAGGGCAGCCTGGTGGTTAGAGCGTTACAATAAGGATCTGATGACCCAGGTTCAGGCCCAGGTTCAAGCTACTAATGAGATGCCCACTCAAGGGAGTTTTCCCCCTGGAGTTAACATCAGTGCCGACTACACTCTCCTGAAAGTCCTTAAGAAGAGACTATAAATATAATAGAATAAACTGAGGTCCCATGTGTGTGAACATATGCAGATTATCTAGCCCACACATTAAAACCTAGGAGGCACCGTGGTCGAATGGTTTAGGCGGTCAACTCGTGATCCAGAGGTCGCGGTTTCAATCCCTGCTCAGCTCGGTGTTGTGTCCTTGGGAAAGACACTTTACTCCTATTTTCCTCACTCCACCCAGGTGTACAAGTGGGTACCAGCTCTGCTGGGGAAGTATCTGGCGACAGACTAGCGTCCTGTCACAGGGGTGGTGAAAAACCATCAGTTCGCTTAACGCTACAGAAACCGGGATAAGCTCCGGCTCTACGGGCCTTCTGTCTCGAAAGAACATACATTAAAACCTGTTACAACTTACATCGTTCAGAAGAGTAGGCCAACATGTGCCAATGGGAAAGGATGACATAATTTATAAAAACAGCTTGCACAAGGGGACTGGATGTAAAAAGCACGCAAGGCTGAGCGCTATTCCATTACCCTTGAAATACAATCAATAAATAAAGAAATAAAAAACGGTTAAAGCCATGTCTGTTCTTCTCATCCCATCACAGCTAGACTTGTGCCCTGTGCTGCTAAACCTAGGTCCCCTGCTCAAACCAACAAAGTGGCACACTGTCAAACGCAAACAAAACAAATGGAAATGATGAAGAGAGGAGTGGGGAATGCGAGGATAGACTAGAAGTCAATACAAAGTCTTTGAGTTTGAATTACTC